>ML682063.1:12201315-12370981 GCA_007922195.1 Podocnemis expansa
CGGGGAGCAGAGGCTGCTTCTGCTCCCCGCCAGCAGTGGGGTTTGACAGTCTCACGCAGCGCTGCCTCTGCTCCCTGCTGCCAGCATGGTTTGACAGCCCCACAGGGGGTTGCTTTAGACAGCCCTACGCAGGGCTGCCTCTGCACCCACTGACAGCAGGGTTTGACAGCCCCAAGGGGGGCTGATGGATTTCCCCAGCCAGGCACTGACTGGGGGCATTGTGGGGGGGGGGGTGCCCTGGCTCCAGGGAGCCCTCTCAGGGGACAACATCCCCTGCAAGGCTCCTATCTTCTAAGCCACAGCTGTGGGAAAGTGTCCCCTGCCCAGCTCTGGCTGCAGGGCAGCTAGAGCTGTGCAGGGGATGCTTTTCCCTGTGCTCGGCTGTGGGGGCTGGAACCTGGCACGGGATTGGGTGGCAACATGGCCCTGCCAGGGGGCCATGTTGCCGCACCTCCCATGATACCCCTCTTCCAATTTGAACTAGCAAGTCCTGTCTATGGACATGCTAGTTCGAATTGGTTTTCCTAGTGTGGTCATGTTAGTTCGAATTGACTCAATTCAAACTAACAGCCTAAGTGTAGATGTACCCTTAGTTCTGCTGTCACTGTGTCCATTTATTCTTTTCTATACTGTCCTGTTTGTCCAATGTATAAGGTGTTGGGGCATTTCTGTCACATGATGGCATAAATCACACTGGTGGATGAGCAACTAAATGAGCCCTTGACAGTGTAGCTAGGTTGATTACGTCCTATGATGGTCTCTTTTGTGCAGATATGTGGGCAAAGCTGGCAACAGGGTCTGTTGCAGGAATATCTGCCTGCTTTACTATTTCTGTTAGGGATATGTGCCTGCTTTAATGGTTCTGTTGTTAGATCTGTAGTTGCTATTGAGCAACTGTTTAAGGTTCGGGGGCTATCTGTAAGCAAGGAGAGGTCTCTCTCTCAAGCATCTGACAAAGTGGGATTTTTCTCCCACGAAAGCTCATGCAATAAATAAATGCTAGTGTTTAAAAGTGCCACTGGACTGCTTGGGGGTTTTTTGCAGCAAGATCTGGGAAGCAACATGAAGGCAAGAGACCACCATTCAGAAGCTCTTTGCCCTCTGTACAACACTACAGATGCTCAGCATTAGCCTTCTCTAAAGATATTTCCACTAATTACTCCGACATGAAGGAGAATGAAGCCCTTAGGTGTAAAATTCTGAGTTTTTCTCTGTAGCCCCCACCCATGTTACTGCGGCAAGGAAGAGAATGGAACCTTTAGGATGGTTAACTTAATATTCTTCATTGTTTTGAAAGTTGCTCAAAACCAGATGGGCTCATAAAGATAAAAGTTGTCCCATTAAGTGCAAACAGAGATGCTATTAGTATGCTAATGGACAGATGTTTTCTTAAAGAAAAGATAAAAGATATAAAAGGTGTCATGAGAATAAATAGCCTCTTTTTTTTCTTGTGGAATCCCACTCAGAAATGACCAATGGGAGAAAACTATTTCAGCAGAGAAGTTTCTGAAAGTCGTTTGAGAAGTCTTAGCAATGTTGGACATATGGATTATAACAAAATTGCTAATACAGGCCATTTTAACAACCCCCACATATTGGCGCCAGTGTGAGAAGAGGAGCTATTAGCTGTATAATGTTTTTCACAATGTAATTGCACTAAAAACTACACCCAGAAAGGTAGTTTCTAAAAAATTAAAACATCACTGTGCTTAGAGTCTTCTCATCAGTAGAAAGCAACTCTCACAATGAGCCTTAAACATTTTTAGCTTCAAATCACAATCGAATAGCCCATTTATCAAGAAAAATATTATATAATTTTAAGCAAACCCCATGATCACTCCCATAACTTATGCAGACCTTTAAACGTTGACTGACTTTTTTTAATTGAATCTCATCTAGAAAACTATATCCAGTTTTGGGCCTGTACCACTACCGGAAGGATGTGGACAAACTAGAAAGACTCTAACAGAGTGCATTGAAAATGATTCAGGGACTGGAGCACATGATTTATAGGAAGAGACTGAGGAAACTGGACTTGTTTAGTCTGCTAAGAAAAGAGAGAGAGGAAATTTGAAAGCAGCCTTCAACTACCTGAAGGGGGGGTTCCAAAGAGGATGTAGGTAGGCTGTTCTCTATGGTAGCAGAGGACAGAATAAGGAGCAATGGCCTCAAGTTGCACTGGGAAGGTCAAGGCTGGATATTGGGAAAACCCTTCTTTCCTGGGAGGGTGGTGAAGCACTGGAGTGGGTTACCTAGGGAGGGTGGTGGAATCACCATTCTTAGAAGTTTTGGCGGCCTCTTTAGACAAAGCACTGGTTGGGATGATTTAGTTGGAGTTAGTCCTGCTTCGAGCAGGGGGTTGGACTAGATGACATCCTGGTGTCCCCTCCAATCCCAATCTTCTATTATTCTATTCCTTATAACCCTGTTAAGATCTTGATGTTTACGAACCTATAGTTTAATCACTTGGTTCCAGTCTCTTTCAGGTCTTGCACCCCGAATCCTGAAGAAAGGAAATGAGCTCTGAGTTTCAGATGAAGCCAGACAAAGTTTCATGCACAGCAGGAAATGTGATTTTTTGGACAAAAGGAAGATGGGAGCTTGTTTTATTACACATTCACTCCTCTTTGCACAATCACTTGGAGGCAATTCCTTTCTAATAACTGGAAAGCAGTATTATTGATCCTTCAGGATTTCTTAGTCTGTTAGTACAGCTTCACTTTACTCTCTCGGTATATATTGACTTCCTTTTATGTATTACATGTTTTTATGTCATCAGGTCAGTATTTAAGCTTCATTATTCTTCTTATCTTAATACACAGTATTATAGAATCCTAGCACAGCCATACTCAGGATTAGGACAACATAGTCAAATACCATGATCCATAAATCTGACTGACACGTCAATTTACTAAGGAGGATGCATTCAGCCTTCTCTCTCCCTGCATGGGGGCAAAGAAAAATTGCAGCCCCTGGGCATGTCTACACTGGAGCCATACATCAACTTAATCTTCCTTAAATTGACCTAAGGAAAACTCTGTCCATACTAGGAATTTATTAAGTTGATTTAAGCACTTTCTTAAGTCGACTTAATAATTCCACTTCTTCAGGTTGACTTAACACTTGAGTTGACTTTATTAAGTCAACTTAAAACAATGTAGATGGGGATTAGCCCTTAAGTCGACTTAATAAGGTTGACTTAAGCACTAAGCTGACCTAGCAGCTGCCAGTGTGGACATGGGCAGTCTACAGGAGTTTTCAGTGTGGACACTCTGGCTATGTCTACACTGCAAGGGGGCCCTGGAAATAAACTTAACAAGGTCAACTTTAAGTCGACTTCAGGATACGTTTGTGTAGACAGAGACCACACATACCCAGGGTGCCCCTCCTCCTATCCCGCCCCGTAGTCTGGACTGGGTGCCCTGCCCAATGGGCTGCAGGAGCCAATACTGACAGGGTCTTATCTGGCTCCTGTCCTCTAGGGAGGAGCTGGGAGTTGGCTCCTGCTCCCAGTCCCTTTCTGCTGGGGCCAGCAAAGAGGGGTTAGGCGCCTGACCTGGCTCCCACCCCCTCTTTACTGGTGGTGGGGCTTAAAGCCAGCACCTGCCAGCCCTGACAAGTGACCAGGGGCCAAATTTGCCCCCCCCCCACTTATCAGGGCAGGAAGCTCCCCAGCCTGGTCAATTCAACAGGCATGAAATTGACCAGGCTGGGCAGTGGCTGGACACTTCTGTGAAATTGACCAGGTTGTGGATCTGCCTGCCAGGGGTTGGGGACCCAACATTGCCCCAGCTGCTGGCACGCGTCCGGGGGTGCAGGACCCAACATCACTCCTGGCTGCCTGCAAGCAGCTAACGGCGTGGGACCCGACATGGCCCCAGGCTGCTTTCAAGCAGGCAGGGGCGCGGGACCCAACATTGCTCCTGGCCCCTGGAAGGTGGCCAGCAATGTGGGACACAACTTGCAGGCAGCAAGGGGCCATGTCAGGTCCTGCACCTCCAACTGCCTGCCACTGGCCAGGCACGATGTTGGGTCCCACACCCCTGGTTGCCTGCAAAGCAGCCCTGGACAAGGGCAGAGAGGGGCTGGGAGCCGGATGGGGCTCTCAGCCCCTCACTGTAGGCTGGCGGGGGGGGGTAGGAATCCACTGGGAGCCCATCTGGGCTAGGATCCCACTGGGAGCCCAATTGACCATTCTCCTACCTGCTGGCTGGGCAGCACAAGCTTCTGGGAGCCAGATGGCTTCCAGTGGGTTCCTAGACCCCGCAGCCTACAAAAAGGGGCTGAGAGCCCCATTTGGCTCCTAGCCCCTCTCTGTAGGCTGCAGGAACTGGCTGCCAGCCCCTGTCCCCAGCAGTGAGGGACCAGGAGGCAATCCATCCCCAGCTCCTCATTACAGGGCTGGAGCTGGATCAGGCCCCAGCCCAACCATGCCCATGGGTGGGGAAGGGGAAGGGGCCTGCCCTGTGAAGTCAGTTTAAAAGCTTAAGCCGATTTACAGGGCAGGAGTTATTAAGTCGCCTTTAGCTCTTGCTTAAGTCAACTTAAGAATTTGTAAATAAAGACGGGGCTTTATTTAAGTCAATTTAAGGGTCCTTGTGGACATACCCTCTAAGTCAACTTAACAAGGTTGACTTTAAGTCAACTTAATGTTGACCTTGTTAAGTCAACTTAACAGAGTCTCCATTGTAGACATACCCCCTGCTAGTACTCTGCAGTACATCAGCTGCTCCATAGGGGCTTGAAAGGAGTTGAAGGGAAAAGACTCAGGATATGTCATCACTGGCAACAGCACAAACGGCAGTGCAGGATCAATTTTGTGGATTCAACTGAATGTCAATGACAATTTGCTAAAGCAAACTCAGCAGTTGACTCTGTTAATCCACCCTGGTAAGTAGTAGCAGGACATTTCCCCTCAGCTCAGCAGAGACACTGCAGTATGTAGACATTAGGAAATCAATGGGGGATACACAAGTTACTGCATGAAGCTTAGTTCCAAAGGGGTAGCTGTGTTAATTTAGTTCAGCAAAAAAAGCAAGGTGTCCTATTAGATCTGCAGCTCTTTAAGTGCCACAGGACTCTTGCATATCACCCACTGAATCCCAACATATCGTATCACCCATTGATTCCCAACAAAAATCTGTGGCCAGTGTAGACCAAGCAATAAAGGAGGCTGGATCATGGCATTCATAGAGCACAGCCTTAGATCTTGTCTGACCTACTGTTCAACACAAGCCAAAGAATTTTGCCCAATTACCCCCATGTTAAGCCCAATAATTTCTGTTTGGCTGAAACATATCTTCCAAAAAGGCAAGCAATCTTGATCTGAAGAGTGGGAGACTGCACTTACCTTGGTTTTGAGTGTTTAATCTCTCTCATTTAAAAATGTGTGCCTTATTCCTAATTTGGATTTATCTACTCTGAACTTTCAGTCACTGATTCTTATGCCTTCCTCCACTTAGTTAAGGGGCCCTTTAGCATTTGGTATTTTCTCTCTGTGATGGTTCTTCTACACTGTAATCAAGTCACTGCTCAGCCTTTGATAAGCTAAACAGACTGAGATCGGCAAGCTTTTCATTGTAAGACATCTTCAGCTTTCAAATAATGTTTTATGGCTCTACTCTGCACAACTCTCTGCTCTGGCTATCAAAAGTGGCTGACTGAGGCACACAGCACATGCTGCCACCCAATGGTCTCTGTTGGGGAAAAAAATCTATAGTCTGACTCCCTGGCTCTGGGGCAGCCAGCCAGGCAGACTGCCTTGAAGTCAGAGTCCCCAGTGCTTCCAGGCTAAATGGCTTTAAGCAGTCCATGAGATGAACTGCCCTAGCCAAGAGGCTTTCAGGGAGAATTTAGAAATCATTCGTTTTCATTCCAAATCAGAACATATCCAAATTTTGAAGCATAAACATCCTCCTTGAAACAGAATGACTTCTGTCTTCCCAGCTCTTTCCTGCAACCATCCTTGAGTCCTTTTCCTATGCCAGGCTATCCTCTCAAAGCACTGCCAGGCTTTCTATATTAATGCCATGGAAGAGCAGTTCGATTCATCCTACAAGTCTGCCCCCTTGGTCACCTCCTCCAGGCCATCAGCTGGTTTTGTACCTCTTCTTTCAATTGCTGGAGTTGATGAAAAACCACTTTTCCAAACCAGCCATGTATGAACACAAAATCTTTCTTAAAGTATCTGGCGGAGATCCATGAGTTGATTAGGACCATGGCTTCTGCCGGTATGCTGGAAATCATCACTAATGCATACAAGTCATTACTGTAACATAATGACATATATTAATCATTTATTAACCCTATCTAAAGGGAACCTTAATTAAAAGGTGTGACCATCATTTCTGTAACATAAGCGCAACTGAGATCAGTACTTCATTGTACCCAGAGAGAGCTCTTGCCTCCCAAAGCTTATATTTTTCATAGACAAGTAAGACAAACAATAAGTGAAAAATGTTTTAATATCCTCAATTTCACACAAGCCATCAGTAGAAGAGCCAATAGAAGAACCCATATTTTCTGAGTCCCAGCTCAGAGCCATAACCACAAGACTGCTCTTCATTACATTCTGTTCATCCTTCAGTGACTGCAGTTATTTAACCACTGTACTTCATTTGCTAAATACAGCACACAGGGAAAAAATGTTGAGAACTCTGGAAATGTTTGAAAACATGTTAACTTCAGTGACTTTGAGAAGCTTTAATTTGACAAAACCAATCACCCAGCTCTTCCCAGTTTCATGAAAGATGTATATTATTTTCTATTGTAAATATTTGTTGCCTCTATTTTTACACATACACAGAAACATGATATGGATGGAAGGATGTGAAGGCTCAGGTCCTAACACTGAGTTCCCTGGTACAGAGGACCAGATCTCATCTGGTGTAAATCTGCAGAGTGCAACTGAAATCAATGAAGCTAGCAGCTTTACACCTGATGAAGAAGGGGCTCTGAATATGTTCAGTTCTGTATATTAATGCCTTAGAGATAAATAGAGGCTCATTCAGTACTAATATTCTTAAAATTTTTTCAAGGCAAAAGGTTACTGGATGCACAAAGGCAATTATCAAGATGATCAAAGGATGTAATAATATTTGTGAAGTGTTTACGCCCCACCCCAATAAAATTTCATTTGCTGACAAAATTTATTTGCAAGATGCTCTGATGCTAATAATTCCACCTCTTGAGTTGATTTGATGTCAACTTTGTATTCCATGTTGTTAGATACCAAGATTGCATCTTGTCCATTTGTACACCATATTTCGCAGGAATATATGTTGTTAACAGAGAAAAATAAATCAATTTTTGCTGTGCTTTCCTGATGCAGCTTAGAAAAGCTTTTAGTGGTGTTTATACAGCCAGCTCCTGTTTGTTCATTCTTTAAAGGATTGCTCAAATGTTTGGATGTTCTGAGTTCAGTGATATAATTGAAATGGCTGTGATTTCTAAGGAGTTTACTGCTCTCTCTCTTTTTCCCATTTTGACCATTTGCAGTGTACTGTATGATACATTGGCAGTGGTTTTGAATCCTCAGTAAGCTGTACAGCTTTCAATGAAACATCTGTGTGCATGTTTGGCTACTGTTCTTGCAGATTTTTCTGTTGTGGAAAATGTTGGAAGTTTGCATTAACCATTGCATTTGGTTATTTTGACATGAACTGATTAACTAACATTGGTTGTTTTTCGAATGAGACCTTTGTAGCATTCAGACACAGTAAACTAGAATTTGAAAAGGAAATCCTGGAGAAAAGTTCTTAAGCACTCATCTGTAACCCTGGTTAAGCAGGAAGCTATATATTAGTGAAGAATAGGGTGGATTATTCAGAATTTACAGTCTTTAACCTGGGTTTTCTAAAAGATATGCTATATCTCAAAATTATCAGTCTGGAAAAATGAAGTTATTTAAAGTCTTTGGTCTTTGTTATATAGGAGGGCAGGCTAGATGATCTCAGGGGTCCCTTCTGGCCTTAAAAGCTATGAATCTCAGTGTTCATTTAAACATACTTTTCTGGACCTCATGACTGCAAAGCAAACCCTCAAAAAGGGGAACTAGCATGTAAACTACTTCAGTGCTACCTGCTGAGTTTGTGAACAACTTAAAAACAAAGAAGAGGGATTAACTTCCTCATTCATCTTAACTGGCTGACGCTGACACAGAAGAAATGACAAATGACAAAGCTGCATCATACTTAAACATTAAAACATGAGAGCAACATGAAATCAATTCAAAACAACATAAAAAAATTGGCTACTGTAGTTAGTGAGATTCATTTCCTATGTAACTCAAATTAAAATGATTTATTTGAAGCTGCAAAAGAATTTCAACCAGCATCCATACTCCAGATTGCCAAATAGCACAAAGTGCAAAGACTCTGAATAAATTTATGTAGCACTGGATAAGATATCAAGAGATCTTCTGTCCTGTATAACCTGCAATCTACAACATAGGAAGTGGAAAACAAGATGCACAAGAAGACCCATCCAAATGAATCACTTTAGATTTATTTTCTATCAGACATTAGTTGACTATATGGTCAGAAAACTAATTCCATTCCTGGATGTTATATGTGTCTTTATCTAATATATTCCACTCACTACAGCCCCAATTCAGCAACACAATTTAACTTATATCCACCCTTATTCAGCAACACATTTAAGCACATTTAGGTCAGTACCTATGTTCCACTAAAATCAATGCAATTTCGGTATGTGTTGTAGTGCTTTGCTAAATAAATTTAAGGGACTAATTGTCTTATATAAAGTCCCGTGCAGTCAATGAACAGACTGCTAGGGACTTTCACTGGGCTTTGGATCAAGCACCAAACTCGTTTGTTTCTCCAGCCCCCTGCTCAGACAATATTGTACATTTTCATTTTGTTAAATGCCTTTTATATTCTTGCATGGTGAATAACTATTTTAATTCCTAAAGAGCTTGACTCTCAAAGGGCAACAACTTTGAACTGAAAATGTTAGTCTTTAGGAAAACTATCACTGGTGCCTTGGACTGATTGGTGCATATAGAAGTCTCTTACCATCAAGAAGCCTCCAGGAATCACTGCTCAAAATACTAATTGAAGTGTGTTCACCCTGAATACCCTATTGCACTATTTTGATTAATTAACCAGATTAACATTATTTAAAGACACAGTAAATGTGATTTCTGTTATTTTAATTTTTTGTGCTGTAAAAGCCAGGAACTATGTCAAATTCCTATTATCTTTCTGTAGTTTATGTGGATTGACATCGCTGTACCATTATTTGTTTTACTAACCCAGTTTTTAGTGTATTTTTAAGGGATCTTGCTACCATTTAGTTGCACATTCTAGTTTCCTGGAGCAAATTTCAACTTTCCTATCTGCTAGGTCAACTGATCATGATAATGTTCTCACTCACTTGCTGCCTGGATAGAGATAAACTAACTTAATTTGCTTTTGTGACTACTGCCAACACATCAATGCTTGATTGCAACAGTGCATGGAACCAGTAGTCTGTAATGTGCTTGCAGTTTGACAAAGACTACAGAAGATCATAAAGTACCCTACACTGTAATATTGAAACCTATAAAGATAACAGGGCAAAATTATTCTTTCTACTCCATAATCCATAATACTAAAACATCCTTGGAATTTCTAGGCATTATAGATGACAATTTCCTAACTCAAAAGTATTGCAGCCAGCATGGGAGAATTCTTTAATAGACCTTATATTAATAGATAAAGAGGAACTCCTCATAGAACTAAAAGTTTATGGTAGCTTAGGTACAAGAGATCATGACTTGATTACATTTCTAATGTGCAAGCAGAATAAACTCCAGACAAGATATATATATATATAAATATATTTGGTGCTTCAAGAGAACCAACTGTACAAAGCTGAAAACAATCGAGCCAAATCAGGTGACAGAAATGAATTTAATTGGGAAAGTATGAACAATAATTGGGAATAATTTAAGAAGGCCTTACTAGATGCCCCCCTCCCAAAAGAAACAGTCAGGAGGGAGACATGGTTTGGGGAAGTGAATGGCACTATTAAGAAAAATGAAAATTATATACAAGCTGGGCTGCTGTGTTTCACAAATTTCCACTATCTCCATGCCTTTTTGTTTTGCTCTTTTTTTGTTGGTGTTCTGCCCTGATCAGATCTGACTCTATTTGCAGACATTTCATTATCTTGCTATTTACTATATCTTACAGCAAAGCTGTTAAATAAGATCCAACCCAAAACCCTGCACAACTGAGTGATAATTTCCCCCAAAGCAAGCTTTCTTCTGAGCTTCCAGATTTACTGTTTCTGGCATACCCTCCCACCCCTGGCTCACCACACCCTTTGGGGAACTATACTATTCCATAATGCCCACTATAACTGAATCTTTCATACCCTCCTTGATTCACATCTAAACCAAGTACCTACATTTCCAAAGAATAAGAAAAATGAATACCATGCATTCATAAAGCTTTTAACCTCAGTGGATACAAAAGCACTTTACAAAGGAGCATTGTTGTTCATCATTAGGCCTAATTTAAAGATGGGGAAACTGAGGCACAGAGGGATGAAATAATTTGGTCTAAGTCAGCCAGCAACCCAATGGCAGAGTTAGGACTAGAACCCCAAATGTGATACACGCCAGTGTGCCATCCCTTAGGCGACACTTCATGCTATCCCTGCATGCAGTTTGTCACACTCACTCAATGAGTCATCTAAAATGTTAGTAATGAGCTTGCAAGTTGATCATATGCAAGGGCAATTCTGGCCTTGTGCATCAACAGCTGGGAACAGGTTCGGCAAGTTCTTTGGGTCAGTGCCTGTAAGATCCTTTTGTGTCTTCTCTGACGCACCTAACACTCCTGTGGCCAATATAACATAATACTGGATGTGATAGAAATAAAAAACCAGCAGTTTTTCCCAAGGCATTTTCTTATCTCTGTTAGGTTTTAGGCATTTGTCTGTCAGATCTTAGGTATTTTTTCCAGCCAGCAAATTGCAAACTCACACAAAAAACAGTCACACCAGGCTTCAAGGATAATGATGCTGTAAATATCCAATAACTGGGGCCAGATGTCCACTGAGTGATTCTGACCCTGATGAGAACAGCACATTCTCCAGACTTTCTGGCACTCCACCATCCCTTCTGTAAGACCCTCTTCTCCACCCTACACCCCCCATGCCCCAAATGCAGTCATAGCTTATTTGATGCAACTAGAGTGATTAGAGCATTTCTGTATAAACTGTATCAACCATTACCATCTCTGTCCTCTACAAGTGGAACAATGTCTGTATTTAGATAAAGAATTTCAAGTGGATTGTGCAATTGGGGGCACATCATTTGGAAGAGACAGAGGACAAGAAGGACCCGGTCACACTGACTGATCACAGCATAACTATGAGCTGTCAATGTGATGTGGCCATGAAAAAAGCTAATGCAGTCCTAGGATGCATCAGGAGAGGTATTTTCTGTAGACAGGGAGCTGCTAGTACCATTATACAAGGTGCTGGTGAGATCTTATCTGGAATATTGTGTGCAGTTCTGGTCCCTCACGTTTCAAGATGATGAATTCAAACTGGAACAGGTGCAGAGAAGGGCTCCAAGGACTTGCAGAATGGAAAACCTGCCTTATGAGAGGCAATTTAAAGACCCTTAGTTTGTTTAAACTAATCAACAGAAGACTGAGGGGAGATATGGCTGCTCTCTGTATATACATTCGAGAAACTAACACCAGGGAGGGAGAGGAATTATTTGAGTGCAGCACCAATGTGGACAAAAGAACAAATGGATACAAACTGTCCATCAGGAAATTTAGGTTTGAAATTAGATGCAGGTTTCTAACCATCATAGGATTAAAGTTCTGGAACAGTCTTCCAAGAGGAGCTGTGTGGGCAAAATACCTAGCTAGGCTTCAAAACTGAGCTTGATAAATTTATGGAGGGGATGGTATGATGGGAGAGACTACTTTGGCAATTGACTGCTTTTGACTACTGGTTGTGGATATGCCAGTGACCTGAGAATGGATGTTAGATGGGGTTAGTTCTGAGTTATTACAGAGAATTTTTTCTTTGGTGTCTGGCTGGTGCAACTTGCCCACGTGGTCAGGGGTTAACTGATTGCAATATGTTGGATAGAGAAGGAATTTTCCCCCAAGAGTAGACTAGCGAGACTCTGACAGGGTTTCATCTTCCTCTGTAGCATGAGGCACTATATTTAAAAGTCTTTAAGTTATGATTTGAGAACTTTAAAAACTCAGTCATAGGTTAGAGGTTTATTACAAAAGTGGATTGATGAGGATTTTGGCCTGCATTCTTTAGGAGGTCAGACTAGATGATCATATTGATCCCTTTGGAGTCTATGAGTATCTGAGACTACAACTGATAAAAAAAAGTGTATATAACTGACCACTGGAACATCACCAGTTCGAAGCTTTATCTGTCAGTCTTCCTTCTTGGTAACTTGAATAAACCTCTTCAGTATAGACTAGGCTACCTGATCCCGTTGGAGGAACACTTCAAGCTTTACACTTCCATTAGCAGTAGGAAATAGAATAATGAAAGAAAGGGGTCTATAGAAACACAGCAAAAGTTGTTAAACTATATTAATTACTATTATAGGTTAGTATAGAACTAAAGACTGTAAATATACAGTATGAAATGGTCCCTGCCCTGAGGAGCTCACACAGGAAAGTAAAAACAGGAATTGCCAGACAGGATCAAGCTCAAGATCCAATATTTTGTCACAGAGGCAGTTCCAGATGCTTCAGAGAAACTTATGAGTATCACAGGAGGCAAATATGGAACACAGTACCCTCCCCACCACCTGCTGGAGGTTTAATCCAGGTTGCCTTTCTCAAAGGGCATGAATCCACTCCACTTATGTCCACCAACCAATGGCCAACCTGCATTCCCAGAGTTCAGAACACCCACTCATTGAGCAGTTCTGGACACCCTAAAGGAGTTGTGAGTTAAGGCTTGCAAGTCCAACCCATGACTCTTTCACAAGTTAGCTGGGGAATGAAGAGCTGTTACCATTTCTCACCAAAACGGTCAGTGACATATCAAGAGAAAGAATCTTTTCTTCTTCCTTCAAGTATGCAATAGTCTGACCAACACAGAAGGAACCCACCATGGATATACTGGTCTTAGACATCTACTCTCCATTGTCAAAACTGCCATTTTTAAGGAAAGTAGTAAAGAAGCTAGACCAAGGCCAGCTACAAGTTCATTTAACTGAAGCTAATGTTTGGTGTAATTTGGACTCAGGCCAGAACAGAGAACTGAAAATTCTTTAGTAGCACTGAACATGACCTCCTTTCATCAATGGAAAGAGGACAAATATGCAGACACCCTCCCAGACCCTCTGCAGTGTTCAACACAGTTGAACAGGAGATCCTTCTGCCTCAGAGTGATGGGAGGAGTCAAGGTTAATGCACTAAAATTATTTGATTCCCCCCTGGAATACATCCAAGAAATAATGAGACAGGAATCTAGTGATGGAGGTGCACTATCCTGTGGACTCCCATAAGGATCAATTCTCTCTATGATGCCTATCAACATCTATATGCAACCACTGGGTGAACTAGGGAGATGATATGAACAGAAGGAACACTGATATGCCGATCATACGTAGCTCCACCTATTCTTTACCATGTATGACGATACTATTACCGCCAAAAAGGCCCCATGCTTGGATGAGATTAGTTCTTGAACAACAGCTAGATGAAGCTAAGCAAAACAGATGTGATGGACAGATAAAGGCATCTTGAAGCATCTGGAGTGTTGAGTAGTTGAAAGCACATACTCACAATTGGTGCATTCAGTCTGTGGTCTAGTAATATTCTTGGATTCCTCACTGATGCTAAATTCTCACATAGCCACATCCATGAGTAATGCTTTTTACCATCTCCATTATGTCCTTGCAGAGGAAACCTAGCTTCAGTAATTCATGCCTTTATCACCTTGATGATGGATTTTAGCTAAATCACAAACCCGGTATGAAGCCTTCAGCACTAGGGAAACTCCAGTTAGTTCAGAACACTGCAGTATATCTCCTCAGCCAAGTGGGCCACCACGAATCTCTACACTGACTTCCCACAACATTTTAAATCAAGTTCAAGGCCTTGGTCACCATTTTCAAAGCATTCCACAACTTGGTTACATTGTTTAATGTGCTACTGGAAGACACTCAGGTGTGAGGGTGATGAGGACACTACAAGAACCTATATTGGAAACAGTGACTAGAGACTGGCAAAATCCCTGAAGCTCCAGCTTCAGTATCCCTTCCAAAATGTTTTTGTTAGTTGTAACAACTCTAGATATTTTTTATTTCTATGTAATTATCCTATTCCTTCTTACCCTTCCTGGATTCTTGGCCTCAACAACTTCCTGTGGCAGTGAATTCTACAGTTCAGTTACACATTATATGAAAAAGTATTTCCTTTGTTTGAGTTTCCCCACTTCTTTATGTCACTGGAAGTCCCCTTTTCCTGTATTCCAAGACAGAGAATCCAGAAGTTTTCCATATGATCAGTCATTGTATATACTTCTATCATGTCCCCTCTTATTTATCTACTTTCTAAAAGGTAAATGATCCCCAGTCTTTCTGATTTAAATGGACAAGACAAAAAAGAGTAAGAGGAAAAAAAGAGCATTAACCATCACAAAAAGGTTCATTTAGTTAGGAAGGCAAAGATGCAAGTAATCTCTTCATCAATCTTAATGCAAAATGTGACACTTCTGATGAAAAGGAGAAAATTAAAATATACTAGAATTTGCTTCCATTGTCCTCTTGTTCAGTGTATTTGTGAACAGGAATCGGATCGGAATGAAATATGCACTAGAAATTAGACGTTAAAAATCCACTCACAATTCCACCTGGCTAGTCTGTCTTTCTATTTGAATGTTTATTCCCATTCGGTTTGCAGTCACGGAATGCGTGAATTGCTTTTGGAGGAGTTTATTGTAGAAGGTAATGAGACCATAAATCTGCAAGCTGTTTGCTTGGGTTCCTGAGCAATGAAAGTACAAGCAATTCTCACAGAATATGCCACCAAAAATGTAATATCTGGGCCTTTTGGATTATGTTTCATACACATTTAATAGCATCTTACAAGCCTGACTCTCTTTGTTTTAAAATCACCTCCTTGATGCAATTTTTAATGGAAAATTAATTCATTGTGGTGTTTAACTCATTCTCTCATTACAGAGAACCCCTCAAAATGCCTTTAGAGAGACCATCAGCTTCTTGCCCAGACCAGAAGCAATATGATGAAGCTCCACCACCATTTAAAATTTTGCATGGGAATAACAAGATCCTTGTTAAATGGAGATTTTTTCAAGGGCCAGAACATAAATTCTTCATTGGCTGCTATCTTGGATTTGTAGTTAGAAAGTTTCTGAGCTTTGTTCTGGATATGTTAAGCACTGGCAATACTCAAAGCAGCACACTTTAGGACTAAATGAAGAAAGCAGAAAAGGAGAGAACCTCTTGGACATTTCAATTTCATTCACTTTTCTCCCACAGGAAGACTATCATTTTCAGGTGACTCCATTGTACTGCGCTCACAACTGTTCCATCAGTGCAACGTGTGGTGTGGCTCTTTCTATCTGGTCTTCCTCTATTACCCTCAGACCAAGCTCAAAGAGAAGAGGTTTTCAAAGTTTGACCTGAAGAAAACTTGGTGGTGCCCCTAGACAGCTGGTGCCTCATTAGCACCTGTTTTTATTAAATGAACCTAGAATACACTAAAATTATTTCCAGACATTTCTTTTTCCCTTAACGTCCATATGGCAGCTGCAGCAATTGTTTCTGAGATGAATCAGAGGGGTTGGTGGTGTGTGCAATCACAAGCAATAAATAAATAACTCTAATGCTTTGCTGTCAGCAATAGATCTCAAAGCGCTTTCCAATGGTGGTCAAAAATCAACATGATTATTCCCATTTTTCAAATGAGAAAATGGAGACACAGAGAAGAAGTGACTTATCCTAAGTCATCCAGCAGCAGAGCTGGGACTAGTATACAGATCTCCTAAATCCAGGGCTGGTCCCATCCATAGAGGTGACCTAGGCAGTTGCCTAGGGCACCAGCCTGTAGGGGGCACCAAAGGCTGGACTGGGGCTGGGGCCAGCAAGCTTCTCACCCTGCCCTGCCGGCATCTGGCCGTGGGCAGGGGAGCAAAGCCGCCACCATGATTTGGCCTGGCAGCCCACATGATGCCCGCCTACCACTTGGCCAGGCTCGGGTGGGGGTATGGGGAGGCCCACCATCTGGCCTGGCTCTGGCCACTGGTGGGGGGGGGGTAGGAGGACCCAAAATCTCATGCACCTAGAGAGCCAAAATACCTTGGGCTGGCCATATATCCCCTTCAAGCACTCTATCTAAAAGACGCATTGCGTTTCATGAAAAAAAGGTACCCATGAGACATATTGTCTATTACACCAAGTCAGAGGTCACTTCTTTTTGATTAACTAAACTAACTCTTAGCTTGTTTTTTTAGTCCTTTCCTTACTGTTCAAATGCCAGTCCACTCAAAGACCAGCTCAATCTGTGCCATATAGCAAACAGTATGCAATGATCTCTCCAATCAGGCAGCAGAGAATAGAGAGATTTTTATAAACTTTGTGCTTTGAAGATAATAAAGCCTTTTTCCAAATTTTGGGCATGATTTTTCAACGTTCCACCCAAAATGCTCAGCAGCAGATTAAGTAGGTGGAAAGTAGCCCTTCTGATCAGTTTGTTCATGTAAAATCCAATGTGTGTATGGCTGGAGTTTTCTGCACCACTGTAGCTACATCTGTACAAACCCACCCTTGCCCTGGCACATCTTAACTCTCGTAATTTACCAGGCTAAATTGTACTGATGCAAACTGCATTTTGCACTAGTGTAGGGTGTCTATGGTAGCAACTTGTTAAAAGTATAATATCAATGTCTAGACTGTAATCACTGAAATGGTCTTTTAATTTTTGCTTCTGCTTTCACATTACAAATGATTTGCATCATAACTTCGAGACATTTGATTGATTAAACTAAGAAGCACATAGCATACTCCATACTGGCTGCTGCTGTTTGCCTTCCCCAAATTAGCACCTTTTATCCACTTCTGGGTTTAATTCTAGGGACTTGTCTAGACTATTAGTATATCTCTAATTTAGACTGCACTCACAGACCGTGATCACAGCTCGATTAGACAAATCTGAGCTACTTTTTCATTGAACTAGCTTGGGTCTTGGAGTAGCAAAGCTGCAGGAAGTTTCTGGCTATGCTCCATTCAGAAGCCAGTACTCATGACGATTCTCTACTCTGGAACCCAAAATAGTCAATTTAAAGCTAGCTTAGGTCCATCTACTGCACTTGCAACCACTTTATGGGATTGCAATCTAGAAACATGCCACTCCTCCTAGACAAGCCCCTAGAATAAAACTGAACAGCAGATAGAAACTGCTAGTTTACGGAGAGTAAAGAGCAGCATCCAATATGGAGTACATGCTATGTGCTTGTTAATTGATCAAATCACATGGCTGATTTATGACACCAGATCCAAAGGGGTAGCCAAGTTAGTCTAGTTCAGTAAAACAAACAAACAAGGAGTCCTGTGGCACTTAAAAACCTAACAAATTTATTTATCGCATGAACTTTCATGTGAGAAAATCTCACTTCATCAGATGCTTTGAAGAAAAAAAGTGAGATTTTTCTACCACAAAAGCTCATGAAAAAAATAAATTCATTAGTCTTTAAGTGCCACAGGACTCCTTGTTTGTTTGTTTCTATGACACAAGGTATTTGTACAGCAAAGACTGAAGCAGGGAAGTGACTTCATAGGCAGAGCACAAGGAAAATGCCTTTTCTAACACGGTGTCATTGGGCCGAATTCAGCATAGCTAGCTCAGAAAAATGCACACTCAACCTCACTGTGGCTGGGGGAATTCACCCCAGTGAGATTCTGTACAACTAAAGCTCAAACTGTAAAATCCTCTCTGTGAGGAGCTACTGAATCAATATACTGCCCAAAGTTAGTTGTGTGGCCTCTTTCTGCCACCATAAACTAGACCTCCAACAGATTCTTCCCATTAGCAAGGTTTAAGCTGGTTTTATGGGTCTAAAAGATATTTGGTTTCTCCTCTGCATGCAATGGGTAGCCCAGAGCCTTAGCTACTAACTGGAGTTTCAAGATAAAGGAGAAATAGCTGAAAACAGAGAGAGGTATGTTGTGATTTTCACAACCCAGCATGTACGTTGTACTTGAGGAGTTTTTGCATACTACTGAAAGATGAGTCAGAACCATAAGTCCTTGGCACCCAGGTACCCATTGCTTTTCACTGCAGACGCTAAGGACTGAATTGAATGAGAGAATGCATGACCTACTCACCTTTAGCTGTCCTTTCTAGCTCAACACTGAAAGAGACAGTGACATGGCAGAACAGGGAACTTCTTATTGTTTACCCACTGACAAAAATATAACACAGAAAATACTACATTTCTCATTGTTTTTTTATATGACACTTCATGTGTACTGAATTCACTTAAGAAAAATGCCAAGAGCTTTTGGTGAAGACTCTGTCAATTTAAATGTATTCTTTTGAATTCTTCACATTTTTAGTTACTGTTTATACTGTGTGTGAAAATCAAACATGTGATATTAAACTTAATGCAAATGTATAATGAATCCTAACAGTCTATGAGAGCAATGACCTAGAATACTAAGCATAAAATTCAAATTCTGTATTTACAAAAATCAACCAGAATATTTGTGAAAAACCTTTAATTCTATCCCCTTCCCTCCCACACATGTGATAGTATATCTATATTATCTAGAGATAAACTAAACCAGTTAAACCTAATTACTTACAACTAGGTTCTTTAAAATACTAATGCAAAAATTAAAAAAAATTAAAAATAATGGATGGTACGTAACTGCACCGCCAAATTATTTTAACAACCTTGTCTCTTCGAAGAAAGAGACACTGAAGTCACTCTGAGATTCAAAAAGATCTACTGACACACAGCAATTGACCAAAAGAAAGTACATATTACTGATCTACTTCTTAAGGCTTCCATGATGAGCCACCTAACATTCGCATTCAGGGGAGCAAAGACGTACTCTTACACACTGCAGGCCACCAACTTCACCAGTCCAAGATCATCAAGATATCAGCCACTGTTGGGGTTCTCCTCGTCCTTGCTGACAGAAGGCCAGAGCCTCATCTCTGCTGCACAGTTTGCCAGCCAGCACAGCTGAGTTGTCATGGAGGAGGAAGTAAATGGTGCCAGTAAGAGAACTGCTCCATCTTCCTTTCTCCCCTTATTGCACCTTACCTAGGGAATATTGCCTGGTGCCCAGCTAGCCCTGAGTAACTTCTTGGAAACAGAGGGCTTGGATCCTTCATGGCTGAAAGAGCAGCTGGGTGTGAAGCACAGAATCATAGAAACTAACCTTGATAGGTCATCTAGTCCACTTGAGACAGAATATTATCTATACCTTCCCTGATGAGTTTATCTGACCTGTTCTTAAAATCCACCAGTGATGGAGACTCTATAACCTTTCTAAATAATTTGTTCCATGCTTGCAGTTTGGAAGTTTTAACTAATGTCTAACCTAAATCTGCTTTGCTGCAATTTAAGCCTATTACTTCTTGTCCTATCCTCAGTGGTAAAGGATGAAAATACATCACGGTCCTCCTTAAACCAACCCGTGACACATGTGAAGACTGCTATGTCCCCTTCAAACCCGGCCTTCCTATCACCAAACTAAACAAGCCTCAATTTTTCAATCTTTCCTTAGGTGTCATGTTTTCTCACCCTTCAAATCACTTTTATTGCTCTTCTCTTGACTCTCCAGTTTTCCTTCCTGGATAAGACAGCAGCTAATTGGGGATTTTGTGATCCTAGTGAAGCACGATTCTGAGATTTAGGTGCCTATAATGGCAGTTGAGCACCTATGTCCCTTTGTGAATCTAGCCGTATGTGAATTGCCCAAATCACAAAGGGAATCCCTGGTAGTACAGGGAACTGAGCTCCAGTTTCTCCCAGGACACACTAGTGCCCTAGTCAGTCAATAAAAACTTCCCTGTGGCCTGAAGGGCTCTGAAACAGCATTCTGCCACTTGGACATTGTTCAAAAATTAAATTAAACTTATGCAGCTTTCCAATAAGCTCACATCTCCTATTTCAATCTAGGACTCTCTCCAGCACAAAGCAGGGCACCTATGGCACTGTCTGACCAGTTCCATACCACTGGGTCAAATTAAAAGGTAACTCATTTAAAGCTGAATTTTCCCTGTGGAACGCCCAATGACAGTGTGTCACTGATGTAAATGGCATAGGAAAGTAATGTCCGTTAAACAAAAAGATCTGACATTTACATACTAACATCATGTGGCCTATGTTTGTTGTCAGACTCACCTATTATTCAATAAAATACTATAGGATTAGATATAAACAGTGGCTATTGATTAGTGTGTTTCTTCTGTTTACACAGTAGCAAAATACATAATTTTAAAACTATATGGGAAAGATCCTCTCTGGTGGCTTAAATCAGAATACATCCATTTTGGTTAGAGATGCATTATTTACACTAGTTGAGGTGCTGACACTGCAGCTTGAGAATATAAATTGCTTGCCCTGCTACGTGATAAATATGACACTCCTCAGGATCTTAGCAAACCTTAGAAACATTCACCAGTTCAATACACTCAGCACCCCTGTAAAATAGGTAAATATTAGTATCCTTATACACAGAGGAGGAAATATGAAGTCAAATTTAAGGGTTTCTTCTCTGCAGGCCGTACAGGTTTTGGCTTTAAACCTATCTAAAAGATTAAATTACTATATACAGTAGCTCTAGATCTTTACAGGTCTCCCATCAACATAAATAAAGCAATTATCTGTATACCTGCCTCTAAAAAGAAGTGAATATCTTACTGAAAAGAGACATAGGAAGGTTTGACTTATCTGAAATACCACAATATTGGTAGGTTGTATTTTCGGGCTTGCTTGTAGTCAATGGATCATGTAGTGTGTTTTGGATGAAAGCTCGAGGGATGTAGGAAACTACAGCAGTTAACAGGTTTCCAGTGTAGGGTGGTGTTTGTGTATGCATTATTTATTTGAACTGTAGAGTCCAGAAAGTGAATGTCCTGTGTGGACTGCTCTATACTGAGTTTGATTGTATACTGAAAATTGTTGAAATCTCTGCGAAATTCTTCAAGGACCTCCTTTCCATGGGTGCAAATGATGCAAATGTCATTGATAGAGCATAAGTAGAGGAGTGGTACTTGGTGATGAGAGTTGAGGAGGTATTGTTATAAAGTCATTCATAAAAATGTTAGCATGTTGTGAGACCACACGGGTGCCCGTAGCACTGCTGCTGACTTGAAAATACAAATCATCTCCAAATCTGAAGTGGTTATGGGTTTGTACAAAGTCAAAATATTCAGTCATGAGATGTGCCGGAACATCATCTAGGATAGTTCTCCTAATAGCTTGTAATCAATCTTTGTGTAAGATGTTGGTATAAATAGCTTCAACGTCCATAGTGTCCAGCATGGTGTTTCCTGGAAGATCACCAATGGATTGAATTTTTCCTCAAGAAGTCTGTGGGGTCTCAAAGATAGCTAGGAGTGTTGATAGTATAGGGTCTGAGGAGAGAGTCCATGTATCCAGATAATCCTGCCATAGGAGTGCCAATCCCCACGATGATGGAGCCTCAAGGATTTCCATTATTATAGATTTTGGACAGTAGATAAAATATCCCTGGTTGAGGCTCCAGGGGTGTGTCTTTCCTGATCTGTTCCTACACTGCTCCAGGGAGTTTCTTGAATAGGTGGTATAGTTTCTTTTGGTATTCCTCAGTGGGGTCACAGAGAAGTGGCTTGTAGAACATTATGTTGGAAATTTGTCTATTGGCCTCCTGATCATAATCTTATTTATTTGTGAAGACTATAGCACCTCCTTTGTCAGTCTCTTTAATGATAATGTCAGAGTTGTTGCTGAGGCTGTGGATGGCATTGGTTCTGCATGGCAGTGAACTGTCAGTACTTGAAACTCTACACATAGCCAACCTACAACACATTATTCCATGTGTATGGATTTCAAAAAAATAAATAAATAAAAGAGAGAGAGAGAAAAACCTTTTACAACACATGCTTTACTTCCCTACAGAAGAAAAAAAGACACCAAAGTATTTAAATTCCTATGTATTTACCATAAGGGGCAACAGCAGCGACACCCTCAACCCACCCAACAATATTGTTAATCACTGTCTCCAACTCAATGAATATTTCCAAAATGTTGCAGAACAAGTAACTTCCTCCCAACACTACAGGAAGAAAGATTCTGAAGGGAGTCTTCCTGATAGAACACTCCTTCTACATTGATTGTTGCTGCCACCATGCATAGGCTGAAATCACAGACAAACAATTTCACTTGCAGCATAACCTCAGGCATGCAGAACTCAACGCCACCCACAGCTCCAGAAACACATCTGACATCACTAAAGACGCTGACAAAGGAGGTGCTGTAGTCATCATGAATAAATGAGGCCTCATGATCATAATCTGATCCCTCAGACAGAGACAGGCACTTCCAGGATCTCTGTTGTGCTTTCTTAAAACTACAAACACCCACCAGGAGAAATGAAGAAACAGATTAACAGAGACAGACTGATATCCAGAAGTCTACAGGACAAACCCAAGGAAGGAAACAACAAAACATCACTGGTCACCTGCTATAGCTCCCAGCTCAAACCTCTACAACCACACCATCGAGGACCTACAGCCTATCCAACAAAATGATCCCTCATTCTCCCAAGCCTTGAGAGACAGACTTCTGCTCATTTAAGACACCACACAACCTTAATAAGATACTCACCAGAAACTATAGACCTTATAAAAGAAACAGTAAGGCAGGAACATATCCCTGCAGCAAACCCCATTGTAACTCTGCCCACATATCAACATCAATGGCACCATCTTAGGACCTAATCAGAGCAGAAATTCCATCAGGGACTCATTCACCTGCTTATCCACCAATGTGATATATGCCATCAGGTGCCAACAATGCCCTTCCGCCTTATACACTGGGCAAACTGAACTGTCTCTGCACAAAGGAATAAATGGACACAAATCTGACATCAGAACATTCAAAAACCCATGGGAAAATCACTTTAATCCCCCAGGCCATTCACTAATGGACTTATTATCCATCTGTATTCTCAGACACATTTACTCTAGATCAGTGCTTCGGAGAGAGAGACATTTACTCTAGATCAAAGCTTCAAAGAGAGACTTTAGAGTTAGAATTCATAAGCAAATTCAATGCCACCAAACCTGGATCTCCATGGCTATGACTACACTGCCAATTTAGTTCAAATTAAGGAGGCTTAATTCAAACTAAATTGGTCCCAGTCTACATTAGCCTTTCCTTAGTTCGAACTAAGAAATCCCTTAGTTCGAACTAGTAAGTACGGGCACTTAGATCAAACTAAGCACTTAGTTCAAGCATTAGAAGTTAAGGAGTTCAAACTAAGGGCAGTTTGAACTAACAAAGTGTACTAGTTCCAACTAACGTTAGTTTGAACTAGTCCGCATTGTTAATTGCACTAATAAGCTCAAGGTTACTTCAAACTAATTTTGAGCTTATTAGTTTGAACTAACAGCTTTGAACTAACTTTTGCTACTGGGGACATAGCCCATGAGAGGATACATTGGCTTTTCCACTACAAACATTAAACTTAAAATGGACCACAGGACTCCTCTTTTGTTTTTCATTACTAACAGTGATTCTCACCTCTCTCAACTTCACCACTTTCTGATATGTTGTGTTTGAATCTACACAACTTGCTTGATTTGCTGAAGTCATCTGACCCAATACAGTGAAATGTAATCACAAGATTTATCTTTGCCTCCCACACTAAGATTTTTTTAATGCAAGTTTTCTCCACTCTGTCATTTGATGAAGTGGAACTTTGCGCAAGAAAGCTCATGCAAAGGGGGAAAAAAACCTCTTAGTCTTTAAACATGCCACAAGGTTTCCTTTTTGTTTTGCTGAACTAGACTAACACAGATACTTCTCTGGAATGAGATTTATTAATATTTTCCTATGTCAATTCTAAAAAAAAAAATCACATAAGCAGATATTCAGTCTGCTACTGCTTTTCAATATCCTATATTATGTGTGATTGTAAAAATTTTATTTTGATGTTTTTATATAACAAGTTGAGTTTCAAATATAATTCTTGTCCACAACAATGACAATTTACAACAAGCAACTGTTGCTGCTACATTTTCAAAATATGTACTAATTTCCAAGTTTAACTCCAAACAGGACGAACAACATGATAATGGATGTAACATTAATAGAGTCATAAAAACAGCATTACATTAATTACAACTTTGTAAATGCTGTAATTAAGATATACAGTCACAGCTGTCTTACCTATCCCCAAGAAATCTCTCAACACTACTTTCTTTGGAATCATCAGCTGTGCAGATTCAGGAAAAGCCATCTGTGTATGTATTTAAAATGTTAACGAACAAAGAGGATTCAAACAATTGCATCCAGTGGCTTGAAAAAGAAAAACACCAAAATCAAAACACACCAGAACAGCATCCTTTATTTAACAAGAAAAGAAAAGAAAAGCATTCCAGATTTCAAAGTCAAAAATTCTTTAAATTATTAGATATCGTAGTTTAGAATATGACGGTTGGAAGGGACTCCTGGAGGCCATCGAGTCCAATGACCTTCTCAAAGCAGGACCAACCCTAACTAAATCATCGCAGCCAGGGTTTTGTCAAAACAGACCTTCTTGCCGGGTAAGCCCTCCCTAGCACCCCCTTGTGGGGAAACAGGGAGAGCATTAGCAGGGAGGGTGCCTCCGTGAGCTTCTGAACGCACAGTTATCCTGTACCAACTCAGCCCTGCAGTCAGGGCAAACTGGTCTGGTAGCCGGAGTCAAATACAATGTCTCTTAGAAGCCCTTGTGTTAGGGCAGTGCAGCCTAGCAGCTGGAGTCTACAAGCAAATTGTCTATAAGCAGCCCTCGGGTCAGGGCAACATGGCCTAGCAGCCACAGTCTATAAAGCAATGTCAATAATGGAACACTGTGCCCAGGTAGGGGGGCTCAGGCCTTCCTGGTCCACTGAGCCCCAGCACAAAGTCCTATGGCTGCTGGGGATACCGCACCCAGTCAACAGGGATCTGAACCGAAACATGCTGATGAGCTCATCTCTACACCCCAGCACCACCCTTGAGGCTCCCTGGGAAAGGGTGAAAGTCCAGTCTGGCATTGAACTGTGGTTCCCTTTTTCCTGGGATAGCAGCTGTTGGCTTTCCCATGGGTCCTGGGTGTCAGTCACGAGGCCCTCCTTGCATGGTAACTGCTCCATAGGGTCCACTCTGGCTGACAAGTCTCCTATAGATCGGGGCTGGTGCAGCTCTGGGGCAGGAGCTTCTAGCAGATGTCCTCCCTCTCTGCTGGCCAGCCCAGACTGAACTGTGCGGCTCCCTCTTATACTGAAGCAGCAGCCTGATCGTGCCCAGCAGAACTTAAGTGGCGGAGCTTCCATCGCCCATAGGGTTGGCTGAGTAACTGCAGTGCAGGGTGAGTCTGCCCTGTCACAGACCTCAAAAGCGTCTACGAATTGAAAGGAAACTTGGTCCTATGACGAGAGCAGGGGACTGGACTTGATGACCTTATGGTCCCTTCCAGTTTCTATGGTTCTACCACCTCCATAGATAATCCATTCTAGTGTTTCCCCATCCTGCCATTGAAGAAAGATTTTTCCTAATATCCAATCTAGACCTGCCCCACTGCAACTTGAGATCATTGGTCCTTGTTCCGTCATCTGACGCCTCTGACAACAGCCTAGCTCCAACCTCTCCAGAAGCCCCCTTCAGGTAGCTGAAGGCTGTTACCAAATCCTCTCCCCTGTTCTTCATTTTTGCAAACTAAAAAAGCGTTAGTTCTTTCAGTCTCTCCCATAGGCCACGTGCTCCAGTTCCCTAATAATGTTTCTACCATCTGCTGGACTCTATTTGTCCACATCCTTCCTGTAGTGGGGGGGAGGGCTCGGAAAGTGGACACAATACACCAAATTTAGCCTCAACAGTGTTCCTCTCAAACTGCTGCTCACAAAGATGAATTACTAGGGAAAGTAGAAGTGAATGGCATCCAAGGCAGCAGCAACCATGAGATGGTAGAGTTCCGGATCCTGATCTAAAAAAGAAAGGACAGAGCTAAAACACAGACCCTGGACTTCAGAAAAAGCAGACTTCGGCTCTCTCAGGGAATGGATTGGCAGAATCCCTTAGGAGGTTAATCTGAAAGGGAAAGGAGTCCAGGAAAGCTGTCTGTATTTTAATGAAACCATTCTAAGGGCACAGAAAAATACCATTCTGATGTGCAGAAAAAAAATAGCAAATATGGAAGGTGCCCTCTGTGACTTAGCAGAGAACACTATGGTGAAACACAAAAAAGGCAAATATAAAACCTATCTTTAAGAAAGGGGAAAAGGAGGATCCAGGGAACTACAGACGAATCAGCCTCACCTCAATCCCTGAAAAATCATGGAGCAGGTCCTCAAAGAATCCATTTTGAAACACTTGAGGAAAACAGGGTGATTAGGAACAGTTAACATGGATTCAGCAAAGGAAAATCATGCCTGACCAACCTGATGGCCTTCTATGATGAGAGGACTGTCTTTGTGGATGCAGGAATAGTTGTCAACATGATATACCTCAACTTTAGCAAAGCTTTTGACATGGCTTCCCAAAGCATTCTTGTCAGCAGGTTACAGAAATGTGGTTTGGATGAATGGACCATAAGGTGGATAGAAAGTTGGCCAGGCCATCAGGCTCAGTAAGTAGGGATCAATGGCTCAATGTCTAGCTGGCAAGCAGAGTGCCCCAAGGTTTGGTCCTGGGGCTGATTTTGTTCAACATCTTCATTAATGATCTGGATGATGGGATAGACTGCACACTAAGTAAATGTATGGATGACACCAAGCTGGGGCGAATGATAGATATATTGGAGGGCAGGTATAGGATTCAGGGAGGCCTACACAAATTGGAACATTGGGCCAAAAGAAATCACATGATGGTCAATGAGGAAAAGTGAGAAGTCCTACACTTAGGACATAAAAATCCCAGGTACTGCTATAGCCTGTGGATCAATCAGCTAAGTAGCAGCTCTGTAGAAAAGGTCCTGTAGGTTATGGTGGACAGGAAGCTGGATGTGTGTCAGCAGTGTGCTGACACAAGAAGGCCTAGCCAAGAAGGCCAATAGCATATTAGGCTGCATCACTAGAAGTCTTGCCAGAAGATCGAGGGGTGTGATTATTCCCCTCTGTTCAGCACTGGTGACGCCACATCTGGAATACTGTGTCACATTTTGGGCTTCCCACTACAAAAAAAATATGTGGACAAGTTTGGAGTCCAGCAGAGGGCTACAAAAATGACTAGGGGGATGGGGAACAAGATTTATGATGAGACACTGAAGGAACTAGGCTTATTTGGTCTGCTGAAGAGAAGACTGAGTGGGGATTTGATAGAAACCTTCACCTACTTGAAGGGGTCCTCCAAACAGAAGGGAGCTAGGCTATTGTCAGTGGTGACAGAGGACAGAACAAGGAGCAAGGCTTCAAGTTGCAGTAAGGGAGGCCTAGGTTGGATATTATTAAAAACTCTCTCACTTGCAGGGTGGTGAAGCATCGGAATGGGTTACCTAGGGAGGTGGTGGCATCTCCATCTTCGGAAACATTTAAGACCCAGTTAGCTGAAACCTTGGCTGGGATGATTTAGTGGGAGTAGTCCAGCTTTTTGCAGGGGGTTGTACTAGGTGACCTTGTGAGGTCCCTTCCAGTCCTAACATTCTATGATTCTATGAAGAGAGGGGAATAATCACTTCTCTAGATTTGCTGGTAATGTTACTACTAATGCACACTGTTATGCTGTTAGCCGATATATAGGCGTACTCTTTTCATTACAGCACTACACAGACACACAGACAGTAGTGAAATGCCTCATCAAATTACTGGACAATATAGGATCAGCACTATCAAATCAATAACCCACCATATTAAAAAAAATTATCCAAATGAAAATTACTGTTAAAGGGTGAGTATTACTTTCCCCAAAATAAACTATTAAATGAAGATAATGAAGAAACCACAGCTTTTATTAGCTTCCATTTACAACTGATTTATTTGTATATAAAATGGATTAAAGTAATGCAGCTCCATTATGCTCTCAAAGGCTTTAGTAAAATGGGTAATCAACTGACTGACAGGAAAGAAAACAAATCTTTATTCATTTGTGACACAAACTTTTTTGTAAGTTCTAGAATGTTCCCTGAACTTTTATTTTTGAGATTTCCTCTGATCACAGACTCTGGCTGATTCCAGCAGCAGAAGAGAAGAACACAGTAAAAGAGGCTGTTTAATTGTAGTATCTCCAACTTAACTAGAATCAAATCTGTAAGACAGCAAGTGCATCACAGGGAAGTTTCAAATGGAATTGGAACTGATTCCTGGACCCATTTACAAGTATAGTGCAAAAGCAGTAGCTAAAAAGAGTTCACTAATCACCATATTGCATGGATATAAGATGAAGTCTCCCATTATTTTCACAATAAAATAAACATTGCTAAGATTATACTGGAAAACGTGAGGATGTAGTCATGAATTCCCCTCAAACCTTGACATGCTGAACTGCTCCCAGATGAACAAGGTATTTACGCACTCATCTAACTTCAAGCATCAGTGATCCCATTCCTCTTCAGCACAGCATTTAAGCCAGCATGTAACATTTGGACATTAATACTCCCGTTAATTTAATGAGACAACTCATATGCTAGAAGTTATACACATGCTTACATGCTTTGCTACATCAGGGACTAAGGCCCAAGCTTGCAAAACTTTAGAACAGTTGTAAATGTAGAAGAATGAGCTTTAAAAACATATATGTAAAAAAATCTAATATATTGTCAATAAAAATTACATAAAAAATGTTTCCAATTGACTAAAACTTTTTGGGTCAATTCAGATCTAAGATTAGCCTCCAAATATGTTTTATTTGGATGGCATATGGCGATTTTCCCTCTTTTAAAAAAAATGACTCTGAAAACAAAACACCATTGCAAAATGAAATTGAAAACAAAACATTTTCAAATAATCCTTTTAACTTAAACAAGACAGTTCTTAATTTAAACAAGACCTCAAGTTAAAAAAAAAAATCAGCCTTTTTTCGAAGGCTGAAACTATTAGTCAAGTTTAACCTCAATAAGCAAGCCATTTTGGAACCCTGAAAAATGCTTTTTAGGCAAAATTTCTATTTGAAAAAAAAATTCACTTCATTCTAGTAGAAAGTCTTTCCAAGGAGAAAGCATGGGGATTACCTATATGATCAAGGAACAGTGGCATGAGCAAAGCTTTTCAGGGTTGCACATTCATATTTAAATAAATATATATTAACAGTACTTCTAAAGGCCCAAAGAAATTATTTCTCATTGGAAACTGATGAGAAGCTGAGTATCTTACAACTAAATCTGAAGAGAATTTTCTATATAATTTTCCTCCTTTTAACTTCTCCCTGAGAGGATTTGCAAGGACACCAGCATTGATGAAAGAGATTAAATGGATTTAAAATGACTTTGCAGAGCAACTGTTAGGGATTCCAGATATTACTGTTGGTATTAAATATATTCCAGCTAGGTGACAGCACCCTGTCCTTGTGGGATTAATAGATATTTTCAGAATAATCATCCGTCTAATGCACAATGTTGTGGGAAAAACACATCTTTTAAATCAAACAAGGAAAACTTGACTCATTTGAAATATTCACTGCTCTTTTAGGACTACCCAGCACCGTAAGTATAGAGCCCATAAAAAAAGAAAAACTGACATCCTGGATCAGACCCCAAATCCATTTACTCTAGCATTGATCCTGAGTGTCGCCAAAAGCAAATACTTCAGAAGTTGGTGTGAGAAACCATGGCCAGTAGACGGAGGTATCACAGATCTAGTTAATCCCCACTGGACACTCCCCAAACTTCTGTGAGGGCAATTCACTGGCCTCCTGTACTTTATGGCTCCAGAGCCATAGCTGGCACTACCCCTGGGTCAGAATCTCTAGGCAGATTCTCAAGGTGCAGAACCCCTGGCTAAACTCATAGATTTTAAGACCCACAGAGAACACCATGATCATGTCAAAACTCCTGCATATTGCAGGCCACAAAACCTCACCCACCTACTTCTGTAATAGTCCCATAACCTCTGGCTGAGTTATAGAAGTCCTCAAATCATAATTTAAAGACTTCAGGTTACTGAGAATACAGCATTTACTCTATTTGCAAGTAACTCATGTTGCATGCTGCAAAGGAAGGAGAAAATTTCTTCCCAACCCCAAATATGACATGTAGTTGGACCCTGAGCATGTCAGTAAGACCCCAAAGTGAGAAACCTGCCAAGGAATTCGCTGTAGTAAGTCAGGCTATGCCTGCATCTAAAAGTTTAGTTCAGACTTGCTTAGTGAACTAACTTTTTAGTTTGAACTAGCCATGCTTTTTTTTATTTCAAACTAATAAAGCACAGCTAGTTTGAACTAAAAGCTAATTCAAACTAAAAACCCTGGTTAGTTCGAACTAACCACTTAGTTCGAGCTAGCATGACTACATTGTGCTAGTCTGCACTAACCATTTGAACTAACTAGTTTGAACTAAGCTTTGCTTAGTTTGAACTAAATATTTTCTTAATATGAACTAAGCAAAGCCTAATGTAGACAGGAAGCAAAATACTCTAGATTAAGCCTCCTTAATCTTGGGTAATTTGCTAGTATAGACATAGCCTCCGTCCTCCCCATTTAGTGTCACCTCTTCAGTCCCTGAGATATTTGGTACGAGTAGTTGCAGGTTGCATAAATGTCATTGAAGTCAATCTCCTCTACAATCTTATCAAGCTCAGTCTAGAAGCTAGTTAGTTCCTTCTGCCCCATACAACCTCCTTTGGAAGGCTGTTCTACAACTTCACCCTTCTGATGGTTAGAAATCTTAGCCTAATTTCCCACTGAAACTTGTTGATGGTCAGTTTATATTCATTTGTTCTTATTTCAGTATTGGCCCTTAAATTAAATAACTTCTCTCCATCCCTGGTATTCGTCCCTCTGAGGTTGTTACAGAGGGCAGTCGTATCTCCCTTCAGCCTTCTTTGGTTAGGCTAAACTAACTCTGAGTCTCATCTCAAAGTAGGTTTTCCATTCCTTGGATCATCCTAAGAGCCTTCCTTGAACACCCACTTCTGAAAGCACAGATCCTGCAATCCTAATCCCTGGGACCAGGGCTGACCCTTCAGATCTTCCTGTACCTTAGACATGCTCTTTCCTAGAAATCCAGCCACATAGGCACCCTGGTGTAAGGTTTACCTGTTTAGAGGCATACAACAGTGAAAGCCAAAAGACAATGACAGAGTTCGCATGAGATAATAAAACACCATCAATTTATTTGACAGCATGAGAGATAAACAGATCTAGACAAAATAATAAATAGACCTATATGTATTTCCCTACCTCAGGTTCTTTATCCGTCTAGGAAGTTCCTTACGTTTGTCCTGCCCATGACACTTTCCCTTGCAACTTCATGACTTCTCTTCCCAACTATGGAGCCCTCTCTGACTGGTTGGTAGTTAAACCAGACTCCCTTATCTGTCCATCTTGTCCACTTTTCAGTACAAAGCAGTCTATGTGGTTCTGTGAGATTTTGTGTTGTGTCACATCTTCAACCCAGGCCTGGAAGTACCTAGACAGTCATTGCATCCTGGCGTCAACACTATGTCTGCTGAAACCTCCTAAACTGAGAAACTTGATGGACTAGAGCCTCAGCCACGGCATCACCCACAGGAGCCCTGATTGGAGGATCATCCAGCTCCACCAATTGGTCCAACTACCAAATTTAAGCCAGAAGGATGCATATGAAGTTATACCTGCGCTGGCCCCTGCTGTGGCTGCCTCCTGCATAGAACCCCGTTCCTGATTTCTCCTCTGGTTCTCATTTATGCCTTTGCTACTGTTCCCATCGTGCTTCTCTTCTCTGCTTGATCCTGGCCTCTACTCAGATTTCTGCCCATTTGCCTCAACTCCAGCTATTAGGTACCAGTCCTGGCTCCAGCCCTGGCCTCCAACTTCTGACTCTGGTTGAGCCATTGGCATTTAGTATCTGACCTCAGTTCTGACCTTTAGCTTCAATCCCTGGTTCTGACCTGACTTCATCATTGGTAACTGGCAGTTGACTCTGATGCCAACCCTTGGCTTCATTACCCAAACTGTGTGCCTTCTCTGCCTACTAGGCCAACCTTCCAACCTCCCACTCCATAACAACCTTCCCTTCACTCACCCAGCCTCTGTTTTTCAAAGGCATCAACACCTTGGTGTCTGTTTCTTTTGTGGATTTTCTGCTCTCCAGATGGCAGCCTCTGCAAACACAGGAAAAAAACCTAGTTCTCCAAGTCAGTTCATCCATTGTCTCAAAATATTTCCATCTGAAAAGATGGCCACTATGGTCTAACAGTCCATCATGATATCAGGTGTGAGAGGGAAGTGACACAGCTCATCAGCAAGGGGTCTATTCACATACACACAGATGTATTCAGTACAGTAAATTCATAGAAACTTTATAGCACCAACCCCAATTTAGGAGTTGCACAGAGAAGATACCCAGTGATCACAGTGGAGTAATCTGTCCCCCTTAGGTCTTATCCTGGTCTCTGGCAGTCAACAGATTGGCTTAAGCCCTCCAGCACAAAGTTTAATATCCATTTGAACATTTGTAGTCACTAACTGTAACAACTCTGAATAATTTTAAAAGCCATGAAAAGGTCAAATTCCTTTTCAAATCTTCTTAAATTCTTGGCCTCAACAGCGGGCAATACAGTGCTATGTTGTCCCAGGAATAACCCTGATAAGGAACTGATGTGGTTCTTCCCTGCATCAGTCTTGCTCCTGGCATGCTCGGGGTAGCACAGCTGTAGCCAGCAAGCATGCAGTGAGGGAGGACACATGAAATCCAAGTTCTGTCCACTCTCCATCCCTCCCCATCCACCTCCTCTTGGGGGTGGGGGAAAATAAGCTTAGACCTTCTTATTCTTTCATGTCCAGTCTGAGGTCCAGGTAGCCCATGCAAGAAATATTGGGATGGTGGGGAGAGGGAAGAGGGTTTTACAAGCATATTGTCCCAGTCAAAATATCTATTAGATCATAATTGTTTTGGGTAGTAAGTGTTTCTTTTTTTGTACCTTGCCTAGCAGTTTAGGGTCTGAGGTCTGCTCTACACTGCCAAGAAAATTCACTGGCAGCCAACAGGAGTTACACAAGCTACACAGAGTAGCTTGTTGCCAAGACCCAAGGAGGTAGCCATGTTAGTCTAGTTCAGTGTAACAAATAAACAAGGAGTCCTGTGACACTTAAATACTACCAAATTTATTTTTTGCATGAGCTTTCATGGGAGAAAATCCCACTTTGTCAGACACTGAAGATGGTGTAACTTACAGAATGGGAGGAAATAAATGCAGGGAAATGTAAGTAATAGGAACAGGTCACACTGTAACAGCAGATCATAACAGTTGTATCTTAGGGCTTGGCTGTAGACAATGGATGGTATGGTGTATTTAGGATGAAAGCTCGAGGGTTACCGATCAATAAGTTTTCGGTATAAGGTGGTGCTTAAGCGTCTATCCCTAATTTGTACTGTAGCGTCCAGAATATGGATCTCCTGAGTAGTTTGTGTAACTCTCGTTCACTTCCTCACTCCCCTTCAGGATGGCATCTTCACTGCACCACTAGAGGGCATGGTTTTACAAGTCAATTTCCAGATCAACTTAGCATCTTTGAACTGAGCACTAAGTTGATTTGGGAAGACTGATCTAACAGTAACAATTCTGCAGCCATCAGTGTAGATGTTGCCTTAATGAGGGGATCACTGGATAAAACCATGATATAAATAAAGGTAATAACTGATTCTATTTTGGTATCTAAAGAGCATAATGCCTTGGAAACTTAACTATTGTGCTGGTGAAGCACAAGAATCCCAAAACCTCAATATTAAAGCTGATTGAAACATGGAGTTTCCATTCTATGGGAAATTGACATTTTGAATGTTTATCTCAAAATCAGAGCAAAAAATTGAAACTACAGAACTTCCTCAGTAGGAAATTTCCAGCATTTTTTGTTGCAGAAATATTTTAACCCTTCTTTTATATAAAGTTGAGACATTTCATTTCAGCTTTGAGAAATGTTCCGATTTACTGAAATCAGCATTTTCCAAGAGAAAAATGTTTCACTGGAAAACTTTTGACCAGCTCTACTTAGTATATAGTTTAAATAATTAATTCTTGTATACTTCAAGACATTATCATACAGCTCTGTTAAACTCAGCTGAGGGCACTGGTCCAGTTTTATGTTACCATGATGCAGCAATGAATCAGGCACTAACGAAAGTTTTAAATGACTTATTTAAAGTTGACACCTCAAGGATGCATCACAATTTAGTAAATTCCCTCAGAGCTCAGTGGGTGTGTAATGATTTCAACTGTACAGTTAGACAGAGAGAAGCTCCAAACAAATTAGATCACTGCATAAACACCAATTCATTCACTTCATTACAAAAATCCAGCCTGGATCCAAGGGGTTGCTAATAAGACTGCCTTTACTATACAACTTTAATGGGATTCAGATGTTAAGCACAGCATGCTGCTAATTTTTTTCAGGGGAGGGAGGAACAAGCCACCTCATGCAGGTTTGAGAGGCTGCAGCAAGGGAAACAAGAGCTCAGCTGTGCCGCCTTTGGCACTGGCCCCTGAAAGCTATGCTCAGCACTTCTGTGCACTTCCTTCTAGAGATGCACTCCAACAAACCTGCCTGCACAGAGGGACCACATGGGAGGTAAGTGATTTGCAACCTGTGATCCACAGACTATGTCCAAGATTTCCAAAAGGGCCTGCCTCTCCTTTCAAAATTTGTTAAGGGTCTGAAAATGAAAAAAAGGTTGAAAACCACTGGCCTGGGGCTGGGCATGAAGCCTGTGGGTGGAGCAATAGCCAGGGTCAGTGGGGGGAGAAGAGGGGAGACCACCCATGCGTCTTCACTGTCCTGCCGTAAATACAGTGCGGGGCCTGCATGGCTGCCCCCAGTGGCCGCTCCATCCCCCGCCCCCTCCCCATTGCCTTCGGTGCAGAGCCAAAGGAAGTGAGCCAGGGGAGGAGTGTGTGTGTGTCAGAAACATGCCTCTGCTCTGGGCCGGCTCACCCCGCCCCCAGGATGGGGAACAGCTGGCCCAGCTGCAGAGCAGGCCAGCCCAGAGGCGAGGCTCCACGCTCTGGCCCCTCCCCTGGGCCAGCTGTTCCACCCTGGGGGCAGGAAGGGCTGCCAATGATGTGGGCTGGGAGAGCAAAGCCCAGGCTCCGGACCAGCCTGCTCCACCCCTAGGGGCAGAGTGGCTGGCCCAGGGGAGGGGCAGACGTTCAGAGCTAGCCTCTGGGCCAGCCCACCCTGCTCTGCTCCCAAGAGAGGGACCACCCAGGCCAATTGGCCCTGGACCCCACACCCCTCTAGGGACAGCCTGGGCAATAGCAAGAAGAGGGCCGGTAGCCCAGATGTTGGAGCTGTCCAAGACCTCTCTGTGTGCACTCCAGGGTGCAGCCTGATGAAGGATTTCACACAGAGGAGGAAGCGTGGAGATGCGCTGATGCCTGGCAAGTGAAGGGAGAAACACTCTGTAGTTCTGTGAGCCCAAACTTTTACTGACATCTGAGCAATAAATACAGTGTATTGTGTTCTAAAAATTAATTTCCTGTTCTTCATATCAGTAGAGCCCTCCATAGATACAAAAATATAGATCCACATCCAATCTGCATCTGCTCAGTGTTAGTATCGATCCAATCCATGATCTTCATGCCAGATTTTATATGTAACCACATCTCTGTCTGAACCCAGGATTGGGCTCACTGTGAGTATACTGGCCTTTGACTGGTTTACTCCCCACATGGGCCCCACCTACTTTTTCCTTTTCTTGTTTGCAGTTTGCATGCTGTGCTGTCAATCTGAGATTTTCTTGGCCAATGAAATCTCTGTTTGACGGCATGGTGCATGACCCGCAAACAAGAAAAAGAAAAATGGGTGTCACCCATATGGGGAATGAGCTAATCAGAGACCAGGTGGGGACTGAGTGAGACCAACCAAAGGCCAGCATGTTGACTGATTGCAAGTCAGTCTGAGAAACTCTGACTGGCTGGCAGACCGCAATCAGAACTGAACTGGCATTGGCTGGAGCACTTCCTTTGCTCCCCTGTGTGCTGCTGATCCGCATCATAGCAACAGCTGCAGCAATGGATCGCATCCTGGGCAGACAAAAACAGAATCTGCATCCAAGCTCCAATCCACAACGAGTCTATGGATATCCACACCTGTGCCACATATGTGGATACCCCCAGATCTGCAGGGCTCTATATATCAGATTTTGGAGCTTAGTTCCAGGCTGTGAGGGGCTGCTTATGGGAACTCCTCACACAAGGAGTGAAGCAAGAAAACAGTTTATGTAACTCTAGGTTGTTACAAAGATTTTTAACAAGGGCCTATTCTTTAAGAGCTAATTAAGATACAGACAAGTTGTCGGTTGAAGGGGTTAGTTCTACAACAGGTAACTTCTTTGTGACTGAAGCTACATAAAACCTCAATGAATGTCACTGTACAATTTTGCACTCTAACATGCTTGATGCTAGACAAGAACTCAGATACTAACACACAGTATAAAAAGCCACAGAGGAAGCAGGCTATTTGTATTCAGTATAGTGTGAGCCTACTTAAATGGTTACCAATGTTGCTTTAAGACAACTAAATGGACTAGAACAGCTGTTCTCAACCTGTGGCTCAGGTAGCCTGTGAGGGCTTTCAAAATGCCCTGTGGCTCCCCTCCTGCTGGCTGCAGAAGGGAACCACTGACTAAGGACCCAGAAACAGTGCATTTTCATGGGGCAACAACACCCCTGCAGGCTCCTTGCTGCAGCCAAGGAGACAGGAGATGAGTGTTTCCCTTCCCCTTGGCTTTAAGGGGAAGCATGGCAAAGCACACAATCAAGGTTCATACTAATTGGGGTCCTTGCTGGAACCAGAGGTAGGGGAGCAATGATCTTCAGTCTCCCTGGCTGCAGAAAAGAGTCACCACCTAGAGACCCAAGTGGAGCATGCAGGTCTATAGGATGCATGCACTTTGCCTGCTGCAACCAAGGAGATGGGAGATCAGCAAGGAAACAGCCTGCTGGTGGAGGCTGGTGCCCTTCAGGATTGTAAAAATGATATTAATGACCCCGACGTCAAAAATTTGGGAACTGCTGGACTATATCCTTGGCACCTCAAGGATGCTTTTATTACATCACACAGCTGTTTTAAGGAACTTGTCTTTACTGGAAAGTTGGCATGAGTTAACATGAGTAATAATTCAAGTGTTGCTCCTAACTGGAGTCCTGCTGACACACAAAAACCCATAACTTGAATGTGATGGTATTTTAAACTGGAACTGGCTGGCAGCCAATGAGGAGAATGAGTAAAGCTGATGAGCCACCTTCGCAACCACTCTGTAGTGCTGATGCAAGCTCACCTAACTTGAGTTCTCCAATCTGTTCCAACAATTTGCCTGGGTTACTCAGAAGGGACAGAGCAGTTCTCTTACAGCTCACTGGGGGCATGGGGAAGTCATACAGCAAGCTAACTCACTGCCAAGCAAAGAACCATGTGGAGTGCCCCTCAAAGCATTAGTACCACATGACTTCGTACAACGCGAGGGTGTACACACCAACTCTAGTGGTATTTCATAGCGTGGCTTCTCTCACGCAAGCCAGGATAACTCAAGAAGAGTAAGATGATTGTACAAATTCTAGTTAACTCAGCAGCCAAGTCAGACCCAAAGTCATAGAATCATAGACTTCCAGGTCAGAAGAGACCAGTATGGTCATCCAGTGAAACCTCCCGCACAAGGCAGGCCTCAAAAATCTCACCCCCCTACTCTAGCAATAAGCTTCTAACCCAGGGGTCTCAAACTAGCGGCCCAAAGGCCACATGCAGCCACTAAAGTTCTTTCTTGTGGCCCACAACAACACTATCGCTATCAATATTTACAATATAACCGTATGAAAAGGTTTCAGTGGTGTAGCCCTTGAGCTACTGTACTAGTCCTCATGTGTGGTGCAACCCTTGGGCTACCGTACTAGTCCTCATGTGGCCCTCATGGTGATTTGAGTTTGAAACCCCTGCTCTAACATATGACTGAGGTTTTTTTATATCCCCAAATCATGATTTAAAGACTTAAAGATACACAGGATTCACTGGTAGGTGAGCCATGCCCCATACTAAACAGGAAGGCAATGCCCGCCCCCCACAAGCCCTAGCCAATCTGCCCCAGGGGAAAATTCCTTCCCAACCACAAATGTGGAGATCAATTAAACCCTGAGCATGTGGGCAAGTCTCAACAGCCAGTCACTCAAGAAAGAATTCTCTGTAATAACTCAGAACTCACTCCATTCACCTTCCCTTCTTAGGCCACTTGCATATCTACCACCAGTAGCAGTAGATCAAAGATCAGCCAATTTCCAAAGTAGGCCATGCCATCATACCATCCCCTCCATAAACTTATCAAGCTCAGTTTTGATGTCATTGAGGTACTTCTGAAAACCCCACCTTGTACAAAACTCTGAATGCTTATCTCTAAAAGGTAAGCGGCCCAGTTTAGATGAAATGGGAACTGGATTGAATCTTTGTTCAAAGGTTATATAAAAGCCAAAATGAAACCAACTAATTTTTTAAGTGCTACAGAACTCCTTGTTTGTTTTACTGAACTAGACTAACTCAGCTACCACTCTGGATCTTCACAACTAACCTGAAACTTTCTTGAGATATGAAAAGGTTTGGCAAACATTTATATTTTGAATTAATTTCATATCCTTCTCCTTCTCCATTTTTGCAGGAAGCAAAGGTTGAATTGACATGAGCCAAATTATTCTTGAAGTATTTCAAGAGAGTTTGAAACTGAAAGGTATAGGCTACTTCTTGTTATAAGCCGATCCTGTGAAAGTTCCAGATTGAAGCAATTTCCATTCATGTCTGAAACATTTGAATTTCTGGATATTTCTTTTTGAATCACCTAAGAACAGTCATACTGGTCCAGTCTAGCCCAATATCTGGTCTTCTGACTGGCCAGTGCCAGGGTTTCAGAGGGAATGAACAGAACAGGTTATCATCAAATGATCTGCCCCATCAGCTACTTCCAACTTCTCGCAAACAACAATCCCAGCTAATATCATTTTTCAAAAATTGTAACTGAGTTGACACACAATCAGAAACAAATAGATGGTGACTGGGAATATGGACACAAATAAGAGATTAACAGAGCAGTCATTCTGACGAACAGAAACAGATATCCCTGGGGATACACAGATGTCTTCCATGAGGTACATCAACACATCTAAATACGTGTCCTGTTTTACAACAGGCTACATAAAAGGCACCAGCAAAATCACTACAAATTCATATTTCATAAATACAATGACTTGTTTATACTGCTCAATATATTTATACACCAAAATGTAAGCACGATATCTATATTCCAAAAGATTTATTTTATAATTCTATGGTAAAATGAAAAAATAAGCAATTTTTCAGTAACACTGTACTTAAGCATTCTTGTATTTTGATATCAGATTTCATAAGCAAGTGGCTTTTAAAAGAAAGGTGAAACTTAGGGGTCTGCAAGACAAATCAGACTCCATGTTCCCCCAAGATAGCTCATGTCATAAATTGTTTTTTTTTAAAGTGCCGCAGATCTCCTTGTTTGTTTTGCTGAACTAAACTAACATGGCTACCCCTCTGGAAAGCTTGAGACACTAAAATAGAACATAGAGAACTTTGCAGGATTATATGCATTCACAGAAAATTTCTAACTAATTTAGCACTTCAAAAGAAACAAACACCCAAATGTTTACCAAGTTACTATCAATGCCCGAATAGACTGAAGCAAAAGTCTTTGAACAGCTCACTGATGGCCTGGGTTGACCTTCACAGTTGCACTGGTATGCAGGGAAAGTGAAAATGCAGCAACCTCCCCAACTTTTGCTCAACCTGTGCACATGGTTGAGGGAGCAAAAAACACGAAAGGCAGACTTGACACAAATGAGCCCTGAGCTCTCTGGCTCCAAGTTTTGAAATATGGAAGTTTCAATGTGGATGTATGATTTCAGAAGCTCTATGGCCTTCTATCCGAAGAGGCACATTCTTAGCAATCCAATATTCTTTTGGGAGTTGGACGCAGTCAATAAGATGCATTTATAATTCAGGTACCATGAGCACAAATCATATCTGTTCCTACCTCAACCAATTTTTGCTCAATTTTTAATAACTCGTTGGACTTTCATCAGTTTCAAGGTCATTCCCCTTGAATAATCCGGAAAGTGCCATCAGCTTTTGGGATATCATTACGCTCTGCCTCAGAAAAATAATGTCTTAGTTAGCATGTGAAATGTTCAGCATCTTTCAAATATTCAATGACTTGTTCACTCAAAATGATCTGTGTAAGCACAAACTATTCTCCTGGAGTAAGAATCATTAACAAATGTCACACTGTAGTTTCAATGATCCAGGTGAGGCATTTGCTTGTATATTTTTTAGCAACCAGAGTTTTTGAGCTATATTCACCCTCAGTTTCTACCCGTATTAGCCAGGGCAGAACCCCTATCCCACCCAGCTAGTTTAGTAGTGTAACAGTGTTCATTTTACCACTTCAGCACCTCCTGTGCTGGCTGTCTGGGGAACCAGCTCTCAGTTGGGCAGATGCGCCACTCTGTGTTGTCTTGCCTTCCATCTTGTCTCCATGGGACTCTCCTTCTCATGACTGGGCCCTCTGGTTGAATAATAATCCATGTCTCCACAACCTCACTTCCAGAGGATTTTGTTGACCATACCAATCACTCCCCAGCATGGCCACCCCAGTCCTGCCACCAATCCTGTGGTGACTGGAGGTGAGGGGAAGCAGGCAAACAGGCCCACCCACTACTCCAGGTCCCAGCACAAGGACCTTAAGTGTGTGTGTGGCAGCCTTCTGCTTCCTCTCTCCCAGTTTCTCTGTGGATGTCCCAGGGCCCATAGGCCCCAATTTTGGGGTGTCAGGGGTTCCAGCATGCACAGAAAAAATATAGTGGGTGCTGAGCATCCACTAGGATGGTTGCGTGATTGGCAAATGGTTGACAGAGTCTGTCAATCACTTGTTTCACCCACAGACTGTGGCTGCCATTTGTCTTGTCCCAACTGTTATCAATTAGCTGTCTGAATGAATCAGGTTAAATCAGCTGGGGCGGCCCATCCTTGCTCCAGCAGAGCAGGGCTCAGTCATTCTGACCCCAGGTTCCTGGTTTCTCTGCTCAGACCTTGAGCAGGCTCAAGCCAAGACCAACCAGGGAAGAGAGACAGGAACCCAATTCTCAAGCCATGCCTCCCCACCCGACACTGTAATAAAAAAAAGGCAGTTTCAGAGGTAGGGTGAAACTGGTCACCATGCTGGATGTTAGTTCACAGCTGCTCACCTGGGGGTTGGGCCACCCCATCTGCAATACCTCCCATTCTCCTACATGCATTAATTTGTGCCTCTTAGTTAGCACACATGTGGCTGAAGCACCCAGTCAGGCTTCCTCCAACAACAGGCTGGCAGGAACCTGGCTGGACTAGGGCAAGGGCTGAGGAGGGTGGGATCCCTGGCTGGAAAATTGTGTGCCAAGCCCTAGCCTGCTGCCTCCTAACACTGCCACTCATGGCTCTCTCCCCACGATCTCGGCAGGAGCAGAGGCAAGATAAGGATTGCTTGAGTGGGGCTCATTTCCTGGCACCACTTGCCGTCTCCTGCCCCTCTGTGAGCCTGGAGGGGTGGGGAGTCAGGGTAGGTCACCCAGCAGCAAAACAAAAAGTCAGCACCTATACAGAAGTGTTGCTGGCTGGGAGAGGGACACGGGGCACGGGTACGGGCCCCGCCCCCATCCCACAGGCCCTGCCCCCTAGCCAGGGACAGGGCCAGAAGCTGCTGCACAACCGCGGGTGGTTAGGCCCTGCATCCCCGGCCAGGGACGGGGCTGGAAGCGGCCACGGGTGACCGGGCCCCACATCCTCAGCTGGGGACAGGGCTGCCACCACAGCGGTCAGGCAGGCCCTGGATTCCCTGCTGCAGTCACAGGCGGCTGGGCCCCAGATCCCTGGCTGGGGACGGGGTCGCCGCTACCACGGGCAGCCAGGCCCCGGATTCCCCACCATGGCCACGAGTGGCCAGGCCCCAGATCCCTGGCTGGGGGGGGGGCCGCTGCCGCTGCAGGTGGCTGGGCCGCAGCTTCCCCACCAGGGCCGGGCCCCGGATCCCCAGCTTGGGAGGGGGCCGGAAGCGGCCGGAAGCAACCGGGCCCCAGATGGGGACAGGGCCGCCACGGCTGCTGGTGGCTGGGCCCCAGATCTCTGGCCCAATTGGGCCGGAGATCTGGGGCACCAGCGCTGGGATTCAGGGCACATGCCCTGGGTGCCCAGCGCCAGTGACACCTCTGCACCTATGTCTGGGCCACCTCTTCACAGTCCCAGTATCTTCTCCTCCTTTGTTTCAGGATATTCGGCTCTGCCAAGGTTTGGAAGACAACTACTGCTCTTGTCCCACTTGCTGGCAGTTCTCCCTCATTGGTCCTGGGCATCCCACCCTTTATGTTGCTTTATAGTTCTCTTCTATATGGGTCTCCTTGGTCCTGACTGGCTGCACACAGCCCACCTAGCAGGGTTCTCAGGCCAGTTTTGCAGATGAAGAAGTCTCAGATAAGGTTATAAAGGCTGGCATCCATTCTGTTGGGTGCTTTTCCAACCTGTGTGCCCATCAATGAGGGCTGAGATTTTCACAATCATCAGTAGTTATTTCATCTTGGGACATGTGCAAAGCATTCTAGATGTATTCTAGTCATGTCCACTTTCACTTGTTCATAGTTGTGTTTATTACCACAAACCTGGAAAAGCTGGTGAATTTCTTTGAAATTAAAAGCTTAGTACTCTGGTATTTGAATATGAAATTCCTCAGTGAATTGTGTCTACTTTTGTCTCAAGGATATGCATTATATATCAAAGATGTAGATGTGTTAAATTAATGCACTGCCATGATTTCCAACATCTGCTTTGTCCATTAATTAGGTCTGCTGACAAATTAAACACCTTGGCTGAGAAGCATGCCACCAACTTTTTTTTTTTTTTTAAAGACTTGTTTTTTCACATGTTGATGTATTGCTTTATTGACTAAAATGTTACAGTCCAAAGCCTGAATGTTTTCTGCAGGATAGAAAGTTCTAGCAAACAGAAAAAGCAAATTAATTGCACACTTAGGACTTCTCTCACACTTTGTCCTGCATTAGATTTCCAGAATATCCTACGTGCTACACATTTTCCCTCACTTAACTCCAATGAAGTCAAAATTTAATCTAATAACCACTGATTTGAACCTCCTGAAGTTCTGGGTAATTTTAAGTTTTCCATTATAAGAGCAGCATTTTTTATGCTTTAGCCTTAAAATGTCAAAGTTTCCTCAGCTGCACAATAACTACAATTTTGTATAATCGGAACTGAGAGTTGAAGAGGACTTAGTCCTTAGAAAGGGTCTGCCTTCTCTCAAGTCAATGACAAAATTCCTATTGACTTTAACGGCGCTGAGTCAGACATATCAAGTATCAGATATTCAAATGATAACAGTTACTGGAATCCCTAAAACAACATCTCTTTTCTATTAAGTTTAGCATAGTCTTTCATATACATCTGAAAATTTATCAATTTATGGAGATTATGAAAGTCAATTTATATCAATGCATTTATCTCAAGTTTTGCACATTGGAGTAAAATGTTACTATGGTAACTTCATTGGTCCACTTCTGCAGGATTAACTTCATGGCAACCAAAGTTGCATACTGGAACCATGATGTCTTGCTACCAAGTAATCTCCTAGGGTACATCCACATGAGTCTTTTATTTCGAAACAACACTGGTTGTTTCAAAATAAAAAACTGAATGTCTACACGATGTTTTCTTATTTCGAAATGACAGGCTCTGTCATTTCGAAATAATAACATTCATTTTGAAACAGCTTAAACCCCATTCATTTTGAAACAGTTGTTATTTTGAAATGGTTATTTCAAAATAAGGCCGTTTGGACATGTTGTTTCAAAACACCACCATTGTTTCGAAACATGTCCAAACGGCCTTATTTCGAAATAACCATTTCAAAATAACAGCTCTTTTGAAAGCAGTCTTTCCCTTACTTCGAATTAAGATTTTCTTAATTCAAATTAACTTATTTGGAAATAAGGACTTTATTTCAAAATAATGATGTATGTGTGGACATAGCCCTAGTCTCAGGAATATATCAAAAAATGATATTTATGGGAGAGGGCCCCAATTTAGCATCCAATAGCAAACTGGCCCTTTAATCCATCTCACACCTGAAATTCTTGACACAGAGGAAATGGCCAAAATACAGGAGCTAATGTAGTGTAACCCATATGCCTAATTAAAGGCTCTCTCTTTGAGGGACACTTTGAGGCTTGGTCACTCTTGCTGGACAGATTTCACTGCTCAGAGTCAGAAATTTCTGGAACAGGGAATGGTAGTTCTGAGCATGCTCCAGAAAGTTTCCTGCTGCGGTGGTCAGATGCCATGACAGCAGCAGCCAACGTGGTTATATTGAGAAAAGTCCGTGTGCTTTGTGTGTGAGTGGGAGAAGCTGAGCCAAGAGCGAACAGCAAAGATGTTTTCTCCCTACTCTGAAGCCTTTTGCAGCAGAGTTCCTCCAGATGTCTATGTGACTGAGTGCTGGTTAGTCAGTGAGCTGACTGGATGGTGCTGGTTCCAGCAGAGGAAGAAAAGGAACCTATAAGGCTTTCTACCAAATATTCCTGCAACCAAAGAAGAGTCGCTGCTTCTTTCAACTCAAGCCTTTGGACTTAGTGAAGAGAATATAATTGGGATTTGGGTGAACTCCATCTGAACTTAGGGAAATCTTGGGGTTTTTTTTTCTCATAGTGTTTCTGTAGAGACTGTTCTGCTTAACTTCATTTTGTTTTCTTGCTTCTGTTGTTGAAAAGAAAGATGTGAAATGGTGAATATGGGTCTACGCCTTATGTTATTTCTTTCATCATATGATTTATAAAGTAAGTAGTTAATGACGTTCATTATTACTTTTGTTCTTAGTAGCATTTGAATGTGGGGAGGGTAACTCTGAACAGTCTTTTCTGCGAGTCCCTTAAAGACTGAATCATGGGTTTCCAGCTGCTTCTCCCCAGGAATTGGGGTGTATTTCCTTTATGGTACTGGAGAAGAGCAATTAAATGAATTATAGCCCACCTGAAGGTTACGGTAGCACCAAAAGAGTTACATTTCTTACAGTGGTCAGCATTTATGAGGCCTACTATCATTAGCCTATGTAGGGACCAGTATATTCAAAGTTTCTTTTGATGAGTAAGTCATAGCCTCAGGTTTATAGCTGTCTTTGTAGTAAAATTGGTTCATTCTTTGGGTGAATAAACCTTGGCCTCAGTTTTCTGGTTGCTTTTAGAGTAGAACTGTACTCCACTGAGTCAGAGATATTTGTGTATCCAAATCTCTAACCCAAGGAACTTTCAAATTGTCAGTCTATGGTGGTGATTTTGGGGCTAGAAAACAATAAATGGATACTAGTGGCTGAGTAAATCCAGGAAATTTCCTCAAAGAATATTAGGTGTTCTGAAGCTTCCAATGCATCCAGTCCAAATACATTGTAAGTAAATACTTTAACTGAAGATATTTCCACTCTCCAGAACCAAAATGTTCCTGAAAATGTATAAATAGTTTAAATTTAATCATTGTCTATTACCTGGAACATGGTCATTTTTTCCTCCATCCATCCAATCCCACCACACCGAGAGAGAGAGAGAGAGATTTTTATAAGTGAGGGTGACTAACCATTAGAACAAACTATCAAGAAAACAGGTGAATTCTCCTTTGCTTGAGGTCTTCACATGAAGACTGGATGCCTTTCTGTAAGTTAAGTTTTTGCTAAATAGTTGATGCTTTAGTTAAATACAGTGTTAGACTCCATTCAAAAATAACTAGATTAATATTTTTCTGTGTTATACAGGATGGCTTAAAGGACCTTTCTGGCCATACAAAATACTATTTTATACATAACGTGGAGTACTGGTCCTGTGGCTTCAACTCCATAGGGAAAAATTAGAAAGGACAAGATGCAAACCAAGATCAAACTGGCTGAAGGCAAAAAGGATGACAAAAAAACATTTTTCAAATATGTTAGAAACAAGAGAAAGACCAAGAACAGAGTAGGGCCATTACTCAACAAAGAGGGAAAAACAACAACAGAAATTGTAGAACTGGCAGAGGAACTAAATGGTATTTTTGTTTTGGTCTTCACCGAGAAGGTTGGTGGTGACAGGATGCCTGATGTAGGTGAAAGCATCAGAAGCTAAAATAGGGAAAGAACAAGTTAAAAAATTACCTAGACATGTTAGATGTCTTCAAGCCACCAGAGCCTGATGATATGCCTCCTAGAATACTAAGGCAGCTGACTCAGGAGAGATCTGAGCCATTGGCTATAATCTTGGAAAAATCATGGAAGACTGGAGGGGTCTCAGAGGGTTGGAAGAGAGCAAATATAGTACCCATAAAAAGGGAAATAAGGAAAACCCAGAGAATTATAAACAAGTCAGTTTAACCTCTGTACCAGGAAAAATAATGGAGCAAATAACTAAGGAATCAATTAGTAAGCATCTAGAAGAGAATAAGGTGTTAAGTGATAGTCAGCATGGATTTGTCAAGAACAAATGTCAAACCAATCTGATAGCTTTCTGTGATGGGGTAACAAACTTTGTGGATAGAGGGGGTGTGGTAGATATGGCATATCTAGACTTTAGTAAGGCTTTTGATATGGTCTCACATCATGTTCTCATTAACAAACTATGCAAGTATACCTTAGATAGCACTACTATAAGACAGCTGCAAAACTGGTCAAATAACCACTTCCAGAGAGTAGTTATTAGTGGTCCAAAGTCACGCTGGAAGGACATAAGCAGGTTACCAAAGGGATCGGTTCTGGGTCCAGTTCTGTTCATTATTTTCATCAATGATTTAGATGACAGCATAGAGAGTACACTTATAAAGATTGCCAATAATACCAAGGTGGGAGGGGTTGCAAGTTTTTTGGAGGAGAGGATCACAATTCAAAATGATCTGGACAAATCTGTGAAATGTTCTGAGGTAAGCAGAATGAAATTCAATAAATACAAGTGCAAAGTACTCCACTTAGGAAAGAACAATCCATTGCACACATACAAAATGGGCATTGACTGCCTAGGAGGGAGTACTGCAGAAAATAGTCTGGGTGTTACAGTGGACCACAAGCTAAATATAATCCAAGAGTGTAACACTGTTGCAACAACAACAACAACGAACACCATTCTGGGAGCTAACACAAGTATTGTAAGTAAGACACGAGAAGTAATTCTTCCAGTCTACTCCATACTGATTAGGCCTCACCTGAAGTATTATATCCAGTTCTGGGAGCCTCATTTCAGTAAAGATGTGGACAAATTAGGGAATGTCCAGAGAAGAGCAACAAGAATGTTTAAAGGTGTGGAACACTTGAATTATGAAGGAAAATTGAAAGAGTTGGTTTGCTTAGTTTGGAAGAGAGAAGATTAAGAGGCGAGATGATAATAGTTTTCAAGTACCTAAAAATTCTTATAAGACAGGAGAGGGAGAAAAATTCTTCTTCTTAACAGTTAATGATAGGAGAAGCAGCAATGGGCTTATCTTATGGCAAAGGTGGTTTAGGTTGGACAAAATTCCTAACTGTCAGGGTGATTAACCACTAGAATAAGTTGCCTAGGCAGAATCTCTGTCATGGGAAGATTTTAAGAACAGGTTTGATAAACACATGACAGGGATGGTTTAAGAGTGTACTTGGTCCTGCCATGAGTGCATGGGACTGGACTCGATGACCTCTCATGGTTTCTTGGTTTCCATGGTTTCTATGATTCTAGTCTCAGACAAATCAGCAACAAAACCCTCCAGGTTCCCCTTCCCCTTCCTCCCCCACCAAAGTTTTTGAAACAGTTAAAAACTAGTAGCAATACAGATTAACAATCATATATACAAGAACCAGTGATCACCACAATAATATCTGAGCATATTATAAAGCACAGATGCACACAGGATTGGATCATCCATAACATAGCAAGATGACATTTGAAAATAGCAGTAGACAATTATTGCAATAATTTACAATCTCAAATTCTAAGAGAAAACTAAGGGAAGTAGAATAATTGTGTAAGACATCCTACTTAAGGTATAAGTCAGAAATGCATTTTATTCACCGTAATCTAGTCTCCTGTCCACCTGTAGGTCAAAAGAAGGAAAAAACCCTCAGTAAGGAACCCTAAATAATATGGTCTTTGGGCAAATATGCATGCAACTGTCTAAATAAGAAGAGAAAGTTCTCTGTAGAAAATTTCAGGAAGGAAGAAAATAAAGCCTTTGAAGGAGGAAGTGGTTTGTGATTAAGGCATAGAAAAAGGAATTCTGGCAGAGCCGCACAAAAATTTTCTAATGAATAGTCATTTGCTTAAATCCACAGTTAATGGAAAACATCTCTTTCAAAGGACTGAAGCTCAGCAACTCACTTAGAATTTTTATGTTAATTTAGATTTTATCTGAATTGTTGTTGTCATGTGTTACAGAGTCTAACCCGCTGGCCAGAATATGTTTCAAGCTGCTGTTTCTCTCAACAGCAGTTATGGTTGTCAGCAATATTCCAAAATATATTACCTATGCTGAGTACAGTCCAATTCAATTATTTCCTTCCCTTGCATTGTGTAATGCTAGAAATCAGTTGATATTTGCCTTGACAAAAATATACCTGAGTTCATGTAAAAGGCCATGGAATAGAAAGCTGGGCATTATACTAAAATGCAGCACAAATAATTTAAGGTTTTCATTACAGAGGGGCTATAGCCTGTTAGGAAGTACAGTTTAATGGTTAGAATTGTGGATTGGGAATTAGCAAACGGGGTTCAGCTGCTGATCTCCACTGTATCGGTGAATCACTGTGTTAACTGAGTTCGAAAGGGGTAGCCGTGTTAGTCTAGTCTAGCAAAACAAACAAGGAGTCAAGTGGCACTTATAAAGATGAACAAATGTATTTATCTCATGAGCTTTTGTGGGAGAGAATCCCACTTTGTCAGATGCTTGAAGCAACAAAGTGGGATTCTCTCTCATGAAAGCTTTGTGCAAAATACATTGGTTAGTCTTTAAAAGTGCTACCAGACTTTTTGTTTTGTGTTAGCTTAGACATTTCCTATAAACTTGTATTTGTTTAAACATTTCTGTATACCTGCTTGGGATGCTCATTTCAGAACAACAAATGAGGAGCTCTGTGGCACTTAGAGACTAACAAATATATTTCACACAAACTTTTGTGAGTATAATTTCACTTCATCAGATGCATGAAATGGAAACTGCAGTCCATTACATACAGAGAGACTGAGTCATAGGGCAGTTTTTTGGTCTGTTTTGAGCAAATCAAACAAGTTGTTTTGATTCAAACAGTATCTATGTGACCTTTAAAAGATGAGATGGTTAAAAGGGGGCAAAGTAAAATTTTTGAACGTTACCATTCCTGTTCTCTGATTTGTGTCCATTTATTCTTTTGCACAGAGACAGTCCCATTTGGGCAACAAATAAGGCAAAGGGACTTTGTTGGCACATGATAGCATATATCACATCACTAGAATGTCTCTGTGCAAAAGAATTAACGGACAGAGAACAAGAACGATAACATTCAAAACCAGTAGGGAAACATTTCAGTGTACAAGGATATTCTTTAGCAGACACGAAAGTTACCGTACTTCAGCAAAATAACTTCAAAACCAGACCTGACTGTGAAACTGCAAAGTTAGAATTCATATGAAAATTGGACACCATTACTTTGGGTCTGAATGCAGACTTTGAATGACTAACTTATTATAGTAGGCAATTGGCCCTCTTTTAACATTAACACCTTCTCATCTATTGTTCTTTAAAGGCCACTTGGATAAAGTTTCAATCAAAACAATTGGTTTGATTTGCTAAAACAGGCTAAAAAACTACCCTACAACTCAGCCTTCTCTGCATGTTAATATACTGCAGTTTCCATTTCATGCATCTGATGAAGTGGGATTATACCCCTGGAAGCTTATACATTAAATAAATTTGTTAGTCTTTAAAAGTGTCACAGGACTCCTTTGTTCTGCTGAAACAGACTAACATGGCTACCCCCGGCATTTATCATTTCAGAATAGTGCTTTGGAATCCCTTTGACAAAAGGACTCAGATGTGTGAAGTTTTAAAGATTATTATTAGACTATAAATATCTTCAGTTTTTCACTGATATAAGGCTTGATCCTATTCCCACTGAAATCGAAGGCAGTCTTTCAAGTGACTTCATTAGGAGTTGTATTGAAATCACAAAACATTCACTATGGAATTTTCACTGCCTGCCAACCTTGGCCCTCCTCTATGTTGACCCCAATTAACTTCAGTGAGAACAGAGTTAGGACAACATTAAGCACATTTGAAACCCCCTTCAGCATCTTGCAGGAGTGGTCCCTACGTAAACAAACGTTGATGGATGTAGTTATGGGATCTCTTGCAATCAACTTTGATGTTTCCGTGGATAAGTGGTTGGATGAGGCACTCATTTATGCAGTTTACAAATTTTCCTATGTTTTGTTTCTCTCATCAATAAGCATTTCCCTAATCTTTAGGAGTCTTGTCATTTTAGAAATTGTAAGCTCCAAACAGAATATGTTGATTCCTCTATGATATGATGAGTCAGTACATAGTGGTACACTAATACAATATCCTCATTGATTCTCTAAGCAATTCCAGTGTAATACATTTAGTAAATTAATAAACCTCACCAATACATGCCAGATCAGCTATGCTATACCAATATGATCAACTAAAGTAAAATGAACAATGTGATTAAATGAATAGAATACACAAGAGCAATATAATTAGGCTGCTTTAGGACTAAATTAAATGATGTCACAGCAGTTTTCAATGACCACAGCACAACTCTGAATCATTTAGTTTCTTAATAATGCTTGGCTTCTTCCGAACATTTGTTAAGACTTCTTTTTATATGGAAAGTGAAAGATCATCCATGTTATAAAGCTATATTGTTCAATAAACTGGAGAGTAAATTTGCATTTGGTGGCAGAGACAGAGATGGAAAGAAAAACCCCATTATAACATCCTTAAAATCTCTGTCATCTACTGCTGGGGCCAAAGCTAGTGTACAACTGGCCTCAGGTCAAGGAGTCATGAGACAAACAAGGGAGTGTCATATGAAATGACAATGTGGCAAATTCAAAACTGATCAGAAGAAATACTTTTCCCCACAACATAGCTATACTGTGCAATTCACAGTCAATGGATGTCAATGAAGCCAAGAAAGTAGCACAGGGGCCTGCAACTTGCTACTCCAGAGTTGCATACATCTCTTTGGCTGCTACCTTGTGGCTCTGGGTCGCCCCTGCCACTGGGACACCCACCAAGGGGCCCACTCCTGGTTCCAGTCTCTCACCTTTCCTGGCAGGGGACCTGTAGCAAGCACCCCGGCCCAGCTGCCTCCAGCCGCCACCAGGAGGCCACTCCTATTGCAGCTCTCAAAACACTTGGCTTTGAAGGAATTTTTTAAAATGTCCCTTCTTATCTTTCTAGCTGCTGACCCTCGACCTAGCACAAGTCAAAAATAGATTGGATGTTGTGACAGAGTCAGTCTGGATGGGTATAGGAGAGTGGTGGAGGGAGTATATATTAGCCCCAAGCTTAATAAAGCTTTGTTCCCTGGGTTAAGTTAGCCTGGAATATTCTGAATAATTGGTCCTAGGTGTCCCAGTCAACAGGCCTGCTACTTAAAGCCTCGCTGTCAGGCAGGGCAGGGCAGCTGAAAGGAGACTAGAGAGGAGTTGAGCTGCTGAGACGACACTGACAGTTCGTTTGGAGTTTTGCCACAACACCAAGAGATACAGTGGGGAATTTGGGAGAGAAAACCCTACAAGCAAGGCCACTAGGACCTGCAGCCTAAGAGTGGACTATATTTAACTGAGGGAGACTGTGGGACTTCTCAGAGCCTGAAGGCAGACCAGGAGCAGTGGGTCCACTGAGTGGCGATCCAGGGAAGGTAGCAGCCCTTCTGGACTAAGTGTGGAGAATGCTACTAAACAGGGTCCCTGGGTCAGGGCCCGGGGTAGAGGGTGGGACTGGGCCCTCCTGACTCCCTCCCATCAAGCAACCCCTCACTACCAGGGGAAAGGAAAAAATCGAGAAGGGTCAGCCAAATCTCGCTGCACGATAGAGAGTGCAGGATCTACAGGGATGCCTGAGGCCTCACCTTGCCGCAATATTTATAAAGATAACGAAAACATCCAGGGTTCTAATACATGATAGTAACAGAAGTGATTAAAAGAACATGAAATATTGGTGTTTAAGTCAATTCCAAAGTATTAGGCATTAGGATGAATTATAAATTATAGAAGATTAGGGTAGGAAGGGACCTCAGGAAGTCATCTACTCCAATCCCCTACACAAAGCAGGACCAACCTCAACTAAATCATCCCTGCCAAGACTTCGTCAAGCGTGACAATAAAAATCTCTAAGAATGGGGATTCCACCACCTCCCTACGTAATCCATTTAGTGTTTCACCACCCTCCTAATGTAATCGTTTTCAACTAATATGCAACATAGAGCTCATGCACTGCAGCTTGACACCACTGTTCCTGCCTCTGTCATTTACTACCATTAAAAAACAGCCTAGTTCCATCCTCCCTCAAACCCCCTTTCACATAGTTAAAGGTGGCTATCAAATCTCCCCTCATTCTTCTCTTCTGCAGACTAAACAAGCCTAATTCCCTTAACCTCTTTTCAAAAGTCATGTGCTCCAGAACCCTCATGATTTTGGTTGCCCACTGGTGGATTATTGCTAATCTGTCCACATCATTTCTGTAGCATGTGTGTGTGTGCAGGGGAGGAACTGGACACAAAATATTCCAAATATGGCCTCATCCGCACTGAATAAAGGGAAATAATCACTTTCCTCAATCTCATGGCAAACCTCCTACTACTAATGTACCTACTGTGTCATTGATTATCTTGGCAAAAAGGGAAGACTGCTGACTCATATCCAGCTTCTTGTCCACTGCAATCCCTCAGCTCCTTTTCCACAGAACTGCTGCCACGCCAGTCAGTCCCCAGTCTGTAGCACTACATAGGATTTTTCCATCCTAAAAATAGGACTCAGCACTTGTTCTTCTTGAACCTCATCAAATTTCTTTTGCCTAAATCATCCAATTTGTCTAAGTTGTTCTGTCCTATCCCAACCCTTCAGGGTATCTACTGCTCCTCCCAGCTTATTGTCATCTGCAAACTTGCTGAGGGGAAACTCCACCCAACCTCCAGATCATTAACGAAGATGATGAACAAAACCCACCACACACCAATCCTTGGCACCCACTACTTGCTACCAACAGCCAACTGGATATTGAGCTGTTGATCACTCCCCATTGAGCTAAAAGACCTAATCAGCTGTCTGTCTATCATATAGTCCCTTGTCCAATCCTTGTCCATCTCTAACTTGCTGGAAACCTTCAGGAGGAGGAGATTATCCCACATGTACCCCTGCAAGGTTCCTTATCCCCTCCTTTGTGGCACTGTCCAAGAGAGGACTAGGTGGACGAAGCTGATCTATTATAGCAATTGTGATGTTCCTTTGGCTCATTGCAGCTGAGACTATGGCTCACAGAATCTGAAGAACTATTTATTACGGTAACACCTAGAGATCCCAGTCAGAGAAACATACTCCAATGTGCGAAGTGTTGTACACAGATATAGTTAAGTGTCAGTCTCTGCTCCAAAACCACCTACAATCCAATGCTCGAGTTCAGCAAAAGGAGTACTAGCTAAAGATCGATATATTTACTTCAGTGAACTGAACCACAAGAGAGACTCAGTCAGGGCCATAACTGGGGGCGGGGGGTAAAAGGGGCAATGCTCCAGGCACCGACTTTTAAAGGGCACTGCCAGACCCCACCTGGACCTGAAGAGGAATGTGCCTTCAGCAAAGGTGCATTCCTCCTGCAGCCAGGCAGGGGCTAGAGGAGTTTATCCCGCCCTGTCCCTAAATGCGCCAACCATGCCAGGTCTCTGGCCGCTCTCACTGGGAAGCAGGGGAGGCACCCCCCCACCAGGTCTCTGGCCGCTCTGGCCCTGCAGCAGGGGAGACAACCCTCACCGGCTCTCTGGCTGCTCTCCCAGCGGCAAGGGAGGCACCCCCTGTTGGGTTTCTGGCTGCACTTGCCCAGCAGCAGAGGAGGCACCCCTCTCCCGCCTCTGGGCTGGATCAGGCTCCAGGTCAGATCAGGGCCTCAGGGGTGCCCTTGGGGCTGCCTGCCCTGGGCACCAGAAGCCCTAGTTACGGCTCTGGACTCAGTGTACATCTGAGAGACAGACTGAGCTGTGATATGCATCTCGTGTAGACATACTCAAGCTAGCTGTAATCTAGCATGGTTGCTAAAGATAGTATTGTGGATGGGGAGGAGCAGGCTGCATCCCCAGTACATACAAGCTTCATTTCTATTTTTACTAAACTAGCAGCTAGCTAGATCCCAGCTACTATGGGTACATCTGCATGAGCTGCCATTCACAATGCCAGCTGCAATGTAGACATACCTTCAGTGACTTGCCCAAGCATACACAGGAAGTCTGTGTAACAGCAGGAACTTGACAGCTGGTTCTTAGGCTAATGCCCTAACTACTTGATTAAACTTCCTTTTTTAAGTCACATTTCCTCACCCAGCAAACATCTTTCCTCCAGATAGGCAGTACAGATTTACAAATAGGGTTATTGGGGTTAGTCTTTTTTCTTTCTTTGTCTCTCTTTTTCTTTCTTTCCTTCAGAAAAATAAGGAAACAGAAAAGAGAACCCAACAAATTCATAAAAAATACATTTATATTATAGACAAAAGAACTGTGTGCAAAAGCATTCAGCCCAAATTTTGCATTGCAGATATGACATTCATTGTATTGATCAAAAGGCTTGTTTTATCAGTCTCTGATAAATGTTATCTCTATACAACTACAGCAACCAAGATGACACAGTGAAATTCTTTGAGCTCTGGGAAGTAGCTTTGAACTTTTAATGAAAGGAAGAGGCACAGCCAAGAGTGACTAGTGTTGTGGATGCTCAATCTCAGACACTTTAAAGTGAATTGAGCTTTCCAAGTGCGGGTACAACATATTTTTTTAAAGTGAGAACCTTTTTAACTGTCTCCAGTTGGGCACCAAACATGGAGACACCCAGGACAAATGACCACTTTGGAAAATTTCCTCGTATATATTTTATGCTCTCTCTCCCAGACACGCACACGCACACGCACACATACCTGGACAGATTATTTTGTTGCTCTTGGGGCCTGAATGGGTGAATGAGAAATCAATTATATGAATCAAATATATTATATGACGTGATCCTGTTTACTTATAGAAAAATGTGTCATAGAACACATTAGAAATAGACAAGAGGCAGCTTCCTTACTCAGAAACCCCTTAGTAGGGTACTTCAACAAGCTTTGTCCTTCTGAAACTCTGATTGTGTCTCCTCTCAGTAACACACTTGATGCTTCTCCGGGCTTTTTTGCTGGCTTTCTCCTCCTAAATACATATAGGCTGCAAATCCAATACTTCAGCCTTTATCAGGGAGCCTCCCCCTTGGCCCAAGCAGCTTAGTTCTGACAGTCCTCATGCCTTGAACAGTCACTCTATTGTTATTTGCTCTCTCTACTAAACAAAACAGCTTGATTGCTCCTCATGCATGTACCCATAGTAGCGTAATCTAGTTAGCTGCCAGTTTAGTAAAAATAGAAATGGAGCTTTAATGTACTGGGGATGCAAGGGAGTCAAGTACCTGGCATCTTCATTTACTTCAAGGTCTGTGATTATCCTTGGATCAAAGAGTCATCAGAGAACTTTCCCAAGGAAACCAAAATCTTATATGATAATAGCTAATTTAGATCCCATCATGTTGCGATTTTATTTTCCAGTGTGCTTTATTTGCTTTTATCAACACTGAATTTCATCTGCCATTTTGTTGCCCAATCGTACAGTTCTACAAGATCCCTTTTGTAACTCTTCTCAATCTGTTTTTGAGTTAACTATCTTTACCAGTTTTGTATCATCTGCAAATTTTGCCAATTCACTCTGTCGCTTTTTCTAGATCATTCATAAATATGCTGAATAGCACTGATCCTAGAACAGACCCCCGAGGGACACATCTATTACTTCTCTCCATTTTGGAAACTGGCCACTTATTTCTAGCCTCTCTTTCCTGTGTTTAACCAGTTACTGAGCCACAAGAGGATATTCCCTCTCAGGGCCATCCCTAGGTGGGTGCAGGGCCCTAGGCAAATCACCCTCTGTGGGACCCCCACTCACCCCCCCCGGGCACTGGGGGGTGTGGCCAGTGGGCCCAGGGGAGGGTCAGGCCCCAGTGCTGGCCATCCCATCCCAGGGAATGGGCGACCTGGCCAAAATCGGCAGAACAGGAGTGCAGGGTCTGGTTTCTCAGCTGTCCTTAAGCCAGTGGTTGTCAAACTTTTTCCTCAGGACCTAGCTAAGGACCCCTCTGCCATGCCGCAACCCTCCACTGAATAAAAGCGGCCACAAACCAGAAAATAGAACAGTGACCATGGCTGCAGGGGGGTGGCGGTGCATAATCCCTCATGGCTTTCATCCTTTCTCTTGAGGCTTCTATTGCATCTCTAAAATCTACACATCTAATTTGAGGTCACCTACATGGAACATGCAGAGGGTGATCCCACATGCCATACTCCTGTCTCAGATTAGGAAGTATGTCAAGTCTCTAAAAGTGCATGTAGTAGCCTGGAGTGTGTGTGCAAGAGCTCCTAGCAAATGGGGGTGGGAGTGACTGGGTGAAGAAGTAAGATGGAAGTGCTGAGACAGGGGAAGGAGAAGAGAGCCAATGCCATGTTGGAAAGAAAGGTCCTGGAAGATCCTGTCTGCTGCTGAGCCTATCCAAGTCCCTCCAGGTCCTGGTCCCTTCTCCACTGCCAAATCCCAGGAACTGAAGCAGCCCTTCTAGGTTCCACTTTCACCTCTGCTCTTCATTTGCTCCCTGAGTCTTCATGAGCTTTCATGAACACACAATTGTCCACAGTATTGTGATTGGAGGGGTGCTAGCCCTCTCTGCTTGGTCTGGTGACACCTGGCAGTGTGCATGAGGCAGCAACACAATGGAGCTATCCACTCCCCCCTTCAGATTAGGACATTGTTGTAACTTTTGCTTCCATAGATCCATCCTTGAGTTCAATTTTGTTACTTAGGCTTTCCAATTGTAGAAAAAAATAACATACTTTGTAACCCAGGTTCCTACTATAACAGTTTGCTTTTCTCTTCTCTTTTTAATTATCAGTCAAAAAATCTCTGAAGTTTTTATTAAAAATCCACAAGTTATAACTTTTGTTGCGAGCAAGGGAATTCTCAACCCACTGAAAAAAGAGTCAAGTCCTAATTTTCAAAAATAGCTGCAATCCCCATGTTCCAAAGGGGCAGCCATGTTAGTCTAGTAAAGCAAAAAGAGCAAGGACTCACGTGGCACTTAAAAACTAACAGATTCATTTATCGCATGAGCTTTTGTGGGAGAAAATCCCACTCGGCAGAATGACCTGTTCCCATCTCTTAAACTCCCCTGCATTTATTTTCATCCCAGTCTGTAAATTTCCTCTCTTCAAAGCATTTGATGAAGTGGGATTTTCTCCCACGAAAGCTCATGCGATAAATAAATCTGTTAGTCTTTAAGTGCCACAGGACTCCCTGCTTTTTTTGCAATCCCCATATCCCAGAAATGGTGGAATAAGGTGGTGGTCACGGTTTTTTCTTTTCTTCATGGGTTCTATTGATTAAAAAGAACATAAAAATTGCTTGCCAGTGACCTCAGTCCTCTTCATATGAATGAGAGAAGCCCAAAGAGATACTGACTCAGAGAGGGGGCATAGAGGTTGTTTGAAAAACAATTAACAACTCATTGTTAGTCCTAATGACTCACCTTTGTTGCAACCCTGATCTACTGTGTTACAACAGGCTGTCTTCAGCAACTTTCACCCCAAGCCACTCCTCTGGCCTCACAGTAGAGCCAGCCTTGTGAACCAGGCTGCTACTTTTGGCCAGCTCGCCCAGTCCCTGGTATATGGAGGGCAGAGGTGCAGCCCTGTGCCCCCACCCCCAAAGTGTGGGACCCTGGGCAGCTGCCCCTCTTGCCCTACCCTAAGGATGGCCCTGTTCCCTCCTATGCCATGACTACATACTTTCCTTAAGAGCCTTTTGTGAAGTACTTTGCCAAAGGCTTTCTGAAAGTCCACATATACTACAGACGCTGGATCATATTTGTCCCCAAGTTTTTGACCTCCCTTCAAAGAACTCTAATAGATTGGTGAGGCATATTTTCACTCCACCAAAGTGATGCTGACTGTTTCGCAACAAATCATGCTCATCTGTCTCATAATTCAATTATTTACTATAGCTTCTTTTAATTTGTCTGGTACTGAAGTTAGGTTTGCTAGCCTATAACTGTCAAGACTGCCTCTGGAGCACTTTAGTTATCCTCCAGTCAACCAATGCAAAAAACTGATTTGAGTGAGTAGTTCTGCAGTTTCAAATATGAGTTCTCTCGGAACTCTTGGATGAATACCATTGGATCCCAATGACTTATTATTGTTTTATTTGTTCCAAAATCTCCTCAGATTTGTCACCTAAAAAGAATTGTTCAGATGTGGGAATCTCCCTCATATCCTCTCCAAACATTTCATTTAGCTTCTGTACAGTAGCCTTATCTTCCTTAAGAGCTTCCTTAGCATCTTGATCATCCAATGGCCATACAGATTATTTTGTCAGGCTTCTGATGGCCTTCTCTTTTGGGGCTATTAGTTTATAAATCTTTTGCTTGTTGCTCTTCAGGTTTTTTTGGTTGTTGTTGTTGTTGGCCTACCTTATTATGCTGCTTCTATTGATTTGCGAGATTTTATGTTCCTTTTGATTCTCCTTTGATTTCATATCCAATTTTTTAAAAAATTGTCTTTTTGCCTCTAATCATTACTTTTACTCTAATGTTTAACCATGGTGCCACTGTTTTTGTCCTCTTACTATGTTTTTTTTTTTTAATTTCAGGTGTTTAATTTCACCTGTATTATGGTGTTTTTAAAATATTTTCAGGCAGTTTGCAGGCATTTCATTTTTGTTACTGTTCCTTTTAATTTCCATTCACCTAGCTTTCTCATTTTATATAGTCCCCTTTCTGAAGTTAAATGCTACTGTGGTATGCTTCTTTGGTATTACCTCACTACCACCCAACTTGGAAGTTAAATTAAATTATTTTATGGTTGATATTATTGAGTGGTTCGGCTATATTTTCCTCTTTGACCAGATGTTGTACTTCACTTAGAACTAAATCAAGACTTGCCTCTCCCCATGTGGGTTCCAGCACTAACTACTCCACAAAATAAGATATTTATGGTGTCTAGAAACTTCATTGCTACATCACTCTTGAGGTGACATATATCCTGTCAATATGGGGATAGGTGAAATTACACATTATTTTGGGGTGTTCTATTTTTATAGCCTTTCTAATCTCATGGAGTTTTTCATAATCATTATCACTATTCTCAGTCATATGACTGGTAGTACATTCCTCCTACTATATTATTATTATTCAAGCATGACTCGACATTTGGTTGGTGAAATCTAAGTATAGAAAGCAGATTTGTTTGAGGTTTAGACACTGCTTCTTCACAGTCTGACTAGAGGCTGGTACTCATGATTGTGAGGCATTTCAGACAACGACAACTACATGCTAGTATTCTATTTTATTAGCTTACTTTTAAAAAGCCCAGGAAATTACACCCCAAAAGCCTAAATTAACAGAACATTATCAATGTTGCAAAGTCAAGAACTCAAAAGTTAGAAAACCTTAATTTTGGTGTTTCCTAACTTTTTGAGTGCTTGACTTTGCAACCTTAATAAAAAGTTCTTTTAATGTAGTTTTCTTTATGTTTACACACACAGAGACAAACACATGGGCCTGATTCACTGCTACTTTATATTCAGTAGTCAAAGTGATGCTGTGATCACAGTGACTTATATTTCACTTGAGGTAAACCACACTTTTTCCTAATAGCTGGGGTTAAATACAAGGCACAATAGCATTTTCAAGTCATGTATATTATGCTAAATATGTTCATGTTTTCTTACTACTTGAAATAAAATGGAAAAAATTGTGAGAAAGTTTTGATATCAGGTATAGCTGAAAAATGTTCAAGGAACATTTATGCTGCATATGAACATGGAACAATAAACTTCACATTGCCTTTAATTAGAATTATTAGCCATTATGCACTTCAATCATGATTTCATTTTCCCAGTAAAAATAGCTGTTAAAGAAATTTTCTGATAAGCATTTAATATATAGACAGTGAACTGGAGGAGAGAAAGAGAGAGAAAAATCAATAAAATAAATATTTACAAAGGATTAAAGCCTGTAAATGATGTAGCTTCCTGAGAACTTAACCTTCCTCTCAAACACTTGTTCTATTGATCACAGTATGGTCTTTAGCTCTTCTTTCCTCTTTAATGACTACACTACATACAGATGAGAAATAAGCATATTGAGCTTCAAAGATATATAACCCTCAGGAATTCATACCTGTGTTGCTTCTGCATGGAAATCAATATGAACTTGGGGTACGCAATGAAAGCGGGATCCTAAAAGGCATATTTTAAAGACTCCAAGGGTTTAATTTGCTTAACTCACATAGTCATCAATAGTAATCACATCAATAAAATTCCTCTCACTGCTCCTGAAATGTTCCCTTGACATGTTAAGAGATTTCCATATGGAGGAGTTTGGTGATCAGCTCTTATTACTGATTCTGCAGTACAAACTCAAGCAAAAGCTCCTCTTGACTGAAATTACTGGGAGAGACTCCACGAGATTCTAGGTACTTCTTAGTAAAGACCATCGTACTCTCAGAAGGGAAGGAGTGTTCAATTCCACTGAAGCTGTTTGATTTAGTCATTTACATTGGTGTTCATTGTTGAGCACCTTGCAATTATATAAAACATTTATTTTGGAGAAATACCATCTTTTCAATATAAACAGCTCCCTTGCTCCAGAGCCAATTTCTAAAGGAATAGCCGTGTTAGTCTAGTCCAGCAAAAAAGTAGTCACATAGCACTTGAAGACTAACAGATTTATTTTTCACATGAGCTTTTGTGGGAGAAAATCCCACTTCATCAGATGCTTCAAAGATGGGTGAACTTACAGAATGGAATGAAAATAAATGCAAGGGGGTGTAAAACATAGGATCAGGTCATACAGTAATAGCAAATCGGAGCAGTTGTTAGGTTCAAACCCTGGGAAGCCTGAAGTCAAATTACCTTTTGTAATGGGAAAAGAACCCATAGTCTCGAGTCCATCAGGAGACATGATGAGAAAAGTGACACCTAGATAATAATATTTAGGGCTTTATGGAACATAGCCAACAATATGCTGACTAATACTCTCCAAATCACCAGGTAATCAGTGCAAGGCAAAGAAAGAACCCCAACATTTTTATGTGGGCATGTTCATTTTGTGAGCACTAAGGTGTTACATAGCAAGAGGTGAAGAGATGAGCCACTCCAGTCTGCACTATTGAAATCTGTATGTTTAGTGTGTAAAGGATTATGTATGTGTGCTAGAAATATGTTCCTAAAATATATGCAGGACAAGCAATCTGACTACAGAAAATAAACATATTTGTTCTAGATACAGGGATGTTGTTTTGCCTGTTGGTCTGGGTCTCCAGTGAAAATTGAAAAAGATCAGGCCTGAGACACTGCAAGTAAATTTGCATTGGTAAACATAGTAACCAAGTCAATCAAGAAAACAGATTCACTAGGGGATAAAAAGTGGGACTGATGCCTAAAGAACAACAGCCAGGAAGAGGAACTTTTCCAGGTTTGCTTTTCATAGAACATTATTCAAATGTTTTCTGAACTATCAAAGGGAAAAACAGGGAACTTTTTGGTTCATCTCTTAAGGGACAAAAAAAGTATTACTCTTGAAACCTGGGACCCATGGATCCTTCAACCAGGTTGAACTCATTGATACTTGACTGTAGGTGAGACCAAGATTGTAATATTAGGTTTTAGAAAGAGTATTTTCACTCTTACTTTATTTGTAAGTATATCTGTTTTTTTCTCTTGCCTCATATCACCTAAATCTAATGTTCTTTATTAACAAATTCATTCTTTTATTATAAAACTATCTCAGTGCTGTGTTCTAAGATAAAGACTGTATCTTTGGTGGACAACAGGCTGGTGCATATTCTGTATTTTTGGAGACTACAGACAATGAATTGTGTGTGTATCTGGTGAAGGACTGGATACAGCAGTAACACATCTCAGGTTCACTGAATGTTCCCTGCAAGGCAAGACTGGCAGAGTCTCAGGATGTTTGCTAGTGACACTAACAGAACTAGTGTGGCATGGAGCTAGGATACAGTTTAACCTCTAGCAAAACACTCTCCCTTGCTAAGGAGGAGAGGTAACACAGTGGCTCACACTTCTGGGCACTGTAAGGAGAAGGCAACAGTACCCACTTCCAAAAATTTCAGCTTCTAGCAAGTGAGCTTGCACTTGTCCTGGAGTTGTAGAAAGTTGCACAGGTTACCACAGTTGTAAGATGTGATACACTGGACTCAGGAAGGTGTGGTTATTTTCTGCTGGTAGGACCCTAATTGAGTTTGGCACGAATACTGAAGAAAGAATATAATCCTATTTCCTTTTAGGATCAATGCCAGAATGTGATGCTTCTCAAGGCTTATTTGTAGGAATGTATCTAATTAATAACAAAACATGTCTAAATAAGTTACTTTGTTGTACATGCTTCAGAATTCAATGGAACAGAAAAAAAAGTAAGTAAAAGGATCTTTTATATAAACTAATCACTTAAGCTAAGCTCTCTTTCTAACATCTTCACTGCATTCATCCACAGACAATAAATTGCTCCTTTCAGTGCAGGCAATATTTCTCACATGCACTGTAAATGCTATTCTTTTGTCAATCTGCCAGATTTATTTTAAATAATTATACTGAAGCGCATACCTCAATTCACATACCGTATTTTACCATCTGTCACCTGTTAGCATTACTGTTTGAAGCACAATAATGCCTATTTCCTAGTTTAAGTTTCATATTTATATATCTTGACAATGGGGAGGGGGGAAGAAATACCTTGAAATGTCTCACCCACAGAACTATCAACAGAGGTATTATTAAATTGGATAAGGCAGTGAATAATACTCTGGGATTTTCAAAACAATTTCTATTGACCGACACTGGCATGGTTGCTAATGGTTTCGATAAATGATAATTGACAATGTTTTTGATGGCTCCAGAAAAGAAATGTGTTTACATGTTATTACAGAGTTTACTCCTGAAACACAGCAATTGCCACTGAAAACAATCTGTTAGGTATTGACTTGTTTTTATTTTATTATGAAGGAATGCACTTGTTTATGCATTGGCATTTTTCAGTTTACTGAAACTCTGTCTCAGTATGATATAGATCGTGGAAGACAGACAAATAACTATAGCTATAGGAAAAGGTTTATATCAGAGGAAACACTGGATTTTTTTTGTAGCAACCAGAAAGTGTTACTACTCAGTTATGTATTTGAAATATCTTTGTGGTCTCAAGCCAATTCCTATTGGACAAATATGCCCTTAAAAAACTCTGTTTCCCCAGCTGGTACTAATTAGCAACCATCTTGATAATTCAATTTTAGAAGGAAGGTCAAGGACTCGATCAGATGAAGCACTGGGGGAAGCCAACAGGTACAAAAGAGCACATGGTTCAGGCAGAGCCATCTCTAAAAGGATGAATTTATTAGAGAGGGAACTCTAGATCTTAGTAAGGAGGCTAGGAAAGGAGTTGATAAAGGCCAGGTAGAAGCTGGTGAGGAACAGTCAAACATAGAGTCCCATTTAAATATCATACATGAAGGCAACCAAAAACAAATGTGGATGAACAAGAGTGCCAGCCATTAAAAAGGATATTGTAAAACAGACATCATGGAAATTTGGTGAATGAAGATAATCAGTGGGACATGGTAATACTAGGGTACAAATATGTAGTAATGAGAAAGTAGGCTGTACTGGTGAAAGTTGGGAGGAGGCACTACATGTCAAAGAAAGCAGAATAAAAGAAAGCAAAAATCTTAAATATTCTGCTGTTTGCCTTCCACCAAATTCTAATTAATGATGGGGTAGGGTGAGATATACAGGAACCACAGCTAACACGGCTGTCATCTCTCTTACAGGGATAAAAGAAAATAAATCTACACTAGCTTTTATTTAATGATTATGTCCAAAGGACATCTCTGTTTGGCACTGTAGCACAATTTTGTCTAACTGGAGATCAGTTCTGTGGCACACTGATTTCAATGGAACTTGAAGATGCTCAGTACCTCCTTGATCAGACACTTTATAGCTTCCAGTAGTTTTTCCTTACCTTTAAACTAAGACAATACAATCAAGAGTAGTTTAATACAGAAACATGCTCTTTGAAGTCTAGAGTATAACACAACAAATGGAGAGTTTCAATGATCTAATAGACCTTGAACACCTTTATACACTTTGAAGAAGAGGTCAAAACCACTGATCAGTTTTAGATTATAAATAAAATCTAAATTATCTATTTTAAAAGCTGATTTTGCTTCTTAATGTAACACTGCATTTATTTTATCTTGCTTTGACCATAGGTCTACTACTAGTTTGTCTTACTAGTGGATTTTTCAAGCTGAGCCCTCAGTAAATTGCTGCTACCCTTCTGAAAGAAGAGCAACTTTAATATGTCACTACACAGTAGTGTACCTAGAGTGGGGGGGGGGGTTGGCAGAGGGTTAGGCCCCTGGGCACCAGGCTGCAAGAGGGCAGTGAGGCAGCTGTCACAGGATTCACATACATCCATGCGCACCTGGTTATGATCTATGTAACTTTTCTGTTCATTTTTGCAAAGTAATTGTATGGTTTGATGCCAGTTATGCCATGCAAGGTTCCCTTTTGAATGCTCTGTTTTATTGTTATGGTATCATGTTTCCTGCAGCATCATGTATGTGTACAGATGTAAAGCATGTTACATGGCTCAGACCATGGAGGGCTCTCTCTGAGCATAGAAGCTGGAGAGGTACTGGCACCTTGTGCCAGAGCCCATGTAGAAGATTCCTGGGTCTTACCTCCTACAGAGATCTTGATCAAGTCTGAACTGAATTTGAACAACCAAGTGAACCATGGTAAATGTGGACATGTAATGCACAAATGAAAAATTAAGGACTACCCAGAGTGTAAGTGTGGCTCACCATGACAGACCATCAACACATGACAAAGGCAATGCAAACTGAGGGCCCAGGCTCAGGCAGAACAAAGGAAATCACCCCAGCTCAGAATGAGGAGAGGCGGGGGGGAGGGGGATAGAGACACTGAACTGGTAGGAGCTTTTTGCCAGAGAAACTCCATCCTGAAGCATCCTGGAACTTCATGGAAGATTTGAGCCCTGCAAATTGATAGGCAGAGACTAGCTGTAAAAACATCTTTCAGCCGAACATCTCATGAGTTTCCTTGGACCATGAAGTTAGTTAGGTAGTAATGTAGATTTAGAATACACCTTATCTTTTATTTGCTCATGATAATTCCTGACTTCTTTATTAAATGATTATGCATTAATTTGCTATATACTCACATAAAATCATATTCTAATCAATAAACTAGTATTTGTATTATCTAAAGGTATGTGAACTTTAGAGGGTGTTAATGCATGAGGCTGGACATACCCATGTCATTATTAAATGGACAAATGAGTATCTGAGTCTACACCAATTGTTCAAGGGCCCCAATCCCTGTAGGTTGGCACTTCCTGGTGTGGTATCTGGGATCTAGGGGTGCTGACTGGGGGACCATTCCCTGAGTGGTCAGAGGGTGCAGACCTACTGCCTGGGCCCGATTACATGCAGAAGGCTGGTGTGGACTGACTCAGGAGTGAGTGGTCATCTAGCTAAGCAGGGTGAATGGGGGTTCAGGAGCAGAGATCAGAGGGTCACAGCAGCACACCAAACCAGATTCTTGGAGGGGAATGTCACACCAGTCCCATGCCAGGACTGGATTAAAGGGTATCCAGCCTGGTCCATCCAGTTTCATGGCTCTGCTCCCCTATAATGTGAGCCAGCCTGATAGTGGGGCAGCCTCCAGAACCAGAGGGGGAAAATGGGTGTTGGAAGGGGCCAAATCCCTGAGGCTAGAGGCTGCCAACTGTGCTGCTCCTGCCCCACTCCGGGCTGGCTGGTCCACTGCAGGCCAGTGAATGACCTCTGCCCTCCAGGGCCCAGGGATAGAGCTCCACACACCAGCACCACCCAGCTCCACTCCCAGAGAACAGCAGACACTTGCTGGCCCACCCCACTCCATCCCGTGGAGCAGACTAGCTGGCCCAGGAATAAGGCAGTAGTACCACGGATGGCAACCTATGGGCCAGGGTCAGTGCCAGCTGGGCCTCCTCCAGAGCTGGGGGTTACCCCACCGACAGGCTAATCCACACAGTGGGGTGGCAGGACCCCGAAACTGGGCAGCCCAGGGGTCCTTAATCTGACCCTGGTGCCGAGCCAGTCCAGTGCCTCCCGACAGCCCAGCAGCAGTGCCCCAAAGCTGGCCCCTACAACCCTCACCCCCAAGGCAGGTGAGGGCTTGGGCTGGGAGCCCTCCTGCCCTGCATGAGGTGACTGCAAGGTGCGAGGGGCACAAGGCACCAGGGGGACACAAATTTTACTTGGCCCCTAGGTTCTGGACAGCCTTAGTACACCACTGTTTCCATATAATTAACGATGTGATTCCCTTCACTTAGGAGCTGACTCTTTTTTTTTTTTTTTAAATAAAAGACCTCACTCAAATAGAAATCCACTGCACAGTCCAGAAAAAGACAATGGTGAGCCATTAGAGTTAATGGAAAGGTAAGACAGTAAGGTATTTCTTCAGTTTGAATACCTATAGCAAAGGAAGAGAACAAAAAATTGCAAAACCCTTTTAAAGGCGAGGGATTTGAAATGAAAGGCATCCAGAAATTGAGACCTTTACATGGGTTGTGTAGATATCTATATGATCTGCTCAAAACCAATCCCAGACATTCTCTCCTCTTGACACTTGCAATTCGCTTCTCCAAAAGGAGAAAGTCTGCACTGATGAGAGGGCATCTTCTGTCAACAGCACTGTGAAGATGCTTCAGTACATCAACAAAAGCATGTAAATGGGAAATATGCAAGCCACAATATGTAGCTTGGGTATCTCCTATCAACCACCAGCAGCAATGTAGACCAGGTTCAAGTGTTTACACCAGTGATTTTCAAACCAGGGGTTGGGACCCACTACTGGGTCACAGACACTCAGGTACCGGGTCACAACACCCATTGCCATTGCTGCTGACAGACTGGAATGCATTGGTCAAAGATGTAACCATTGCGTCACAGGCATGAATTAATTTTTCTCAAATGGGTACCCTTGAAAAAAGTTTGAAAACCACTAGTCTACACTAACGTAGCTACCACCAATACAAGTTGCCCACTACACCAGCATAATAAATCAATCTTCATGAGACGTGTGGTTAGGTCAACACTGCCCATGTAGACACTGGATTGCATTGCCTGTCACTCGCATATTTGGGTAGCATGGCTGTTTCTGTCAGCCCCAGGCAGCAGGACTACCTCTATCAGTACCACATAACATCACACACTGACAGTTAAAAAGGTGGAAGCTCTCCACATGAGGGTGCACGCTGAGGATCAAGAGAGATAAGATCCACACTAAGTGGAACAAACAAGGAGTCCTGTGGCACTTAAATAAATTTGTTAGTCTTTAAGTGCCATAGGACTCCTTGTTTGTTTTACTGAACTGGTCTAACACGGCTACCCTTTGGAACTTGGTAACATACCAAGTGGAGTGAAAAGGAGAGATTTATTCAGTTAGGGCATCTAGACCACTCATTCTCCTTCACCTCCTGACCAACAAAGTGATCCCAAAGTTAACTACTTCACAAATTCTTATTCAAATTAATATGTAAATATATGATACTTACAACACCCCTAAAGCCTGAAAAATCAGGTCACCTGAACATGCCTGGATCTGGGCATAAAAAGAAAAAAAAATCCATGCATTCAAAAAAATCACATTTGAAAATCTAGGCTTAAGATCTTCCGTAGCATTGTTAGCTATAAAGGCAGGCAAAAGATGTTCTGGCCAGTGAACTCTATCTCTGCCCTCCCTCTCCCCTGCAAGATGGCGCTGTTTAGTTCTTAAACAGACCTCCTATGGGAGGCCAATTCACTCTGCCTTACAGTGAAGTCTGTCTCCCATCTCAGTTCTCTCATCATGCCTATCCATGAACACACAAATAGACAGAAACACAGTAGTTGAGCACCAATTTGTAACTGAACATAATGGTACACCCTGCTGTTACTTCACACTTATACAGCTCTCTACAGGAGCTCCATAGTCCTTGACAAACAGTTGCAAGGTATTGCAGCTTATTTTACAGGTGGTTAATGGCAGCAAAGAGGGTTTGATTCATCAAGGGATTGGCTTGACAAATAACAACTGGATTTACCCCTCACCCCAAAATTAGGAAAATTAAACACACCCTCTCTGGATTCCCTATACCAGGCAGAACATCCCCACTGACTTGCTCTGCAGGATTGTGTACAAACCAGGATATCATTATTAAGGGAAAAACAGCAACAGAATAAATACACAAATGGAGAGTAATAGACACCCCCTTCCCACCCACTTCTATTAATATTATCAGTGGTCTATCTAACTCTCTGCCTCCGTGCCGGTGATGGTGTCTCACAGGCCAAAGTCCCTTGATGAGACCACTCTACCCATCCAAACCCCACTTACACTTTGGATCAATCAGCAGCTGTCTAAAAATCTCTCTCTGCAGCTCTGTCTCTAGTCCCTAAAGAACTGCTTGCAGATCTCACTAGGAGGTGCCACTGACTGACCCAAGGTAAATAATTCAACTTTATTAAGGTGCTGCAGAGGTGGAACTGTGCTGTCCTCCGCATCACGTCTTGCTACAAAAGCCTCACAGGAGAGGAGACGAGCACATAAGACCATTGAGTAGAATTCTAGGTCTTTGGAAACAACCTTGGCAAGTAGAGGACATACAAATGAAACTTTCTATGGCTATGTCTACATTACAGAAACTTAGTTTGAATTTGTTAGTTTGAACTAATAAGCTCGAGGCTAGTTTGAGCTAAACTCAAACTTATTAGTTTGAACTAACCTTGAACTTATTAGTTTGAACTAATAATGTGGACTAGTTCAAACTAACATTAGTTTGAACTAGTCCACATTGTTAGTTCAAACTAACTGCCCTTAGTTTGAACTTAGTAAGTTTGAACTAAGGATTAGTCCAAGCAGGGCTGTAACTATGGCAGAGCCAAAGGGACTTTGCCCCAGGTGCCCTGGAGTGGGTCCATTGAGTTGGTCTATCAAAGGGCATGTTCCATGCCTCTCACTCCAGGCTCTGATCATTGGAAGGGGTGTGTTCCACACCAAAATGACTAGTTATGGTGTTGCATCCAAGTCTGCATCGTGCTTAGTTCAAACTAACCTGCAGTACTTACTAGTTTGAACTAAGAGTTCCTTAGTTTGAACTAAGGAATTTCTTAGTTCAAACTAATGAAAGATAGCGTGGCCATGGGCCAAATTAGTTTGAATTAAGCCTCCTTAATTCAAACTAACTTGCCAGTGTAGACATATCCTATGGTAGCAGTTTTCTCTTTCCACCACTAGAAGCTGCAGAGAGTTCTTTCCCTTTTGAAGCTTCTGCCACAGGGTTTCCACCAGTGATTTTCAACCACTCTGTAAAGACACATTACTATGTTGCCACATAGTGGTGTGTCTCAGAGAGCCAGGGAAATGACTAGAATTGGCCTGGAATGGGTGGGCTGGTGTGTCTTGTAGGGGTGCAACATGCCACCAAGCATGTTAAAACCTGCAAAACATTGAGAACCACTGGATTACGCTATTATAATGGATCAGTGAAATGCAGTAACTTCTGGGGCTATGCGTGGCAACTGTTTAACTGCACACACCATGCACTACACGAGAGTTTAGAAGAGGATATTATCATAATTATGATATTCAATTTAAACTGCATTAGAAGCAAATTCTTTCCACGCCTATATGTGCATTCACCATAAGCAAGAGAATTTATGCATAGCTATAGGAATGCAATTAGCATTCATAATTTTGGTGCAGAAAACATTGCTGGAACTTAGCCAGGATGACACAACTAAACACTCAAATGTGTCACTCAAAAGATGGCACATTTATAATATTGTGCTTGTTGCACTGTGTTTGAATATTGATTTAGTACTGACTCTTCTGAGAGAAGAGCACCAATTGCTGTAGCAGCAATACAGACTATTTCCTGTCATTCCTACATGTTCCTGCTAGGTTTATCTCAAAATACTGCCCAATGTCACCCAACATAAAACTGTGAGATCTGCCAGAATACTGTCACATGGTGCTATGGCTACACATAACAGCTAATAGAGAATCAGTTCTTTTTAATCAGGAGGCTTTTTTACCCTATTAAAAGTTAGGTCTTGAAAAAGAAAATCTTCTGAGGTTGAGAAGCTTTTCCAGAAACATTTTTTCATTATTTAGTTTCTAAAAGTGCTCATCTGGGACCAATAATTTCACTAGCACCTTTGAAAACCAAATAATATATACATTGCCCAGCCTCTTTAGGTCATGGTTAATTTATTAGCATGGTGAATGCAGGCAGAATTGCCCTCCTTAAACATACTCCTGAGATTTACCACATGAGGTATTTTTAAGTATAAATCCCTCAACATCTGCCTTAATTTAGAAGATAAGATCATTAGCAGCCATTATATCTAATCAACATCTAATCCTTGTAGAAGCAATTCATTAACAGGATGAAAAGGGAGCCACAGCCCACTAATGATAAATGTTTATTTTCTTTAAATAAATTTTCACTGAAGAGGAACGGATAGTCATTATAAACTAATCCTGAAGAAAAGTTGAATTGTTGGTTCCAGGACATTATACATTATACATTATACAATTTGGCTTTCACAGTAATAGATATGTTACTGTGCAAATATATCCATCTGTACACTATAAAGTGGAGCAAAGGGTTGAGTTCAAGAAAAATAGAATAAGACAATTTTTTGCTTGTGGCATCATTTGGAGTGGCAGTGTTGTTTCTTCACATGACATCTTTACCAGAGCACAAACAATACTGATACATTCTCAGGGCCTTTCCACTGTCTGTAGAAAAAGGGGACCTTTAGTTTCATCAGTGTGTTGATTCACTGAGAACAATCTTTGAGGTTTGTATACAATTTACAGAAAGAGACCATTGTGATCATCTAATCTGACCTCTTCGATAGCACAGACCATAGGACTTCCATTAATTTATGCTCAGACTAGAGCATATTTTGTAGAAAAACAAAGAGAAGGAAAGCTAAGGACTCTGGGACTAGCTGCTCCCTTGTCCCCTTAGTGGTACTGCAATACATCTTTGACTTTCCCAGGTTGGAATCACTCAATTCTCCTGCTCCTTGACTAAGACCTGATCTACTGTGCCAATTGTTTATATCCTGTATCGGTCCCTAGTGGCTCTTCCCTTTGGAAGTCTCTCACAAGTGGTCAGACATCTTTCCTAAAAATATCATTTATTTTAGCAGTAGGAACAAAGCTTTCCAAAAAAGGGATATTAAATAACAATCGGTCAATCTGTGTGTCTATCAGACTTGAAGTCCTTGCATCCTTTGATGATGACCTATGGAGGCATAGCTTCCCAGACAGGATGCAAGCACCTAGTCTTCTTCCTCTGAACAACTGCCAATCACTAAAGGAGTGTTCCTTTTTAAACGTGACTGCAGTCTTTCAGTTTCCTGCATTTCTAGACCTTTTCCTGTCCTGGTCCCAACCACTTTAGTAGACACCAAATCAAAATTAACAATCCTGCAGTGTCTCTCAATGAGTCTTAAATGTTTGCCAAGGAATGGCTTCTCTTGAGCCATTTTCCTGCCTGAATTCCAGATATATTCTTGTTGAGCTATTTATACTCATGCATAAAATACTCCAATATTAATAAGGAGGCCAACATACAGTATTCATACATTACAGAGCAGCACCAAATCTGTCACAGAAATGATAATACATAGATTGCAGCCAAATGATTTGGAAAATTAAAGGAAAATTAGTGACCTTTCTTAAGTACCTCTATGTTGCCAACAGTATCAGTAACTCAAAATCTTCCATATTTACCCTTACAACACCCTACACGATACGAAGTATCTCAGTTCCATTTTATGGATGGGCACACAACGCAACGGATAAAACAATGAATCAAACTCTGGTTTCTCAAGTCTTCAGCTAGCACCATAACCACTGGGCAATCTTACCCTTAGAGATTTGTTAATATGCTAATTCAGTGATTAGCTACTAAACACACCATCTCATTTTCTTCAAATTTTCTTGAACCTTGTGAATTTATATAGTAGGAGCATTTATGTTGTTTCCTGAAAAATCGTTTAGGAAACTTTCCAAATTCTTACTATTATAACTGGGTTTAAATTCCCCTAATCACTGCGCTTCTCTTGAAGATTCAGAGAGTAACAGTCTTTAGTTACAGATTTTTGGCCTCTCAATAGACTGAAGTGGTGATTTGAGTTTGGCCTGATTTTTTTTTCTTCTGATTTTAGCAGGGCTTCTAGACCACAGTTTAGCCCTAGTCTATAGCTGACATGTTCTTCAGAGGCAATCAATGGGAGATATGCAAGATACATAAAATACCTTGTGTATCTCCTGACTACTCTCTAACTAGCTCTTACACATTAGGGTAAGCCAACCGCAAATGCCTTGCGGTCAATTTACAGCAACTCCAGTTCCAGGGCTGCAGTTACTATGACGACTTCTGGAGCAATTCAGCAGGTTCATACTCACTGATGGCAGCGATTTTGCCACTGTCAGTATAGACATACCCTTAGCTAAGCTCAACTCCTTATCAATCTGTAATGAAAAGCAAATTCTGTTACATATACCCTTTATATTTGCCCTTTCACATCACCCTGATCTCCCATCCCTATTTTCCATGCAAAACTTGGATTTGATTTTTCTTTTTTTAAGATTGGATATCCATACAGCTGTGTCACTAATGTGGGGCTTGAGAAACTTCTAAGAAATGCTCTCGAATTTGGAAATATTAATTATTTCAGAGAACAACTACACATAAAAAGTTAGAGGAGCACCACCCGAGATAATTTTTTCAGCAATATCTGCAGTTGTCATTGTGTATACACGATGTGCCCAGTCATTTAATGATGTTATCAGCCAGGTGGAGACTGGGTAGCCCACTATAGAAATAAGTCAGTGGGCACTTGACAACTATGTGCAATGTTGTCTGAGATTGACAGTTGCATTGCAGGTCATTATAAAAACCCCATTTAAAGACACTGGTCACAAAATTGCCCTGTCCTGTTCAAAATCATTCCAGACATGACCAAATGGACCTGGTGGACAGATAGTTAGGACAGTGAATAGAGTGTGATTAACCACTGTTGCCAGTGACCATCCATCACAACAAGCAGATTCCACTGTCACGTCCTGTGGTGGCACAAATGAATGACCATCAAGGGTATCTAGAAGACAGGCAAGCTGGTGGATAGCATACAATGGCAGTTCAAGGTTCTCACTGATCTTTGCCAGCAATGTGACAGATGCTTTTTCATGGTAAATATGGTGCAGTGTTATGTTGCTAAGTACTGCTCACCTTGGCAACTGAGTTGCCCATAAATCCCTGTAACAATATGTATAGTTTTGTTAAACTCTACATAGATGAGTGTTGCACAAGATGAGCGACACCAGACTGGAACACTGGACCCTGCTGTTGAACAGCAGAGGGCAAAAGGCTCATACCCCAGATTGAACCACCCAGTTTTCTAAGGAGGCTGTTCTGAGTGCTGATTTTCACTGTTTTCTTCATTAAGTTGTTGTGGTATGTTAATGACCTATCCAACATCACACTGAGGTCAGCTGGCTTTGGATCCAGCTGCAGGTATTGGCTGTTGAGGAAAACTTTAAACTCATGGCTCAGACTTGTTGCATACAGATGGATGACACTAGAAACAGTTCTCTGTACCCGACCCAAGCCAGGGAAGCTAGTGATCCAATCAGTGGACCAAATCCTGGTCACGTACCTCCTGACTGTGACACCAGTGTCTCACCATCCGTAGGAAATCCCTATTTTGGGACAGCAAATGCCACAAATTCCAATTTACAAAATTTCCTCTAAACTGTTCAATTTGAGAGGCACCATTCATTCCTTCTCAATCACTAGGAAGAATATCTCTTCCCCAAAAACAAAGGTATTCCCATGTCCATGTGGATATTTAGCCACAGACTCAAGGCTAACCATGAAGAGTCCTCTCCACTGCTTTGTTGGCATGGCTCCCCTGAAATCCATACTCTAATGCTATCTGCTATCACCCCAGTTCCTACTCAAAAGTGGTCACCCAGGTAGAAGACTGAGTAAGGAAGGCCAAGAAGAGCTGTGTAATACACAAGGGTCACCACACAGCGGATGGGGATATTCCCCTAACGGCCGTGCACTCTTGCTGGCATTTCCTGCCAGGCCACTGGAAACCTAGTTCACAATCAATCTCATCTTGCATCAGCCAATTAGTGGCTACTAGAATGTGCTAATGAAAATCAGGGTAGACTCTACAATGTGTAAAATATCTGAGGAGGGAAATTTTGCATTCTACAGAAAGCATGGAAATCCTTACCCAAGCCAGCCTTGGAAAAAATGGGAGTTTGCTTTGAGTAAGGCAGACAAGACTAGAGCTAATGTGTTTTGTTTGGCAATTGCTTTCTTCTATTACTACCAGTGTAATTATTCAAAGCGTAAATGACCAGCAGATCACTCAAAGCACATTTAAGGTCATGAAAACATCTGAGCTCAGGCAGAATCTATTTACTTTGCCTTTTAGCTTGTTAACTGGATAATGAAACAGCTAATTATACAAAAACAAACAAAAAGTCCTGTGGCACTTTTAAAACTAACAGATTTAAATTGCAACAGGACTCTGTTGGTTTTTGCTGAACTAGACTAACATGGTTACCCTCTGGAACTTGTCAAGAGCTAATTATACTTTATACATCCATCAAAAGACTTACCTTAGCAAAACTAGTGAGTAGTGAGCACTATTTACTCAGTCTATCAGATTAGCTAAAATACTTTGACCTGACAAATTTTGGGGATAGCAAATGCTAGATTTTCAATGAGAATACAATTTCAAAACAAACAAGGAGCCTGGTGGCACTTTTAAAGACTAACAAATTTATTTATCACATAAGATTTCGTGGGAGAGAATCCCACTTCATCAGATGCTTGAAGATCTTGAAGTCAGATTCTCTCCCACGAAAGCTCATGTGATAAATAAATTTGTTAGTCTTTAAGGCTATATCTACACTTAGAAGGTTCGTTCAAATTAACTGAATTCAAACTAATGAATCTGAACTAATAATTATTAGTTTGAATTAAGTTAATTCGAATTAACACAGCCGCACCACAAACCCTAATTTGAACTAGCATGTCCATGCACAGAACTTGCTAGTTTCAATCAGGTAGGGGCCACTGCTGCATATGGAAAATCTAGCTGTGGTTAATTTCAACAAACAGTTTGAATTAACACAGCTACATTGGGTTAATTCAAACTAACAAGTTCGAATTAACCATCAATTCGAACTTAAGGGAGGTTTTATAGATTCAAACTAGGCTTTCCTTAGTTTGAACTAAGGGAACTCCTCAGTTCAACTAATGAAAGCTAGTGGGGACATGCACTAATTTTGTTTTGATTAAGCCTCCTTAATTTAAACTAAATTGTAAATGTAGACATACCCTAAAAGCACCACCAGAATCCTTGTTTGTTTGGCAGGATGAGACTAACATGGCTGCTACTCAAGAACTTGAAACTGTATTGCTCCAAAAGGGGTAGCCATGTTAGTCTAGTCTAGAGAAACAAACAAGGAATCCTGTGGTGCTTTTAAAGACTAGCAAATATAAACAAACGTGTTAGTCTATAAAGATGCCATAGGATTCCTTCTTTGTTTTAATACAGTTTCATGTGATTAACTACTGCCTGGTTGGCAATCATGAGCATGTTGCAGTTAACCACTAACTGACGGTATGCAAATGCAAATACCCAATTTGTGCACGCACAATGGGCATATCTGTCCCTACATTAGGTGCTCACAACTGTGTATGCATAAATGCATACCCTCCCCTTGTACACACCTTTAAAACATGTCCCCAAGTCCATACTATGATACTGTAAATACCAAATTCCATGCTAGCAAAGCATGGCCACTATGAGGAAAATGAACCAGATAATTGGCTGGGGTTCAGAAGAGTTTGGCATAATCAAGGAGAAGAGTGCAGAGGTGCCCCCATCCCTTGTGTTCCATTGATTCTCATTTGGCTGAGCAGAAAATCAGGGTGATGATGTCAGCAGATCCCACAATTAGCCTAGCAATTTAAGCAATACTCTCATTTAGCAAACCCTGTAGAAATTTTGCATGAGAATGGAAACTGGATGTTTGTGGCACATCACACGAGTGACATAGCATTGTTTTTGCTATCTGATGGAATAACTGAAATGTCAAGATAAAATTAAAAAGAAGAGGAAATTAAGAAGAGTAACTAATGTCAGGAGGCAAGAGCATGAAGTGGCTTTTGAGATCACATTGTAAAAGATGATAACCAAGAAAAAGCACTTAGAATAAGTCTCTGGGGAAAACTTAAAGACTGATCTAGTTAATGATACACATTCACTTCACCGAGGTTCTGACCCAGAGTCTGTTTAAGTCAAAGGAAGATCCCAGTGTGCTGGATCAGTGAGCAATATTATTTGTACTACATGTAATACCAAGAGGTCTCATTCAGGATTATGACTTTCCTGCATACACATAGAGCCAGGGAAAGAAGCAAATGATAGAAAGTTTCATTCAATAAGGCTGTGTCTACACTTTCCACATCAGTTTGAATGACTGAATTCGAACTAGTCAATTCGAACTAATAATTATTAGTTTGAAATGAGTCAATTTAAATTGACATGGCTACACAAGAAACTCCTATTTGAATTAGCATGTCCCTGAACTGGACTTGCTAATTCGAATTGGAGGAGGGGCACTATGGGAGGTGTGGCAACATGCCCCCAAAAGGAACAATGTCACCACCCAATCCCCTTCCAGGCTCAAGCCTTCTGAGTCCAGCACAGGGGAAAGCATCCCCTGCCCAGTTCCAGCCCCAGTGCAGCTAGAACTGGGCAGGGGATGTTTTTCCCCATGCCAGGCTCAAAAGACAGGAGCCTGGCAGGGGATGTCTTCCCCTCCCAGGGCTCCCTGGGGCCAGGGCACCCCCACAGAACACAGTGGGGGCAGGAGAGACGGGATTCCCTCGTCCCTTGCTGTCAGTGCAGTGGAGGGAATCCCTTCTCCCCCGCCCTGGCTGCATTGTCAGAGCGGGGCAGGGGGAATTCCTTGGCCCCCTGAACTGACAGCGCAATGGGCCAGGGGGCGAGAAGGGATCCAGGCAGGGCAGGAGCCCCCGCCACCAGGAAGTCACCACTCTGCATGGCTCCTGCCAATCTGGCCGCGTGCTGGGAAGACAACCCCCCCCCCCCAAGTGGCTTCTCCTGGGCTGGCTGTGCACAGGGAAGACACCCCCACATGCAGCTCCTGCCCACCTGGCCGTGCATGGGGAAGACACCTTGGCCCATGGCTGCATCTCTGCATGGCACTCTGGGAGGAAGGCCAACCCTTATCAGTTCGAACTCAGTGAGTTCAAATTGACATGGCCACACTGGGTCAATTCAAACTACCGGGTTTGAATTGATGCTGACTTCAAGGTCAAATGACTTTTGACTAATTCAAAGTCAGCTTTCCTCAGTTCAAACTGAGGAGTTCCTCAGTTCAAATTGAGGAGAGCTAGTGTGTCCATGCACTTAATTGAATTTTAACTGATTGTCATCAATTCGAATTCAAGTCTAAGTGTAGACATACCCTAAAACATGTAATGGCTTGGTAGACAAAGTGAGACTATAAAATATTGCCCCCTTAGAAGATCTCAGCTACTATTCCTAGAGAGTGGTTCACACAGCCCAGAGTACAAAGTATGTGAGTGACATCTGTATTTATGACAGAACAGTACAATGATATAGGAGAGAGAATAAAACCAGAGTGGAAACCAGCTGCAACAATTTCCATAAACAGACACAGGAAGCAAGTAATTTAATAAAACATGCTTCCAGGATGTATCAAAATAGACCACGATGCTGATGCACTGCTTATTATTTTGGTTTAATTTCATTTTTACGGGTATGGCTTTTAACAGAAGATTCAGTCCTCACGTTACAAAAACTGCTTGATGCTCACCTGCTTTATTTCACTCATGTTACATGGCAGACAGGTTAAACCACCCTATTGCATTTCTACCTACTTTGAGGTTACTGCCAAATCAATTTGTGTCAGTGAGGTCTCTGACTCACAAGAACATACTTAGAATTAGGGCTCCTGCTTTTTCCAGAGCAGGTTTCTACTGCTTTTTTTCTTCTGCAAGAACAGGCTGAACAGCAAAGAATGCTAAACCCCATAATGTATATGGACCCCCTACAGGTGCCCACTGGTGCCTCTAAAGTTCAGGCTTGAGCACAAATTCCACTACATGCCACTGTTTCCTGGGAACTTTAACCCATGAAAAAATGACATTTCCTGGATGGACATTTCACACAAGACTAAATTCTGCCACCATTAATCACACTGAGTAATCATAGAATCCTAGGGTTGGAAGGGACCTCATAGGTGATCTAGTCCAACCCCCTGCCAGAGGCAGGACCACTCCCACTAAACCATCCCAGTCATGGTTTTATCCAGCTGGGCATTAAACACCTCCAGAGATGGTGACTCCACCACCTCCCTTGGCAGCTCATTCCAATGTTTCACCACTCGCCTAGTAAAAAAGTTTTTTCTAATATCCAGCCTCGACCTCCCTAACCGCAACTTGAGACCAATGCTCCTCGTCCTGTCCTCCTTTACTACTGAGAATAGTCAAGCTCCATCTTCCTTGGAGCACCCCTTCAAATAGTTGAAGGTTGCTATCAAATCCCCCCTCAATCTTCTCTTCTGCAGACTAAATAAACCTAATGCTTTCAATCTTTCCTCATAGGGCTTGTGCTCCAGCCTTTCAACCATTTTGGTTGCCCTCCTCTGAACTCTCTCTAGCATGTCCCTGTCCTTTTTGTAGTGGGGAGCCCAAAACTGAACACAGTATTCTAGATGTGGCCTCACCAGTGCAGAATAGAGGGGAACGATCACATCCCTTGATCTGCTGGTAATACTTCTTTTGATGCAGCCCAGTATGCCATTGGCCTTTTTGGCAGTAAGAGCACACTGCTGACTCACATCTAGCTTCCCATCCACCATGACCCCCAGGTCCTTTTCTACACTGCTGCTACTCAGCTGAATGTTTCCCAGCCTGTAGCAGTGCATGGGGTTTTTCCGTCCCACATGCAGGACTTTACACTTGTCCTTATTGAACTTCATAAGATTTTTATTGGCCCACTGTCCCAATTTATCTAGGTCTCCCTGAATCCTGTCCTTGCCCTCCAACATGTCTACTGGTCCCCCTAGCTTGGTGTCATCCGCAAACTTACTGAGAGTACAGTCTATTCCATCATCAAGATCATTGATGAAAATGTTGAACAGAACCGGCCCCAGGACCGACCCCTGGGGCACACCACTAGTGACTGGTTGCCAGCTAGACATGGAACCATTGATTCCTACACGCTGAAACCGTTGATCTAGCCAGTTTTCTATCTACCTTATAGTCCACCTGTCCAACCCATACTTCCTTAATTTGCCAATGAGAATGCTGTGGGAAACCGTATCAAAAGCCTTGCTACAATCAAGGTATATCACATCAACGGTTCTTCCTGTATCTAGAAAACCAGTCATCTGATCATAGAAGGAAATGAGATTGGTCAGGCATGATTTACCCTTGGTAAATCCATGCTGACTGTTCCTGATCACTTTATTTTCCTCTAAGTGTTTGAGGATGGATTCTTTGAGAATCTGCTCCATAATTTTTCCAGGGATTGAGGTGAGGCTGACTGGTCTGTAGTTCCCTGGATCCTCCTTTTTCCCTTTCTTCAAAATTTGCTTTTTTCCAATCCTCTGGCACCTCCCCCGTTCTCCATGAGTTTTGAAAGATAACAGCCAGAGGTGCTGCTATCTCATCGGCCAATTCCCTCAGCACCCTTGGATGCAGTTCATCCGGCCCCATGGACTTCTGCACATCCAGCTTCTTTAAGCAGTCCCTAACCTGACCTTCTGTCACCAAGGGCCTCTCTTCTTCTCTCCAATCTGTCATACCCATGGTAGTGGGCTGGGAGCTGACCCTACCTGTGAAAACTGAAGCAAAAAAAGCATTGAGCACTTCAGCTTTTTCTTCAACCTCTGTCACGAGGATGCCTGCCCCATTCAGCAAGGGACCTACACCATCCCTGATCCTCTTCTTGTTATTAACATACTTGTAGAACCCCTTCTTGTTATCCTTTACATCCCTTGCTAGCCGCAGCTCCATTTGTCCTTTGGCCTTTCTGATTTTATCCCTGCAGTCCCTAGCAATATCTTTATATGCCTCCTTGGTCATCTGACCAAGCTTCCACTTCCTGTAAGCTTCATTTTTATGTTTAAGCTCAGAGCAGAGTTCTCTGCTAAGCCATTCTGGCTGCCTCACATATTTATTCTTTCTTCTAACTGGAATGGCAACTTCCTGTGCCCTTAGCAGGGTTTCTTTAAAATATAACCAACTTTCTTGGACTCCTTTTCCCTTCAGATTAGCTTCCCAAGGGATCCTGCCCATCAGTTCCCTGAGGGAGCCAAAATCTGCTCTTTTGAAGTCCAGGGTTTTTGTTTTGCTTCTTTCCTTCCTTCCTTCAATCAGCATCCCGAACTCAACCATGTCATGGTCACTACTTCCTAGCTTGCCATTTACGTCTACGTCCCTGATCAATTCTTCCCTGTTTGTGAGCAGCAGGTCAAGAGATGCAATGCGTTACTGAAGTGAGTTGAAGCCCCTACACTTCAATGGATTGGATTTTGCCATCAGGTGCAGCCCTGAGCAAGCAGTATGAGTAACATCATGTCAAGGTTAGTTCTGCATACACCTCCCATCAATCCCTTCAATTCCCTATCTGATTTGTGCATTCTGTTTTACTTTGGAATTGGAAACTGCATATAACCAACATGTTATATCAATAAGAAATGCAGCTGAATCTCATCAGCAGGTAAACTTCAGCTCCTGTTACAACAAACAGCCCTGGAACAGCAAGTCATAAAAACCTGAAGCGGCTCCTCATATCACAGAGAATGAAGTGCTGGTTTTGCGTAGCAATAACAAAAAATCCAAGGATTCTGTCATGTGTAGTTCCACTGCTAATGCCAAGTGTTATGCAATCAGAGTCCATGTGTCATTACATTCTTGAAGCCGTGCTGCACCAGACATAGGGTCAAATTCCCATTTGCACCTCTCCATTGCATTCACGGAAAAGGACAATTGGTGCTAGTCCTAGTGGGCAGAAATCATTGTAATTTGGCCATTTGATTGTAAGTTTGTATTCTAGAATGTCTCCCACTGGAGCTCATACTGAGGATGCTTCAAGAACAGGCTGAATTAACACATCTCCCAGCTGGCCTGCACATCACCCCCAAAACCCCAAATACTGGAGTGAGGCCTCCAATCTAAAACCCCACCTGCACTGAGACTTGTAGCAAATTTGCACTATTGCATCAAATTTACTGCTTCCAGGGGCCTGAAACATGGCTTTTGTCAGTGGAGTGGATCAAGCCCATAAAGTTTTCTGGGGTACAGGATTTCCCATATTTTCCTGTCCCTTGCGAAGCCCACGCTCAGAAGGTTTGGGAAGGGCACAACTGAAATGGGTACCATAATCCTAAATGTCATCAAAACTATTATTACATGAATAAGCTCTTAGAAGACCAACTGAGATATGAGTCACATTGTGCTGGGCATTATACAAACGCACAGTGTGAAATAGTCTCTGCATAAAAGAACTTAAAGTCTCAATAGACAAGATGGACACAGGTGGGAGAGGAAATAGAAGCTAGAGAAAATTGACTTGATTAAGGTCAAACAGCAGGTGAGAAGCAGCCTTGGGAAAGGAATCCTAGTGTCCCAAATCCTAGTCTAGCAGGCTATCAACTAAACTACATTGTCTCACCATACACTGAATGGAAATTGCTGGAAGGAAAATAGCCTGCAATAAAAAAATTTCAAGAAAATCTTACAAAATGTTCTCCTTTTATGGCTTATAAATAGCAAAATTGCCCCTTTTCTGGCCAGGAAATTGAATTTAGATTTTAATTTACTTTTTAAATTAAATTTCTAAACCTCTTTTTCTACCCTTGAATATAGACGCTTCAAATTGCTCGCTTCATGACTCTGATTATGGCCTTCTAAAATCCCATTTTCTCAACATACTTAAATATACTTAATGTTAATCAGGCCCTCAATCTATCTCTAGAAATGTGCTCAGGCTTTTTAAATCAGAAAGAGTCCCTAATTTTTTACTTAGACAGTATATTCTACTTGCAAGTGCATTCAAGTAAAGCATTGCCTTCCCTAGTTCCACTTCTCCGCTCTTCATTTAAATCTAGAGAGAAAAGCAAATAAAAGCTACAGAGTCCTAATTAAAGAAATTTTTCTCATAACATGTTTATTCACTGTTTTAACATTTTTAAAAGGTTTTACTAACTAAAGATAAATGATTTAAAAATAAAGCCCCTTTTATCATAGCACAAGGCTACAATTGCTTGGAGAATGCTTTACAAAACCATACGGTTGGTAAAGATACAAGAATTGAAGAGTGACATTTTTAAATCCAAATCATTAGATACTTTCTTCACGAGGACTTAAATGCATTTTACCTCAATGCATTTAATCCCACAAAAGTTGATATATGATAGCAAAATCTAACACACAATAAATTTCACCCTGAGTGGACAGAGGTGCTGTCAAGTCTTATCATCTTTAGAATGAAAGCAGGAGACCTTGGCAAGATTCACTTCTAATTAAATTTTACTCTCCATTGAGCACTCTGCTGAGGTTCACAGTTTCTGGCAGAAGAGGATAGCCTCCGGCTGTCTTCCCACTCCTGATAGATCCAGTGGTTTTCCACATTTCCATGAACATTCTCACATCTTGTCACCTCATCAAAGCATCAGACTACTTTCCCAAAACCTTAAGGGCAAAACAAGCCTATTGTATGTTGCTTTTGGATCTAGCTAAATGTTGAATGTCAGATGAACCTTTCTAAATCCATTAGTTCCTTGCTTTAAATTATACATGATGACAGAAGCCTAAAGCACATATATATTATATTAAAGATTTATATATCTCCCAGTTACTATAAACAGTCTAAAAGGTAAAACAAAACAAACAAAAAACCCCCATTTTGTTTTACTTTTCAGCACCAAAACCAGATCCCTTTGTTGAAAGGGGGCAAAAGGTAAAATACGTTCAAAATGCATTGTTATAAATATAATAAAAATGTGTCACTTCATTCTTGGGTTTATTAAAAACATTGTAACACAATAAACATCCACTAACTTTTTTTTTAAATGTTCTTCCTTCAAATATCTCAAACTCTCTTCTACTGTGATGTCTACAATGGCTATGTAGTTGTGCACCATCGCTCCTACCTATCACACTGTCTGCAGTCATCTTACTGTCACTTTATGCTTCCACCATCTGCCCTAGTCAACTGTTTTCTGTTATCTTAGGCTTACATTCTTCCAGGAAGGGATAGTAATAACTCACTGAGAACAATATTTATCCTGAGAAGGCCAGCACAAGCTTTAGACGCTAAACAGCCACCCCCCTTGGCCACTGTCCTGGGATTGAACTGAGGAATTCATGACCTAAAAGCATGAGTTACTAGAGCTTAAGCTAAAGACCCTAAGGAAGGGGTGTAGTCAGGGGTTACAGTATAATTCGGTAGGACCCGGAACCCTCCTAAATTTGCGGGCCCCCTTCACACAGGTCCAGGCCCCCCCATGCACCCCAGCTACTGCCCCCTCACCCAGCTACTGCCTCCTCACCCAGCTACTGCCTCAGAAAGGCTTACCCCATCAGACTCTTTCCTCATGTCCTTCTCAGTCTCCATCTTGACCCCTTCTTCCCACCTCCACCCCCCAAACATTACCTGCCAGCTGCCTGACTGCCTCAACTCCCCTGCACAGGGCCCCCTTACCCAGTGACACAGGGAAGAGCTGCACGGGGCTCACGGCCCCCATTGCACCACCAAGGTGACCGAGGAGTTGGGCCAGACAGGGCCAGGGGGAGGCAGGCCAATGTTCCTTTTAAGGTGATGATGCAGCTGAGCAAGTTATGGATGCAGCCGAGCAAGTTCCCTGCCAGTTCCCCGACCCATACCAGGCCTCTTCTCCACTGCCCGTCAGCTCCTCGAGCACATCCCTAACTTGCTCAGCCACATCATCAGCTTAGAGGGAATACTGGACCAGATCCTATGACTTACGCTTCCTTGCATTTATTTTCCTCCCATCCTGCAAGTTCCCTCATCTTCAAAATATCTGATGAAGTGGGATCTTCTCTCACAAAAGCTAATACAATAAATTTGTTAGTCTTTAAAAGTGCCACAGGACTTCTTGTTTGTTTTGCTGAACTAGACTAACACGGCTACTCCTTTGGAATTCCACAATATTCCATGTACTCATGATCCATCATTGTCATCCAAGGGAAATTATCATTCATGGAAATCACAGGATTTGAACTTGCACAAAAAAAGTATGCATTTCATGATAAACCTAAGAAATGACTCTAATACCTTTCCAAGCAAACAGACAGTTTTACAGATGCAGCTCTACCAATCAACTTTAAAAAAAAATCTTTTTAAAGCAACATTTTTTTGTCACTGAAAAGAAAGAAACTAAAATCTGTGGTATGTTTACAATGATTGGGTTCCCAATATTAGTTAGGGAAATACTTTAATGCTTTACGCAGATTTTTTTAAAAAGCTGGCCACCATGCACAGCGACACCAGCACAGGCTGAAGCTCCAGCCCTGAGCCTGCTCTGACTGAGCATGGTCTGTCACAGCAGGCTTAGGTCAGGAGTTTTAAAAACTCCCAAGCCTAGCCCTGCCAGTCAAAAAACTCTCTCTTCCAGCCAGCTAGAGGCTGTGGCTGCCATTCTATTTTTAGGGGGCCTCAGAACACAGAGTCCCAGTGCATTCCCCTATTTTAGGGTGTGCCACAACATCACCCCCTAAAAATTGGGGGGGGGCAGAATGCCATTCCAGGGCATTCCAGCTAACTTTAACCCCTGGGTGTAGTCTTATAGCAGATGCACATGCTCTGTAGACGAGGCAGAAATGGGAACATTTAACATCCTCTGGTCATTGGTTATGCAGGTGTATGTTGGCTCCTTGCATGGGGTGAGTATCATATTCCAGAGTGTGACATTGTGACTTTCCTGGAGACCAGTATGTCACCCCTTACCCTGAACTCTGTGGTGCCTCACATTGCATTTGCTGCCTTAGCTCCCAACTTGGGCCTTTCCCAAGCAGCATGCCAGTCACACTCTGAGCATCTGTGTTTAGCTACAGTGATGTTCCAGCAACTCAAGTCACAGCTGCCTGTCAGCAACACACACCAGCCACACACTGGCCTCCAACAGCCCTGGTTATTATCTGAATGCTGATACCAACATCCCTCCAATAACAGATCTTCCCCCCCAAAAAACATGTGTTCTGCACCGTCCAGCCTTTTCCTGGGCAGATTAGATATTGGTGATCTATTGCCTTTGCAAGGGGTCAATGTGCAACAACTTTCTACTTTAAATTGAGTTATCCAAACAGTTCAGTTTAAACACAACACTGGATTAGTTTGGATTAAAAAATAAAACAACTTATGTATTAAAAGGCAGAAATGGTTACAAGAGGAATAAATACAAAACCCTTCTTAGGAGTTAAAACTTAAACTTGACTTGGTTCAAGGTAAAATTCTTACCACTAATTCCCAGCAACATGATCAACCAAACATTCATGTCAGAATCCCTCCCAAAAATCAAAAAGCTGGCTCCTTTGTCATCTTGGGGTGGGTGGGTGTGTGAGAGAGAAACAAGGGTGTTTTGCCTCTCAGTTTTCTAGTCCATTCACATTTAGAAATGCATTTTGCTGAGGGTTAACCTTAAGTAAAATTCCTTCATGTTGACATGACGGAGCCATGGAGTCTTATGGTGAAAGAAATTCCGTCTTCTTGTTTGCTAAAATACAGATTGATCTGCACTTGCCCCCCTTAATTGCCAAAGAATGGTCACTTGACAGGTGAACACCACTCAGCCTTGATAAAACCTGACTAATGGCATCATAGACCTTACTGTCAGAAGGAAACATTATGATCATCTAGTCTGACATCCTGCACAATGAAGGCCACAGAACCCCATCTATGTGCTCTTGTAACCGATGACTGAGTTACTGAAGTCCTCAAATCATGGTTTAAAGACTTCAAGTACTGGTATTCCACCAGCAACTGACCCATGCTCCATGCTGAAGAAGGCAGCAAAAAACTGCCAGAGACACTGCTCTGAGGGAAAATTCCTTCCCAACCTCAAATATGGCAATCACCTAAACACAGAGAATGTAGATAAGATTAACCAACCGAACATCTAGAAAAAGATTCTCTAAAGTAACTCAGAACTCACTCCATCTACTATTTCATCACAAGTCATTGGCCATATTTATTGTAAGCAGTCAAAGATTTGTTAATTACCAAATTAGGCTGCCCCCATCATACCACTCCTTCCATAAACTTATCTGCTCACTTGTGAAGCTAGCCAAGTTTTTAGATTCCTCTGCTCCCCTTGAAAGGCTATTCCAGAACTTCACTCCTCAGATGGTAGGAAACCTTCATCTAAATTGAAGTCTGAACTTCCTGAGGGCCAGTTTATATCCATTTGTTCACATGTCCACTTTGGTGTTGAACTTAAATAATTCCTCTCCTTCCCTGGGATTTATCCCTCTGATGTATTTAGAGAGAGAAATCATACCTCTCCTCGACCTTCTTTTGTTTGCGCTAAACAAGTCTATCTCACCTCATCCTTTGTCTTTGAGGAACCAGTTTACTTCTTCTTGCTGTCCCTAGGATACTGTTTACTACTATGACAACATTTCTGATGTGCAACCTGGACTGAAAGACCACTGAGTTCTCCAAACCCACCAGGCTGGGCTGTCTCTCACACTATGATGCTAATGTCAAGCAACAAACCTTTAGAAAGTCCTGTACTTACACCGACATTCATATGCAAAGATAACCCAAATGAGTGCACAACTATTCTTCCATCATTAGAGAGGCCTCAACCAATTACAGCCTGCTCCAGCCCTTCAGGCCAGAACCATACTGTCTTGCATTGATTAGAAGCCTCATCAACGTAAGTTCATTACTTAGTTTACCACTTCACTGGAAACTGGACATGCACCAGCATTAGTAATCTGAGCTGAGATTCCCTAAGAATTCCAACCAAAACCACACTGGTTTAGGTAAAATATAAAACCAATTTACTAACTACACAAAGATAAGTCTTCGCTGATTATAAAGAGAAGCCATAAAGATCAAAGTTGATTACCTAAGAATTAAAAACAGAAATGCAGTCTAACTTTTAACAGCAAGATTATAGAAGATCAGTGTTGGAAATGACCTGAGGAGGTCTTCTAGTCCAACCACCTGCTCAAAGAAGGACCAACCCCAAGTAAACCTTCCCAACTAGGGATGTGTCAAGTCACATCTTAAGCGTGGAGATACCACCACCTCCCTAGAATCAGTCTTTTATCTGGGTATTACACATTACAGGCATCTTGCAGTTTTCAATTCTGAGATTAGACCTCCTCACCTCCCAGCCTAGGACCAATCTCCTGAGTTCAAAGTCTTTGTCTTCCACACAATCTTGCAAGTGCTGAGAGGGGAGGGGAGAGAGAGACTAAGTAACGATGTCTGTATTTTTATACCTTCTTCCAGCTAACAGAAGGCTCCTAATTGTGACATGGGATGGGGGTTTAGATAGTCTCTACTATGTATATGCTTTCTCTGAGAAGCCTCTAGAATTGTGGATTTTTCTTTAAGAGTCATTAATTCCTGCCTGGCCAGTGATAGATGTCTGTCTACCCCATTGAAAGGCCTGCTGTGGGGATCTCTCAACCTCACAAGGTATTTCAATAGCTCATATAGTGATATGTCATAACTTCTCATACAATAGCAGCTCATATAATCCAATAGAATATTAATGTTCAACAGAACAAGACTTTTAAAATGATACCTCACAGTGCATGCATTGTACCATACATATCATAATCATGCACAGTGGTGAACCTGTGGGTTCTGTGTGCTACTCTGAGACAGAGCATGTCACAACAATGTATATGTAAATTGAGCTAAGCACACATTAGTTTGTTTAGAGTAGACCTGTTTAACAACTTCTGCTCAGTCAGGACTACGCAGCTTTGCACTTATGCTATCATCATACAAGGTGAACTCATAACTTTACATGTAATATTTCTGTATACATTTCACCATGATATTAATGACCAGCGAGTTCTTGGTTTTCAAATGACACCCCACATGGCATATTTTATACGAAGATTATTACAATAGTGCATAGGATATGAATAGTCTGTAGGGTTTGTTGGCATACAGTGAATTTTCCATTTACAACAGAGATCAATAAATACTGTTATAAAATGTAATTATATGTGGCACTGAGAAATGCCTGATGTTTCCTCAGGAAACCCTCTGACATTGATGAAATAAACAACTTTACAAAAGCTGGTTGAAAAATGGGGAGGGGAGGAGGAACTATAAATTCTAATACCTCTTCACGCTTTTTTCATATTGAAATTTGGATGAAGAATGTTTACAGATATTTTCAAATATTCTAGCCAAGTCAAATAATCACCTTTATTTACAGATGGCAAAAATATCAGATGCTGAATGATTCATTCTAATGTTAAGATACAGAGAATTTTTTCCCAGCTAACTTGTCCAAGGCCACTACAAAGCAAGTGAGTGGAGCAGGCTGAAATAAAACATCAGAATTTCATTTCCATGATCAGTCCACCAGACCAATGCTTCAAACTGATGGTCCAAACTAATGATACACTCTAAGGACCAAATTCAGTCCTTGGATAAATGAAATCAATTCTAACCAAAGGTAGTGGAAGTTATATTTGTGCCAAGAATGAATTGGGCCATTAGTATTTCAAGAAGCTTTCTGCATTATCTGATTTAAAACATCATTCTTAATAAAGTAAAATTTATTTGCGAGAACATCAGTTTAAAACAATTAAAATGAACTTTCCCTGCATCTTCTTTTTTTCACATAAACTCATGATTTTGTCAGGTTTGCTTTATGGATGGGCCTGGATTGTTTTTCTCTTGGCAAAAGGTATTAGCAGTAAGCAAAAGAAAATTTTTCCTATAGATCAAAGGAAAAATATCTTTAAGAGAGAAATATTACATTGGTGGTGTTGAAAAGAAAGTGATCATTTTTGCTTATGCAAAAACAAGAGCTAGATTAACACTCTCCTAGCTTTCCAAGGTCATGATTCCTGGTTCTATAAGGCATGAGAAATATTGGTCTTCCTTTCTCGACACTTCCTTCTTGTTGATGATGAATGGTGCATATTGCTGCAATTAAAGATTCCTGACAGAATGGCGGTCAGGATAAAAGACTGGCAATTTCAAGTGGAGAAAGCAAAAAGTTGCAAACCTGCAGAGTATCAAGAAAAGCTCAGTTTTGCCTCTATACAGCCAATATATGAAAATAAACAACAAATTAGTAAAAGCAATACTATCAAAATTGTCCCATCTGAAATCTGGCCTACCACTTTTTTCCTTACAATTTTTAGTCTAATCTCTGCCATTCATCAATTGTTTTACTGCTAATGCTTCATCATGGGCTTGATTGTGACTTGGACCACAAAATGACTAAAGGGAACTAAGAACTTTTCTTAAACCCCTGCACAAGCTGCCTGGACTTTGAGTTTCAGCATCCAGGAGCAGGAAACTAGCTCACCCTTACCCCACAGCAGTTGTCTGGGGGTAGGATTGGAGAAAGCAGAAGAGGCAAAATGAGGGTATGACCTCCATGTCTCTTTGTACAGCACAGCAGATATGGTGGGGGGGAGGTGCTCATAATTAGCTGCTGGTATAAGCTATCAAAAATTACTACACCCAAAGAAAGGGGGAAGTGAGGAAGGATTATGAGACAGAGACATGATCACAGACATGGAGCTTGAATCTGGGGTACCACTGAACATCCTTACCCTTGTGACTTGTGCTGAGCTCCACATATGCTTCTGCTGATAATACACACAGTCTATCTAGATCACAATTTCATCCAACACAATAGACACTAAACACCAACTGAGTCACTCATGCACACACACCCCATAGAGCCAGGGGACAGGAATCCCCACAGACTCCAAGCTCTTCGCTAATCAGAAAAACATCCTGAGATAATACTGTTTTGTCAAGCATAAGCCTATTAGTGAGTCCACTTCTGCCTTGTAGCCTATGGAAATATCCTGCTTGTTTGTACATATGTACCTTCCTCACAGATTTAAACATTTGTTTTGTAAGCAAGGTCTAGAGGCGGGGCACTTCTTTTGCTTAGCAGCTAGAAGGGAGCACCCTATTTGCATGGGCTTTGTATTTGCATAAGCATAATTAAATACCTAGCATAACTCTACTGTATGTGGATGAACCAACCCAGGTGTTGGACATGATGGGAAATGGTATGTGTGGCTGGTTTGGGTTACAAATCCTGTGTTTTAACTGTGGAGGAAAATGAAATGTCTTTTTCATTATATGCTGCCCTTTGATTGCATAAACTGTGTTTAGCCTGCTCTGATGAAAAAGTCACCATCAGCAAACACAGAACTCGGAAGAGTGGCCAGCCTGTTTTTTCAGTCTTATAAAGAAGAGGGAGGGACGGCATCAGCTCTGCTTAATAGCTGTGCCGCAGGCAATGCCAAATTCCCCTCCCATTGTTCAGAGGTAGACTTAAAGATTTCTTGCAGAGTCTTTTGTTATTCTGATCAGAGATCTGTCTCTGGTATCCTAAAAGCTGAATTCTGGAGCTGAGATCACTAGAGGATTCAAATCCTCTCTAAGGGCTGAAATTATGAAAAAGTTGACTGAGACCCAGTGGAAGTTGGTGCCTCTGGCCAGGAGAGCATCTTCTAAGTAGACAGCTGGCAGGAGCAGGTGGTGTGAGTGCACAGGCAAGGAGAAGCAGTGAGCAGTTGGCTCCAGTGGAAGGTGTGAGTGACCAGCAGGTGATGTGAGAGACCAGAGGATGGCACCAGGGGGTGGCATGGACAGCTCTAGTGGCCACAGTGAGTGGACCCAGAGGCAGCAGAGGGCAACTTGAGGGAACTAGCTGAGGGCCTACCTGCAAAAGGTGGGCACTGAAACTATGATGGTCAGTATGGGGGTAATGGATAAGTGAAGGACATGCCTTACGTACACTGAGGTGGGGTGATTTCTGCTTATGGATTTTGTGTGAGTTCTGCATTGCACTGTCTCCCCAAATCAGTGCTCATTTTGATATTCCCTCTATATATCCTCTTCATGTTACTATTAAATGTTTACGTACTACACTCAGACTTGTGCTTGTGAGAGGGGAAGCATTGCATGACTTCCCAGGAGTCTGGTTGGGGGCTCAAGTCATCTGGTGTTGTAAAATTGTTAGGAACCCCTAGATATTGAACCTGGCCCTTCGCTGTTTCCATCTTGGCATGGTAGAAAGGTTACAGTTTTATGATAATAAAATCATAGGTTCATATGTGTCAACGGAGGTGGCAGACATAATGGCCACCCCGCCACCCCAACATAGCCCTCTAAACTATGGAGCTCACAGGGAGGAGTGTTAAGTATCTATCTCCCCTGATGGGTCTCATCTCCGGGCTATCCAGCTCAAGGGGGAAGAGTGTTAAGGATCGATCTTCCCTAATGGGCCTCAATCTCCTGTGTGAGTTTCTTCCTCCCTAGCTTTGTGTCAACAAGGAGGGGGGTGAGTTCCTATCCCCCCTGAACAGTTTCTCGGCACCCCCGTCACCATGAAGGAGGGGTCATTGTCTGGGGTCCCAGTTTTATCATTGGTCCTGACCAGGATCCCTCTCCTAATTGGCTATTTTTACTCTGGCTGGGCAAAATTCTATTAAAACCCCCTGTCTCAGCTAGCTTGTTGTTCTCCCACCCTCGGATGCTAAAGGGCACGTCGTGACCCGGTCGGACTGATCCCCCGACTGAGACAGGGAGTACCCACCCCCGAGACCCTCTTTCTTTTTTTTTGGGGTGTACACGGATTGCCGGCCGAACGATTAAGTGCTGAGATGCTGCAGCTGGTCTGCCTCCTCGCTTTGGGTTCTACTGCGGTCCTGGGACAGGTATTATAAATCAATATAGGCCTCCTACCTTCTCTTAATCATTCTACTTGGTACCATTTATATATAGTCTGTGATTGTAGCTTCTTCACCTGAGTTTTGCATAGTTTGTGTAGTTGTTATTATTTTCTTTGTATCCTGCATAATCTTTTTATGGTATAGTTGTTTAAGGTCTAGCATAGTTTTGTGTTGTTAATTTGCCAGGTGTTTTGTTAGTCATTTGTATTTTGCATCCTTCTTACTGTATAATTGTTCATTACTCTGCTTCTGCTCTAAACTGCTGGCCCCAAACTTCCCCAGTGTACACGGGGGGAGTGTGGGGGTTTATTTTTCTCTCATCTGACTTTTTTTTCATTCTGCCGCCCACCCTTCTTGGCTAGCAAGGAGGAATGGCTTCCAGCCATTGGTAAATAAGCGTCGGGTGAGCTGGTCAGTGCCTATACCGATGCTGAGGCAGTAAAAGGCCAGAAAAGTCCTTGACTTATTATGGCCACCCTCTTGTAGGTCATTAATCCATACTGTTATTTAACTATAAGTACTTTTGTAGGTTGTAAGTGTTTTGCATAGACTCTCATACTTTATCCTGTTGTTTGGCTGGAGGTGTTTTACAGGTGCTTTATATAGACTCTTGCTCCACACTGTTACTTGGTTATAAGTGCTCTGCATAGGTTTTTAGCTTTATATTGTCATTTAGTTATAAGTGTTAATTTAGATTTTGCTTTATGCTATTAGTTGGTTATAAGTGTCCTATATAGATTTTTGCTTCATATTGTTAGTTGATTACAAGTGGCTTTGCATAGATCTCCTTGTTTTACACTGTTAAGGGGTTGAAGGTGTTTAAGGTGTCACTATAAAAGTAGTTTTTTTGTTTAATTGAACTGGTGTCCGTCTCATTGGTGGGTGTTGCCGGTCCATCCCAGTCACATCGCGAACCCAGGGTTCAACAATATGTAACACAACAACTGCAATACAGAAGCCTGCAAGCCACATCCAGCATGAAAGCTAAGCATACATTTATTCAGGACCTTTTACCTATACAAATAGATTACATATGCAGTTATGACTATCACCTTCATAGGCAGGGGGCATCAAAGTGTGTGGGGGGGGGTGGCTGCCTAGTTTATGCCCTAACAAATTTCAGTACACTGTAAAAGGCACTAAAAGGGCCAGAAATAACAAAGGTGAGATGAGCAAACTGCCTGGAACCAACTGGAAAGGAAGTGGATATGTCCTTCTTATGTCACTGATATGCATAAACCTACTAGCCTATAGAACAGGTATATCCCAAAAATTTATTAATGAGGATGCTAAGTCTGGACTTAGTGGGAGGACCCATACTATGTAGGGCATAAAAAGGGCAATCCATGATACTAGGGTGCAACTGTCAGCTACTTCTTCATTATGCTTTTTTTAGTTAATGTTGCTAGAATCTTTATTCTGAGTGTATAGTTACGTACTACTTATAGCTGGTAAGCACAGCAAAGTCCTCCACCTGTCCATCCAAGAGTTGAGGAACCAGATCTCTCTCTCAAACAGGTGATCAAGGAAGGACATGAGCATGTTAATCCAAAGCATATGGTATAAATATCTTCGTCATATGTTCCTTGGAACAAAACTTATGTCTAATAATTTATTTGGTTATTCATTTTCTTTTAATCATTTATATCTCTCTTTATGCTATCTTAATAAAAACATACAATTATACAAATTCAGTTACCACTAAGCAGCACTCCTGTTGTGCAACCCAAGGGTCCTTATAAAAATTCTCTGGAGCCTGACTCCCAGACAAGAACCTTATTAACTTCTGATCACATCCACTGGTGAGCCTATATCACATTCAAATTACTAAACATCCAAAAATCAGGCAACACTCTTTATGTGAGGAAGTCATGCATCAGCTTTTGTTAATCAGAGTACAAGTTAAGTAAACATTTCACTTCAAAACCACACTAGTAAAAATAAAACAAACAAGTTTATTAACTGTAGAAGAATAGATCTTTAGTACTTAAAAGTTGTAAGCTTAAGAGATCAGAAAAAGTTACCACAGAAACAAAAATGAGAATGCAATATAAATTCTAGCAGGATCTCAATTTAGAAATGTCTCATCACTAGAAATGAGAGCTGGTACCAACAGGCTTGTAGCTCCTCAGTTTGCAAGCTACATTTTTCTTCAAGCTTAGGTTTTCCCCATCCTTCCATTAAAAATCTTTTGTCTTCCAGGTGTGGAGCAGTGGAAGAGTGAACACAAGTCATGATGTGACTTCTTTCTTTTTTAGTCTTTTCCAGCTTGCTGAACCACTCATTGGTCATAAGCTGGTGGGAGGTCACTCTCAATGGTCAGCCAGTATTCCATTATGTATGTGCGGACTCTTTCACTGCTGTGTGTTTAAGGCTGTTTGTGGGAGTTTCAAACCTTACAACACAGCCTAGTGGCATTTTCAGCAACATTTTATAATGTCACATAATACAATAGCATATACAATACAAAATACTAATTAACAGATCAAGACTTTTAAAATAATACCACACAAGGCATACCTTGTACAGAACATATCATAATTGTATGATATTGGTGAAAATGGAGTTTCTGGGACATTAATCTCAGGCACAGAGCGTCACAATACCCTAACCATTGGCTTATTAGCTATTCTGGTGTAAGTGGTCATCTTTCCCATCTGTGGGATTTTTGCGTTCTGACATTTTCTTGTTTTTTTGCAGAATGAAAATATCATATTTTTCTCCTAATGTGAACAAAAGCCAGTTTTGCAAAATCTGGAAATGTTTTGTGAAATGGAATTCTTATTTTTCATCCAGCCCATGCATGAAGTTATCTAGCTGTTAAATGGGGATCATAATATTTATCTCATGGAGGTTTTGTGATGCTTAAATAATGAACCTTTCTAAAAATAATTTGAGATGCCTGAATGAAAGAAACTAGATAGCTAGATGTATTACTACTTCCACTGAAACACAGGCATCAGCTAAAGTCATCTAACATTTTCCAAGTTCAATTCTAATAGTTTTCAACTGCTCATCAACAGATTACTCTGCTCCAGCAGTGCATTCTATCCACCTGTTTCCGTTTCCTTATATGTGGATTGTAAACTCTTTGGCTATGGTCACACACAGGGGGTTACTTTGATACAAGTTGTTTCGGAACAACTTGTATCAAAATAACACCTGATTTCAAAATAAGTTAATTCAAATTAAGAAAATGTTAATTTGAATTAAGGAAAAAAGCTCAAAGCGAAATAGCATGTTCGGACAACAGTTATTTCTAAACGAGTCACCGTTGTTTCAAAACATGTTCTGACGGGATTGTTTGAAAACAATCGTTTTGAAACAATGTTGTTTCATCACCAAATGGGGTTTAAGTTGTTTTGAAACAATGCTGTGAACACACCCTTTTGGGCAAGGACAATCTCTGTGATATGTTTGTGCAGTAACTCAACCAATAGGACTGGAGTCTTTAGATATTACCATTTCTCTGTCAGCCTGAGCTGTTCTAGGGCTCATGGCTATTTGAAGATGACATTTCTGGAGAGTTGGAACAAAAATAGTACTTTGCACGATATTTGAGAATGAAAGAATGAAAAGAATACTGCTCACCCCTTTAAAAACACCCCCCCCCCATCATATCTGGAGCACCAAAATAGTCCATGGAGAAAAAGCTGAAAGAGCTCTTGGGGAAGAGGGATATCTTTTAGTATTTTGGTGAAAATTATGTAGTTTGCAGCATGAAAATTTGAAAATTGTTGTACAGCAGCTTTGTAACAAATCTTACAAATAACCCAAAGGAGGAGGACTGATCTGTACCAGTACTTGGCCTATGAATGCCCTACACTCTGTCTTGGCTTTGAAGGGCACAATTCTGTGAGTTGCTGAGGACACTCATCATCTCTCGGGATTTGACCCGATGATTTCATGGAATCAGTCATCCAAGTGCTATTACACACAGGCTTGGCTTATTGACAGTGGAGACATGGAACTGATTGTAGGAAGGCTGTGCCACCAAGTGGCTAGATCACAGAGTGGGACTCAAATAATGGATTCTACCCTCATCTCTGCCACTGACCTCTAGGGTGTCTTCGGGCAAGTCACTTCATAGAATCATAGGGTTGGAAGGGACCCCACGAGGTCATCTAGTCCAACCCCCTGCCAAAAAAAGCAGGACCACTCCCATTAGATCATCCCAGTCAGTGTTTTGTCCAGCTGGGACTTGAACACCTCCAGAGATGGAGATTCCACCACCTCCCTAGGCAGCTTATTCCACTGCTTCACCACTCGCCTAGTAAGGAAGTTTTTCCTAATATCCAGCCTGGACCGCCCCAGCTGTAACTTGAAACCATTGCTTCTCGTTCTGCCCTCTGTTACTACCGAGAACAGTCGAGCTCCCTCCTCCTTGGAGCAACCCTTCAAGTAGTTGAAGGTTGCTATCAAATCCCCCCTCAGTCTTCTCTTCTGCAGGCTAAATAAGCCTAGTTCCTTCAGTCTTTCTTCATAGGGCTTGTGCTCCAGCCCTTTGATCATTTTGGTTGCCCTCCTCTGGACTCTCTCTAATTTGTCCATGTCCTTTTTGTAGTGGGGAGCCCAAAACTGGACACAGTATTCCAGATGTGGCCTCACTAGTGCAGAATAGAGGGGAATGATCACATCCCTTGATCTGCTGGTAACACTTCTTCTGATGCAGCCCAGTATGCCATTGGCCTTTTTGGCAGCAAGAGCACACTGCTGACTCATATCCAGCTTCCCATCCACCATGACTCCCAGGTCCTTTTCTCCAGTGCTGCTATTTAGCTGATCACTCCCCAGCCTGTAGCAGTACATGGGGTTTTTTCGTCCCAAGTGCAGGATTTTACACTTATCCTTGTTGAACCTCATGAGATTCCTCTTGGCCCACTGCTCCAGTTTGTCTAGGTCTCCCTGAATCCTGTCTCTGCCCTCTAGGGTGTCTACCGTTCCCCCCAGTTTGGTATCATCTGCAAACTTACTAAGTGTGCAATCTATCCCATCATCCAGATCATTAATGAAAACATTGAACAGAACTGGCCCCAGGACCGACCCCTGGGGCACACCACTTGTTACTGCCTGCCAACTTGACATGGAGCCATTGATTCCTACACGCTGAAACCGTTGTTCTAGCCAGTTTTCTATCCACCTTACAGTCCATGCATCTAACCCATACTTCCTTAATTTGCCAATGAGAATGCTGTGGGAAACCGTATCAAAAGCCTTGCTAAAGTCAAGGTATATGACATCAACGGCTCTTCCCGCATCCACAAATCCAGTCATCTCATCATAGAAGGCGATGAGGTTGGTCAGGCATGATTTACCCTTGGTAAATCCATGCTGACTATTCCTGATTACTCTATTTTCCTCCAAGTGTTTCAGGATGGATTCTTTGAGAAGCTGCTCCATGATTTTTCCAGGGATTGAGGTGAGGCTGACAGGTCTGTAATTCCCTGGATCCTCCTTTTTGCCTTTCTTGAAGATAGGTACTATATTTGCTTTTTTCCAGTCCTCTGGCACCTCCCCCATTCGCCACGAGTTTTCAAAGATAATGGCCAACGGTACTGCTATCTCATCAGCCAGCTCCCTCAGCACCCTCGGATGCAGTTCAACCGGCCCCATGGACTTGTGCACATCTAGTTTCTTTAAGCAGTCCCTAACCTGACCTACTGTCACCAAGGGCCTCTCTTCTTCTCCCCAGTCCCCCGTACCTAGTGTAGTGGGCTGGGAGCTGACCTTGCTTGTGAAAACTGAAGTAAAAAAAGCATTGAGCACTTCAGCTTTTTCCTCATCCTCTGTCACGAGGATGCCTGCCCCATTCAGTAAGGGACCTACACCATCCCTGATCCTCTTCTTGTTATTGATATACTTGTAGAACCCCTTCCTGTTATCCTTCACATCCCTTGCTAGTCGCAACTCCATTTGTCCTTTGGCCTTTCTGATTTTATCCCTGCAGTCCCGAGCAATGTCTTTATATGCCTCCTTAGTCATCTGTCATAGCTTCCACTTCCTGTAAGCATCCTTTTTATGCTTCAGCTCAGTGCAGAGCTCTCTGTTAAGCCACAGTGGGCGCCTTCCACATTTGCTGTGCTTTCTCCTTATCGGAATGGTATCTTCCTGTGCCCTTAGCAGGGTTTCTTTAAAATGCACCCAACTCTCTTGGACACCTTTCCCCTTCAGATCAGCCTCCCAAGGGATCCTGCCCATCAGTTCCCTGAGGGAGACAAAATCTGCTTTTCTGAAGTCCAGGGTCTGTGTTTTGCTTCTTTCCTTCTTTCCTTTAATCATCAACTTGAACTCAATCATTTCATGGTCACTGCTACCCAGGCTGCCATTGACTTCTACTTCCCTGATAAATTCTTCTCTATTTGTGAGCAGCAGATCGAGAGGCGCAAGGCCCCTCGTTGGTTGCTCCAGCATTTGTACCAGGAAGTTGTCCTCAACACTCTCCAGAAACTTCCTGGATTGCCTGTGCACTGCTGTATTGGCCTTCCAGCAGATGTCAGGGTAATTGAAGTCCCCCATGAGAACCAGGGCCTGTGCTCTAGAAACTTCTGTTAGTTGTACACAGAATGCCTCATCCACTTCCTCCTTCTGATCTGGTGGTCTGTAGCAGACACCTACCACAACATCCCTTCATCTCTATATGACTCAGTTTTCCCCATCTATAAAACAGGAATAATGATCCTGATCTCTTTTGTAAAGTTTTTGGAGACCTACTTATAAAAAAGTGCTAGATAAGAGCAGGCATTGTTTAAAAAGCCTTGCCATATACATTTTTCATACACCTCCTGCTAGCTTGATTACAGAAGCTGTTCAGAACTGGAGTCCTAGACTGTGGACTTCCTAAAGCCATAATGAAGTGTTATTTTTGGATCAAGAACATGGTTCAAAGTGGTCATTAAAGGAGCAAGTAAGAGGGAGAACAAGCATTTGGAATCACTAAATCCTTTCCTTCAGCAGAAAAACAAATGTAGGATCTTTAACTCATGACAGCTAATGCATAGTAAAATACGACTGTAGACAAGGCAGTTGGCAGTTTTCACACTAGTAACAGGTCAAGGTAAACTCTAAGGTCTGCAAAGCTATTACCTCAACTAAAAAGTAAAATTGATTCATGGTTTGCTGGACTTTTCCTTGGATAAGGATATAATTTGGTCATGGGAATCACAGATTCCGTGACTTTCCAGGATCTCTGTGCTTCTAGGTAGGGCTGGAGTAGCTATCCCCTCAGGGACAGCCATGGAACAGCTGACGGGGTAGCCGATCTTGGAGCTGCTGAATAGTTGACTGGGGCTCATCCCTGGGCAATCAATGGCTGATTGGCAGCCAATCCATAGAAGCACTAGGGCTGAACAGCTGCAAGTCTGTTCTCTTTCTCCCACTATTAACAACCAGGCACAGGTCATGAGTTTTGTGAATTTCTATTTAGTGCCTATGACTTGTCCCTGACTTTCACTAAAAATATCTGTGACAAAATCTTGAAGTTCATTATCATGGGTTAGAGTTAACAGAACAATGATCATGCCTCTTTTCCCAAGGAAGACAATGTCCTGTCAAGGACAGAGCCATGGCTGTTTCAGCGCTTTAACTGTACCTTTCTTGTACCTTTAACCTGGCTTTTTAAGATTTCATTTTTGGTTTTTTTACATTAACATCCATAGACTTGTAAGTATGTTTAACCCATAAGTTATTGGCATACCCTCCAACTTAGTTTCATCTAAACGTTTTTAGGTTAGTAACATACACTGTGTTGAACAGCACTTAGGTTGGTAGGTGCTTGGGTTAATAAAACTATTGTCATCTCTTAATTTCTAAATTTATTAATTGTATTGCAATGGTACCTCAGAACTTGTGTCACAGACGAGGACCCTGTTGTGCTAGGTGCAATGAATTCACTTGTCTCTACAGTCAAATTTAACTGCAGCTCTGGAGAGATTAAATACAGATTGATTAGACTGCTGCACAGTTTTACCCATTCCCTTGTTCCTAAAAGATTTCTCATTTATTCAAAAGAAAACTTGGCTAATTGTTAATTAGAAAATGCACACAAATGTGATAAGATTTAATTAACCCAATACAATATGACTCAAACCTTTAATAAAAAGGTTTACTTGTTCTCCCTTTGATTTCCTGGGGAAGGAAAAAAAGGAAGTCTAGGAGCTGCAGAAAGCTCTGTTTAATGTTCTAGTTACTTTGTGGGGCATTGACCTCCAGATACAGTCATCCAAAACAAGCAAAGGCAAAGCAGAAAAATCACAGCTGGCAAAATTCAAAGGTTGCATTTGCATAGAACGTGCTCCAGAGACCTGCACCTATTTTGCCCAGGTGAAATTGACCATTCAAGATAAAAGGCAGTAGGGAATCAGGGTCCCAGGGTCTGATGCCAAAAGGTGCTGAACATGTCATGAAGGGTTGAGAGCTCTCAGCCCCTGTGTCACTGGGGCCAAGCCTGACTCCAGTGATATAAACAGTTAAATCCCCCATAACTCTAATGGGAGCAGGATCCAGTCTTTTTGGGCACCTGGCAGGACCAGCCGCTTAGCACTTCTTGTCACCTCACGTTATTTTCTCTCTTAGGAAATGTGTTCAAACTAGGCATGGAAGTACCTAGTTTGGGTAAGACAAAACAAATTTACACAACTGAAACTTCATCCAAAGCTCAGGTTGGAGGTTGGAGATAATCAAGGGCTCCATGTTGCTCTATTTCCAAAGGGGCAGCTGTGTTATTCTAGTTCAGTAAAACAAACAAGGTGCCCTGTGGCACTTAAAAGACTAACAGATGGGAGCCTGAAACCATGGAAGGAAAAATGCTGCCTCTGTGCTATCACTCTCACATCCCTAAACACCCCAGAAATACATTCACAGGTGCTCAAAGGCTTCCAGGTTACTTCACCTAAAGAGAACAGGGCAGAGACCTGCTGGCTCCTCAGCTTCTGTCTGCCACAAAGCTTGGGGTGGATAGGTAAGCTGTTTCCAGCTGCAATAGAGGCTAGCTTGATTTCTAACTAGATTATTACCTGTAGCGCCTGACTTTACTTATGTTTGGCTTGCATGCATATATACCTATATGTGTGTATGTAGATAGATATAAACTCATTGCATACATATTTTATAAGTTTAAGAAATCCTAATTTTATAGTAATAGACTTAACATAAGAGGGTAGCTGAAATGTAGCTGTAAAACTACAGCAGCCTGTATGTGAGAGATTTGCTAAAGAATATAGTTATGAGTTACTTTGATGTTTGGAAAATATCATACATGGTGGGTCTGTTTATTCAATAATCTCCAATGGAAAACCTCAGATAAGCTCTTTTGGATCATGATGCATACGTTAACAGGTGAGCAACAACTTGAATAACAACTCAAGGTGGGACCGCTGACATTTTGTAGAGCACCAAAAAAAAAAAAACCCACAAAATTTTTAAATAAGAAAAGGGGAAAGGTGATGAGGAATATTCTAGTAGGAAAAATGTGTCAATTGTATGCACAAACCCATAATCAACTATATAGATGTAGCCTGACAATTTTGGGGGCAAGGGCCCATTTTTGGGGGACCAGGGAGGCTCTAACCTAACCTGTTTTTAGAAAGGTATAAAGGTACAGCCCCTGTTGTTAGTGGGGAAAACAGGATTTAAGACCTTGCATTTGAAAAGCAAGAAAAGAAGCTTCTAGTTCTCAGTTTTTCAGCTCAACTATTGTCAAGAAGGACATAACAGACCTGCCTTGCTTATCTTTAGTTATCTAGTCTTGTTTATTATAAGTTTAAACAGGTTGCTAGGGTTAGGGTTGCTGGATTCTTTACTCTTGTCAATTTGAGGCACCAGTTGTCCTTGGCTCCTGGCTCCAGGGTGTGAGTATAGCAGCTATAATTTTAATAGGAAACATAGTCCATCAAATTCTAAATGGTATAAAATTTCCAAAAATGCATTTTGTATGTGAAAGCTAATTATTTCTGTATATTTATCAGCTAACAATTTTCTTAATTCCATGCTTTAGGCTTTTAGCAAAAAAGAATTTATAAACTACTTTGAGGAGTTCGTGTGACCATTCCCTGGGGGTACACATTAACTTTGTTTATCTGTGGTCAGATTTGGAAAAGAACCCAGAATCCCCTGAACGAATTTATTGGCAATCCCAATCTAAATCCCAAATTCCAAATCATAAAGAATAAGGCTACATACTATTGTTATTCCTGAGGAAGCCTGTTGCATTAGAATGCATGGGTCCTCTGAAATGGGACTATTTGAGTGAACAGATCCCCACTCACCTGTGTAAAATTTGGACTGAGAGGGCCCAATCTTGACAGTCTCCACTGTGGGAATAACCCCAAATTGTATGAGAAGTCTCTTTTCTTCCAATAGAATTACTCATCTGGTTAAGAATTACAGGACTGGGGCCAAAGTTACTTTCTCAAGGCCACACAGTGAGGGTCCACTCTTGAAAACTGAGTGCTTTCAACTTCCATTGCCTTCTTGTTGGGGGGGGGGGGCACGAGGGAGAGATTGTAGCAGAACTGGGATTAGTGTGTGAGAATTTATGACTGAGAGCTTCATGCTTATACCACTAGAGTAGTCTGCTTGCAGCATGAAACCAAGGTCTAATTAAGCAAAGCTCAAACTAAAAATTCAGGTGGCGCATTTATCTGAAAAATGACAGCAAAAATATAGAAATTGCCCATTAAAAAGTATCATCACACGATCCATTGTCTACAACCAAGCCCTAAGATATAACAGCATTTGCTCTGATCCCTCAGACAGAGACAGACATCTTCAGGATCTCTATCAAGCTTTCTTAAAACTAGAGGCCACCTGGGGAAGTAAAGAAACAGATTGACCGAGCCAGATGGGTACCCCGCAGTCAACTACTACAGAAAAGGCCCAGAAAAGAAAACAATAAAACACCACCGGTCACTACATACAACGCTCAATACAGATCATTACAGACCTACAGCCTATTCTAAAAGATGATCCCTCACTCTCGCTAGCCTTGGGAGACAGACCTCTCCTTGCCTACAGATAGCCCCCAAACCTTAAACAGATAGTCACCAGCAACTACAGACCTAACAACAGAAACATTAAAGCAGGCACATATCCCTGCAACAAACCACGCTGCCAACTTTGTCCACATATCTGCACTAAAGACACCATCATAGGACCTAATCAAGTCAGCTATGCCATCAAATGGTAATTCACCTGCTCATCCACTAATGTGATTTCTGTCATCATGTGCCGGAAATGCCTCTCACCTTATACATTAGACAAACAGGACAGTCCTGATGCAGAAGAATAAATGGGCACAAAACTGACATCAGAAATTACAAACAAAAAAGTTGCTGAGCACTTCCATCTTCCTAGTCCCACCATTAATGCTTTGTTAACAAAGATCCTCAAGAAAATCAATAGGACATCAAGACTTCAAAGAGAAACAGCCGAAACTGAACTAATATGCAAATTAGACTGTGTGAAAGCAGGACTGAATCGTGACTATGGATTCTTTTCCCATTATAACAGGTAATTTGACTTCACTCTCCATCTATGTGCTGTTTCCCAGAGTTCGAATCTTTACAAATGCTCTGATTTGCTGTTGCAGCATGATCCATGTCTTACACTCCTCTGCATTTATTTTCATCCAATTCTGTAAGTTCCCCCTCTTCAAAGCATCTGACGAAGTGGGATTTTGTCCCATGAAAGCTCATGAGATAAATAAATCTGTTAGTCTTTAAGTGCCACAAGACTCCTTGCTTCTTTTTGGAGAAAGCTGTAATAGGGATCCTGAAAAATAACACATAAAAAGTACACTGGAAAGACTCCGAGACTCTTCAGAAACGTTTATGTTTCTAAGATGAAAAAAAACTGAATGTAATGAATCCTTGATCACAAGTTTCACTGATTAGTTAGTGAGGGTTAATTTTGAAAGGCATCCAAACAATGCTTTCAGGTAAAAGACCAAAGACCATTTTGAAGTTGCATCTGTAGCAGGTGGCCCCTTTCAGTCACCCTTACGTGGTTCCCCTTAGAGCAGCAGTAAACTTTTTGCAAACAGACAGAATGCAAAACAAAAGACCTTCATGCTCAAATGTCTGTGCACCCAAGCAGAAATGAATGGGCAAAAATCTTTTTCCTCTGCTGATGGACCAGGTGAACTGGGAGAGGTCTGGACTTGGAACCACTTAGATATTGTGAAGTGGTTATCTTCCCCTACTGGTTTGCCTTATGGCTTTGTTTACCTTACATTTAAATGTACTTTTCATTGTCCTAGGTCACATCTTGCTTAATTCACACAGTCAAGCCTGCAAAACCCCTTTGTCTAGAATGGGCTGGGTTTCTCATGTGCTGTCTGGAAACGCATCTGAGGAGCGTATTTCTACCACATATCTATAATTTTTATACACTCTACATACATTACACAAGAGTACTGATGCTTAAACATACACCATCTTGTAGATGTAGACTATAACAACAGACAGTTGAGGCAATGAGTATGTCAGGTCTGACAGGAGTTCTGGCATGGTGTGCCCTCTCCCCTTTGCCATTTTGAGCTCCCTGAGTCTCTCTCTCTCATGCACGCACACATGCACCATTTAATGACTGTCTAGTGCCTCTCCTATCTGTATTCACTTCTAAGTGGCACATCTATCTCTTTAGGTTCCTACAGAACCCACCCTCCTCGCTGTGAGGCCTCAATACCTCAGTGAAATCCTGAGTGCCACAATTTGTGGGGCAAGTTGACCTAACCATTCAGGGTCAAAGCTGCCAGTTTGCAAGAAGGCAACACAAGATTTGCTGATCAGTCCCACATTTAAAATGGGACTACGTGTTCTGCCAACTGTGTTTAATCTTAAACATAAAACAAGGAATAGGACAATTTGAGATGTAGGTAGGGACAGTGGACTACTCCAAAATTTGTAAGGGGGATGATATTCCCAAGCAATGTTCCCTGTAAGGCCCTGAGGCAGCTGAGCAATGCAAGTTACTCGCTGCGCTTCCCCTCCCCCCCAACCCAGCGAGACCAATCCTTTAGAGGCATGTGGGCCCAATCCCACACACACACACCCCCCACAGCTCTCCAGATAAGCGTCCCCCTGAGCCAGCCAGATCCCCTCCTCCTACCCCAGCCCACTCCCCCCAGTAACCCTCAAGCCAGCTCAAGACCACCCTGCACTCTTACCTGGCTGCACAGGTCCTGGGCATGGCTCCTGGAACCACAGAAGTACTGATGGAGCATGCTCAGATGTTCTGAGCATGCTCCATCAGAGCTTCTCTGGGTGGGAGTTTCAACAACTCCCAGCTCTGGAGCAGCTCTCTGCCGGCTGTAAAAGAGCGTCTTCCAGCCAGGTGGGGACTCTGGCTGCTGGCCATGCAGGGCAGGCAGCATCCCCTGCATGGTACAGCAGGGGGGAGCTGTGCAGACACGTGGCCGCACAGCTTAGGGGGAACATTGTAAAGTTGACCTGCAATCTCTACTCAGAGCCTGGTCTTCTCAGAAGAAAGGCCAGGTGCTATTTCTGCAATTTATAATAGTAAAATTCATCACTTCTGACTCTGGTATAGTCACAATAAAACCATACATAGCCTGGTCATTTAGCTTCTACTACCCAAGTTCTGCCACTTTACCCGTCATCACAGTACCACATTAATGAATTTACTTCTCATGACATTTATCCTCCAGGGTTGATCATCAATGCAATCCTCATTTTGCAGGTGTGTAAACTGAGGCATGGTGCTCATGTTCACACAGACCTAGGAACATAACTCAGGTCTCTTGGGTCTCTACCCAGTGCCTTAACCACAAGTGTATCCTTTCTGGTTAGCTATTACAACAACGGTCTTACAAGTACAGTGGTGCTGTGATTAATACTGTATCAACACTGAGGGCAATTAGGGTATCAGCTGCAAAACTAGAAGGGCTGGTAAGCTTTCCAATAAAGTCTTGACTTTCTTTCTCTCATATTCTCTGAAAAATCTTCTTGTGAATCTTCATAAATTATACTGCACAATAAAACGCCGGAAGCTGAATGCACAGAGCAGCACACAACTTATTTGTAGTTTCTCATGTGTCTGGTTCTTTTCTACCTTAATAACTGGTATGACTTTAAGCACCACAATACAAAACATCTGTGTCCACTCCCAGGGTGACCAGTGAGAGCTAATTTTCTTCAACCAGGACAAATTATCGTCTTTAAGGATGACAGCAGGTGTCACTGTGATGTATAAATGTGTCTTCCCCTTTAGCCTAAGAGAAGGCTCATTTAAGCAAGGGAGCAGAAAGAGGGCTATGATAGCAAGTGTGTCCCTTGTGGAAAACCAGCTGTTATCTATTTGTCTTTGTATAGCCAATGAGCCTTTATCCAGCTTACAGCTGTTCCTTCCTATCCTGCTTATTAGTTACACCTGCCTTATGCATATGAGACTGATCACTAAATACTTTTCTCAGTATTTCAAGTTTTTACCTCTGCTTAGTACTCTGGGTTCTTGTATGCATTGGTTTCATTCCACTGCTAATTTATCTCCATGCAGAAAAGGCAGGGTTGTTTCTATTTTCACAGAGATGAATGAATAAAATATTCTTCATTATTCAAGATATTATGATTTCGACAGGCAGTTATTATTCTGTCGCCCTCTAACTCTGAATTTCTAATGCATCTGTGACATTTTGTGACCTCAATTCTATTTGGAATGAAAAAAGTTTCCTGGACTTGTGGTTTGTCCAGTGAAACATGCTTCTAAGCATGTGTCACATCATTCTTCCTCTTCATGCTCTTTCAAAGATGTATTTCAGTATCTTTCTAAATCAACTACAGTGCCTTTTCTCCTTGGCTATGTCTACACTTTCTATTTCAATTCGAATTACTCAGTTCAAATTGACCAATTTGAATTGACATGGCCACACTAGGAAATCCGATTCGAATTGGGCATGTCCATGAACAGGACTTGCCAATTCGAATGGAGGGGGGGTGCATCATGGCAAGCGTGGCAAGATGGTCAATTCGAAGTGAGTAATTCAAATCGACATGGCCACACTACGTCAATTCGATGGTCACTTCGAATTGACTGTGACTTTGCTGGGAAAGCAGGTTTGATGGATTCAAATTCAGCTTTCCTCAATTCGAACTGAGGAGTGCCCCCGTTCGAACTGAGGAAAGCTGTCATGTCCAAGCACTTATTTGAATTCGAATTGAGGGCTTTCAATTCAAATTCAACAGTAAGTGTAGACACAGCCCTTTAGACTGCAGAATTAGTTTTGGAAGCATACAGGTCAGCCAGGTATATTTCCTACCCATGAATAGGAAGTACCACATTGGATACAACTAATCTTCACACCTGTGTGCCTCTGAAAGGTGTTCTTTCAATTCACATGACAGACTCCAATAATTATTGTTTCTACAAATTATTTATATTACAATGATGGGTAGGGACTTGAACAACATTTGGGGCTCCACTGTGCTAGATGTTGTATAAACATATAATGAAAAACAGTTCACTCCTCCTTATTGCATGCACTCCTATAGAGACCCCACCAACTTGCCCTCTCCCGGGTTTGGAGTTGGACCAGGAATCAGAGGAGAGAGACCCTGCGAGTTCATGGGCTCCAGGGAAGAGAGGGTATTGTCGCCCTTGTCAGCAGGGGGGCAGTCTTGATTTGGGTAACAAGGGGTTTTGTTCCTCTGAGTGCGACCCCAAAAGAACCTCTCTCAAGAGGATAATTATAAGTACTAAGAAACACAAACATGTGGGAGGGGCCAAACAAGTAACAGTCACAGTAGGATGATATGCTAAAGAGTCATTTTTTTCTTTATTGTAAGCAAGAGGAATTACTGATAGAAAGGAACCCAAGTATAAGACAAACAGTAAAAATTAGGCCTATGAGTGAGATATAGGGTTTACAGCCCATTTACTTATCAGCCAAATAATTGCTATTACAATTGTCAGATAAAACCAAAAGATTAGTAGATGAAGCTGTGTTAAGCTAATATCAGCCAGGTCTAATAAGCTCAGTTTATTTCTATCTACCTTCTACTTGGTCTTATTTAGTTCCTATTTTTTTCCTTATTAGGTTCATTCTTACCCAGTCTGTGAGAGCCGGTCCTGTTCCCCAAAAGCTGGGTCTTTTGATTTAGGCTGCCAGTAGTCTCTTTAAGTCAGCTCTGAAGATCACCCACAGTCAGTTTTTCGGAGGGTGCGCACCACCCTGACAAGCAGGGGGCTAGCCTTTTTATTGTATCTGAGTATCACACTAGACTCCCTTTTTAAGATTTAAACTGAGATATTTCCTTCAGAATATCACATCAAACACCCTTTTAAGGTTTAACAGTGGTATTTCCTCTAGAATATCACACTAAACACCCTTTTAAGGTTTAAGGCCCAAGACAGATGCTTCTCAACCACTAACCACGCTTCTGCAGTGTTTAGCTGACTGTCTTAGGTTTAGTTTGCTGAAGTGGTTTCTTTCTTAGGGCATCTGACTTTCAGCTCACCGGCTTCGTTATTTTGATTAACTATTGTTTAAGACAGGCATTAATTGATTAATTGTTATTTAAGACAGGCACTTATGACCTAGGTAGACAAGACACACACAACGGGTCTGAGGGGAAAACAAATGCAGGTGGGTGAACTAACTTGCCTAAGGCCACCTAGCAGTTCGACAGCAGAGCCCCAATCCCTTTACACTGTACCACAACATATGACTAACACGGATATTGGACTCTGTTGAAGAATTTCTGGAATTGTGGACTCACAAAGATGGTATTACGCAGGATCTCCAATCTGTCAGGCTCTGCATGGCCGGTTTACCAACATTGTTTCCTTTGTTGCCAAGGAACCACGTACTGCTTGGAACTTTATCCACTATGCAGACATCTAGAGTCTCAATAATGCTATACAAGTAAGCATATCACATAACCAGAAGGGACGTGCAATAGAAAAAATAGCTCCAAGCTTAGAAAACCCTGTGGGCAAGATAAGATGCCTAGGGTATGGACACATGTTGTTTTATACTGTTGAGGATGGCACAAAATGTCACTGCAGTTAGTGTGCACAACCACCAGCTTTCATCAGGAGCATCGCTGCCCCAGGAAGGGACCCGGGGTGCCAGCCCAGGCCCCACCCCCTACCTCCAGGCCACGCCCCTGGCCAGGGACAGAGACGGGACTGCCGCAGAGGCTGGGCCCAGGATCCCCGAATGGGGATGGGGCTGGAGACTGGGAGACGCGGGGCCCCACCAGACCCGGGGCACTGGCGCCAGGATTTGGGGCACAGGCCCCATGTGCCTGGCACCAGCAATGCCCCTGGCTGTCACTAAAAATAGTTGATAGAATTAATTCTTTGTGAAACAGCAGACTTCCACTAAAACACAGGAACATATTAGGGGGAGGCTTTGCCAGGAAAAAAAAAGCCAAGAAAGAGTTTGTGGACCAAGTGCTGTTATCAAAGAACCTCTCTCCTGTTGTTGAATTCTTCCTGTGTTCAGGGAAACAGCACTTTGTACCTTCTTTTAAAAATAAACAGGACAGCATCAAAGATATAGAATCATAGAATCCTAGGGCTGGAAGGGACCTCATAGGTCATCTAGTCCAACCCCCTGCCAGAGGCAGCACCACTCCCACTAAACCATCCCAGTCATGGTTTTATCCAGCTGGGCATTAAACACCTCCAAAGATGGTGACTCCACCACCTCCCTTGGCAGCTCATTCCAATGTTTCACCACTCGCCTAGTAAAAAAGTTTTTTCTAATATCCAGCCTCGACCTCCCTAACCGCAACTTGAGACCATTGCTCCTCGTCCCTGTCCTCCTTTACTACTGAGAATAGTCGAGCTCCATCTTTCTTGGAGCACCCCTTCAAGTAGTTGAAGGTTGCTATCAAATCCCCCCTCAATCTTCTCTTCTGCAGACTAAATAAGCCTAATGCTTTCAGTCTTTCCTCATAGGGCTTGTGCTCCAGCCCTTTAATCATTTTGGTTGCCCTCCTCTGAACTCTCTCCAGTAGGTCCCTGTCCTTTTTGTAGTGGGGAGCCCAAAACTGAACACAGTATTCCAGATGTGGCCTCACCAGTGCAGAATAGAGGGGAATGATCACATCCCTTGATATCCAGCATCGTAATCAATCTCTCCTCCTAACAGAGGTGACCTGAAGGGTCCTGAACTTTGGCTACCTGCTTGGATAAAAAGGGTAACAAAACATACCTCACATATTTCTATGTTGGACATACCATAGCTCTAACCTATGCAAGTCTCTGCTTGGGACACCATGCCTAGACGCCTGACACAGCCTTGTACTTCTAATATTAGCCCAATTTCTCCTCTGTTAGCAGGGAAGACGTGAGAGCTCTCTCTTCTAATTTGCTTCTGCCCTATTAATACCACCAGAAATGCCACAGAACGTCAGTATCTTACCTCCTGACTCCCATTGCAGCCTATTTATAAGATCAGGTCTCCACTCCTGCTCAAGATCCCAAGAACTACAAGGCCATCATTTTCACTAACTCCATTCCTCAAGGCAAGAAGTTTTGTGAAGCTTAAAAAAAACAAATGATAATTGCAGATGATTCCCATACATAAGCAGGCCAAGTAAAGCTGTGGCTGCTAATTCATCTACCCTGCTTCTTTAAATTAAAAAGGACTCTCTTGTACATTGAGAATAAATTAGTCATGACTCCATAAACCAAGAACACTAGTAAACTCAAAGAGAATAACGAGTACATGACAGGAAGCATAGCACACCATATGCGTGGATATGTTTGCTCATTAAGTGCTATACAAATATGCAACCTTCTATTCTGAAGGACATGAAGAAGGTGGCTGTAGGTGGAAAACGCTAAGCAGCACAAACAAACATTTGCTCTCACTCACCCACACATTTTTTCTTTTCAAAACAGACAGACATAGAAAGAGAAAGGAGAAGGTCCAGGATGCAAACTATTCACTGACACGTTAAACTAGGGATCATTGCTTTTCATGGGGTTTGAGGTTTTCTGAAGCTCTGGACTTAATTATTGTGGATTGGAAAAGCAGTTTAAATATTTCTATAATTTAAACTTTTTTCCCAAATTATAATTCTTTTTTTTGTGTGTTTTCCTTACCAAGAGGGAAACTGTAGCGTATGTTAATGTCACTCATAATATCACTAGGTGATATATTTATTTCCCTTTTGAGAAAGGAACCCCTCTTTCAAAAAGCCAGCTTGGAACAAATGGATGACCCCTCTCTGATTTAGATTTCTTTACTCAGTTCCTTTTTCATCCAGTCACCAAAGGCTGGAAGTAAGAACCCCACATATTAAAAAAAATGTCTTGTTAAGGTGCACAATAACAAGGGCACAGCTACAGTTATGGGCAGAGAGAGATAAAAGAGAGTGACAAATTAATGTGAATAAAAAGGTAGTGTGAATAGTCAACATTGAGTCTGCATGCCTTTGGCTATGTCCACACATAGGCACTTATTTTGAAATAAGTTAATTCAAAATAAGTGCCTCATTCAAAATAAGCAAAAACCTCAAAATTGAAATAGCAAGTCCAGACACAGGACTTGCTATTTCGAATCAGGAGAGGGGCACCATGGGAGGTGTGGTAAGATGGCCCCCTCCCTGGGCCATACCCTCAACCAACACATAAAAAAAGGAAAGCACCCTGGGAAGGAGAAGGGCAAAAGCGTTCATTTGAAATAATGGTTATTTCAAAATAACGCGTCCGAATGGTATTATTTCAAAATAACTATTTTGAAATAAGACTATTCGAATTAAAGTAGGTTTAAGCTATTTTGAAATAATATCTCTTGTTTCAAAATGACGGCGCTCGTCATTTCAAAACAAGAAAACGTCATGTGGACCTAATCTTTTTTTAAATCAAAATAACCAGTGTTATTTTGATTTAAAAAGATACATGTGGACATACCCTTTGATTATAAGTTTTGTGAGAATTTGCTTTACCAATAAGTAGAAATTAGCAAGCTTCTCTACCGTTGATAGGAAGTGGTCAGCCCATTAAAATTACCATAGGTTAATGTTTTATCGTAAGTTACCTCTAAAAATTTAGTTAGAGAAGTGTTCTTTGGAGAAGTTTGGATTTCTGCAATACAGAAGGCACTGATACCCACTCCCCCCCAGTGTCATAAAGGAAGACCTGCTGCTGTCATCCAATACCACTGCAGATGTTGGGTAAATATATTTTGGGGTGCTCTAAAACTATTGCTAGAATTTGATGTGTACTTTAGATGCAATAATAAAAGATTTTTGAATGAAAGCACTCTTGTGTGCACCAATCGTTATAAGAAGGTGGTGATGTACACCACTGATTTATGTTGTGACAACACCTGGAAAACACAAACTAGTTACCAGAGGTCTGGATTCACAAAACTCAAGGTAACACAGAGACTTTGATATTGCTTTTATATGGAAGGTGCTCCGACACTATGGTGATGGGTATTAATATAAAACCTTAACAGTTAGGCTTAGTCTACACTACAGAGTTAAGCAGACATAAGGTGGCTTACTTCAGACTAATTATGACAGTACCTACACTACAATGCTGCTTCTGCAGAAGTAAGTGGTCCGCAATACTGATATAACAACTCTACCTCACAGCTGTCCACTTTCCCTAGCACTGATACGCTGAGCTATGAGCCAGATGCGGGACTCATAGTGTGGGCTGTCAATTCAGAACAGAGGAAGGACAGCTGTATATGAGCCTTCAGTGTCCCACACACCCTGCCTCAGTTGGTGGAAGTGCTCCTGGACTCACATCACGGACAGAAGGAAAAAGTGTGGACAAGAACCACTGCTTTAATTACTCTTGTGGCAGTAAATTGAATTAAGTTGACATAATTTAGAAGTGTAGACAAGCTTTTACAGCCAAATGAGCTCTATCATCCCTTGTGACAACTGTCCTTTCCTTTTCCCAGCCCTCTCCCAAGAGAAAGGTGGATGTCTACTAGCACAGTGCACACTTCTGTATTCTGGAAGTTAATACAAATGTGTAGCCCATAGAGTCCTACTGTATTAGGATACCTGCAGTCCAAACTGTTAGTTGGTCTGATTAATAGTGGAAGTTCAGATTAGCACAGGAGACTTAAAAGAATAATAGTCTTTATAAGGATTTTTGATGTACTAATTAAAATAGACAATTATACCTGCTGAACCATAAATAGATTCTTAAGCCATGAGGAAAAAATCAGAGAGCTGGAAAGGACCTCACGAGGTCATCTAGTCCAACCCCCTGCTAAAAGCTGGAGCACTCCCACTAAATCACCCCAGCCAGGGTTTTATCCAACCAAGTCTGAAAAGTTTCCAAAGATGGAGCTTCCACCACATCCCTTGGCAATAAATAAATAGAATAAAGAGGGCACAGGGGGAATCTCCCTGTTTCTCTGGGTGAGATGCCTGAGAAACTTTACTGTGTTGCAAGGGGCTGCAGTGGTGTTCTAGAAAAGCCACTATCCAGTGTGGGTGGCTCAGAAGCAGCTACAGTGATACTGATGCCTTTATGACTGCCAAGTCAGGAACTTCAGGCTCCAAGTCAGAGGACATAGTCACCAGCAAAAATACATACAGAATCAAACATGTATCTATTATTTTTCTATATACAATTTTGGTGTTTCCAATATGTTATTGGGGAGGGGTGAAAAGAAAATAGCTTTCAGGAGAAGGACACCTGATTAAATCTGAAAAAAAACACAAAATATTCAAAAATATTAAGAGAATTGAGTCATTGTGTAACATTTTCAAAATCACCTTAATGACTTCAAAGGTTAAGTCATATTTTCAATGTTCACTTGGGCTCTTAAATTTCATTGAGAAGCAACAGGATGTAAGCTCCTAAGGACTCGTCTGTATGATTAGTTAGCACACAGCAAGTTGGGCTGTAAATCTACTTTGTCTTAGCCTGCTCCACACTAACTCACTATGGATCTTTCTGCCATGCTCTGCAAGCTCCCTAGGTGCACTTTGATCTAATCCTGTTTCAAAGGGTAAGTAACTGGATTGAAGTGCAGTCAGGAAACTTTCAATGTGCAGTAGCAATTACCATATAGCTAGGTAATGTGTGACAGGACAGAATGAGGTAGATTTCACTCCATTTTGCTGTGTGCTAACTGGTCAGACAGACAAGCCCTAAATCCTTTAGATGCCTTTGGAAACATTACCCAAAGACTAGAGCTGGTCAGAACACTTTTGACTGAGTGTATTCCACAGACAAAGGTTGTTTCATTGAAACCAAGCATTGTGCAGAAATACTGATTGTGAAAAAAAAAAAAAAAATTCAGTAGAGAGTTGTGCTGCCCTACTTGCACGGAATAAGCTCTTAGTCCCAGGTCTGTCAGGCCCTTCTCAGGTTACTCCTCTGGGCCTGCTCCAATAGCTAGTGAGGCCATTGGACACTAGACTAGGATTAGGAAAAACTATTTCTTCCCAAGCCCCACGAAAACCAAAATATATCAGTCAAATAACCTTTCCACTACGCACTGTCCAACCACCTTTTAAACATACACATATGATTGGCCAACAGGCTTAAAACTGGACTGTATTCAAAGGTGTCCACTTCTGACAGAGTGAGAAAACAGCAAATTTGTATTGCCTCAGACTGAGTGCTTAATGGTTTATCTTCAATTTTGCATACCCAGGCACTGTTTGAGAACCCCTGGGAATTGTTTTCAAGGTGGGAAGGTTATATTTTTGTGTTTAATTATGTTTAAATTGGCTTTTTATCAGTTTTTGAACACACATTTGGTACTTCATTTCTGCAGTGTGCTGGGTACTTTACACCACAGGGAAATTGAACATTTAAGAGGATGATTGTGCAATCTCTCTCTAAAACTTTGCTTTTATTGGTTTGTATCAGTAAATAGAAACATTCAGCTCTAAGGTGACAAATACTGTTCCAGTGATCAAAAATTTAGGACAGAATTTACAGTTCTTTCTCCTATTGCTCATAGACTTTGAGCCCCCTAAAATAGAGGGTCAGCCCTAGGGCTGAAGGTCTTACAAGGAGTAAACTTTGTATCTCTATAGGGGAGAACAGGAAAAACAGCAGTGTTGGTCCATTTCATTTATATTAGTTACCACATTTCTTACACATAATTCCATCCACTGGGTTTTATTACTTTAGCTGGATTTATTTGTGCTGATTGTAAAAACAATCATTGTTACCTTTGTGCTGAAATGGCATAGGATTGTGCAGAATATGCCCTGGCCTGAGGCTCCACTGAGTCTGCAGGTAGTGGATTTTGTTTTGATAATAAAATCCAGGCACAACAGAGAAAAACAGAGCCAGCAGCAGTTCCACAGACCTAGACTGTCAAAGGGTTCTTCTGCCCAGTTTGGACATCCTGTCTTGTACTGAATAAACTCACAGAACTGGAGCAGTGGCGGAGCAGAGCTAATTTGCAGCGAGTCCAGACTGGATCAGCAGTGGGGCTGGACACACAGCACTGTGACTTGGTTGCTAGTTGGCCCATTAAGCCAATGGGAGCAGAGCTGGTATGGCAGAACTAGACCAATAAACTGCATAGGGGACCAGGACCTGGCAGAGCAATCCCCTCTGAACTGGAGCAGGCTGTCAGACAGAAGCTACCCCTTGATTACTGCTGAGTCCAGCTGGACCTGTGAGCATGCTTTTAAGTAAGTAGGGCTGTGATAGTCTAGGACCTTTGAACCTCCATAAGGTGAAGAATTATTATTTGGAACAGTGGGGATAACTAAACTCCTGTACACTGATCTGGGCCACTCATTTTCCAGTATATAAATACAGAGAGAATTATGTTTCCTCTGCTTGTCATCCCTTTTCCCCAAATAAAAAGGTATTTGTGATTCCATGTTCTCAGAGAATTGCATGCTGGTGAGTGGGTAAGAGTCACCTGCAAAGGTCACAGGGAGTGTTTGATGTGATTTCCCAGAGCCAGAACTAGAAATCTGGCTGGGGTTCTAGCTATCATTTTATTCACAAAAAAAGTAACCCTCATCAGATCAAACCTGGCCTCTGTTTGTCAGTGGCAACTTGCAGAAAGACTACAACAGAGGGGAGAAACGTCAGTCATAATCTGCCCAGCCAGTTATTCATGCTCTAAATCTTTCCCCAGCATTGCTTAGGGCATGAAAGAGGCTTTGCCATCCAAATCTATTGTGGGCTACTCTTTGCATGAACATTTAAGTCCCATATTCTGCATGTGAGAGGATAAATGCTGTTTTCTGTGTCTGCAACTACACCGGGGATCACAGGATAGTTCTGTCCTTTCATGAAAGGACCACATGCTCATCTCTCCACTTGAACAGTGCAGCAAGGAGCACAGGAACTTGAATCCCAGCAGCAGGAGTAGGGACCACTTGTTCTGAAGGACAAGGTCACTGCTTGATATTTTCTTTGCTATCCTAATCCCATGTAGGGCAGCTTCCTTTCCCCCACCTGCACTGGATCTCATGGAGGCACTGATTTGTGTAGCTGAGGTGGCACTGGTAGCAGGACTTGAAAATGGGGGGGGGGATTCAGGTGCTCACTAAATTGGTTTAACACTTTTACTAGCTGATAACTGGGGAGGTGTTGGGAAATTCAGGGTGTGTGGGGGTAGGGAAATCCCTGGGACGAAGAACCTTGGCAGGGTTGTGGAGATAACACACCATTCATTGCAACCATTGCTCATTTGTACTTTCCACACCACCACCAGTAAAAAACCACAGCAAGTCCCCAGTAACTGTGTTTACTAACTATACACAAACATGTGAGCCTGACTATTTATATGCTTTTACTTTGACTGTTTTGTGGTGGCTTCTAAATATTAAACAGTCAGTGCTGCTAGGGGACTGACAGGTATTTGCAGAGATAATACTCTATTCCTAGACCCTATGGCAACCCTTAATTTGTAATGAAGGAGATGCCAGACCTCATGCAAATATTTAACTTTTGTAACTGATGCAGTGAGCCCATCACTATGGAGCGCCAAGCCCAGATGCGCCAGTGCTCAGCCCTGACACGCTGGCACATATTAAGCCCTACAGCAACAATTCCCTCTCACTACATATGCTGGAAATTTCTATTGCCATGAGCAACTGCGATCCTGCTGGGACAATTATCTAATTGCAGAGGGGCATGAGAGAGGCCAGGCCTCAGTGTGGTACCTGTGCTGCTGTAACAGCCAAGAGTGGCCTGAGGAGCACAGAATCAGAGAAGAACCCCATACATAATGCAAGTTTTGTGGGGTGTTTTCTGTGTAGTCTAGTGAATGTGCAGGCTAAAATACCAGCCATACCCTCTAACCCATGCTACACCCATCTATCATCCCCAGATGTGCCAAAGGAGCAATGGAGCCAACTGGCCACTCTGAAAGAACTTTACACATCTCAATGGATCTATGCTCTCCTTCCAGTCTATTTGGGATGGGAGCATATGGCCTTACATATTTGCATATGTGTCTTGGTTTGGGATAAATTTTCTGCAGAGTACATGGAAAAGCTAGTTCTGAATATATGTCAAATTCTTTCTAGCAGCTAATTTGACTAAATATTTGTGGGGGGGGGGTTTGCGTGGGTATATACACGCCAAGATTTCAAAGATGATCTTGTGTGCAGTTTGATTTTAATTAGTCTTTTGGGAACTGGGTCTGGCAGGTTTTGTGGCTGCTTGGAAGACTGGAAATTGACAATTAGCACGGTGCTCATCAATGCACGCCAGTCTTGTTTGCTCATTTTCACTTTTTACCCTATGCCCACTTTGAGAGTGTAAATTGGTCTCCCACAGTCTAGTGAGAAAAGGATGAATGGCTTGAGTTCACTCACACTTCAGGCATAGGATTGTGTCTTGCATCTCATGAAACAGCGACAAGTACACACCCAGCGAGCAAGCAACAAATAAATCACTCAGCTTCTCATTTCCATCTGCTCCTCTAAGTCATGTGTTTTTATTAAAAAAAACAAAAAAACTTCCAAACTTTTGGAGTGCTATGAAACATACTGTGCTTTCATTCTCAAAGCTGTATGTGTTCCTTGCAAAGAACCATAGAATCAAAGGCGTTTTCTGCATTTCCAACCTAAACTACTTTTGCTGCAGTTTAACCCTATTGCTTATCATCTTTTCTTTAAAGTTTAACAAAAACAAATATCACCCCCCCCATAACAATCTTTTAAGTACTTGAAAACTGTTATGTCCCCCCCCTTAGTCTTGTCTTCTCCAGTGATGTATTGACTGTGGCTGGCATCCAGAGGCCGAGCTCACACTTGTAGAGCCTTGCACAGACACAAATGCGTGGATCCCCGTCCGATTTGCATCTGCAAGAAAGGGTCCACAGATGTCCACATTGTATCTGCGGATGCAGATATTACACGAATATCTGCAAATTTGCAGGGCTCTAGCTCTGCACAGATAAAAACATGTGGACTTGTATCTGATCTGCATCCACAAGAAATAGCTGCATTTACGATGTGGCTACCTGCAGACCATCTGTGGATTTGCAGGGCTCTATACATTTGCATTCCTCTGAGGCACCTCGTGCTCCTCACACATTGCAGACCCCCCACACACACAAAGCAGGAGAGATCCCAACCCCAACTGCAAGCTGCCCTAAGGAGAGAGGTGTCTGTACCTGCAGAGGGGGTGCAAATGCTCCCCAGCACTTATCTGTCCCAGGGCAGCTTGGCCCTGGCTAGGAGTGATAGTTTCACCTCCCCACACATACACCTGGAGAGAGAAGTGAAAGGGGGCCAGCTCAGCCCTTCAGGATGTATGGGGGTGCCCCTCAGTACCCCTTACATTCCCCAGCTCTCTTCCCACTGCCAGATCAGTGCAGGGACTTTATGGGCTGGGCTGCCCCACACAGATCCAGCTCCGCTCAGGCCCACACAGCACCAGTGGAGTCTGGGGGTCCTGGGAAGGTCCCACACAGTGCATTGCAGGCCCAGGTCATGGACCAGAGGCCATTGTCCACATGCTCCTGCCCTGCCCCCAGGCTGGCTGGTCTGCCCTAGGGGGCGTGGTGGGGCGAGTCAGTGCATGGCCACTGTGCTACAGGGCATGGGCAAGGCCAGCTGATACACAAGGGCTTGGAGCACTGTCCGGCCCCCATGCCAGGGCTTCCAGGAGACTGCCCAGGAGAAACTCAGAGAGGCTCTGATGTGAGAGGCCGACAGTGCTCGAGTCCCTGGAATCCCACTGCCACAAGCTGTTCTGCACACCAGCTGACCCCCAATGCTCAGCAGCCATGCACCGACCCACCCCATCCACCAGGCAAATCAATGAACTCACTGAGTCATAGGCCTATACCTTCCTTAGTCGTCTTCTTGTTTCTAATGTATTTGTAGAATGTCTTCATGTCCCTTTTTATATCGCTAGTTAGTTTAATCTCATTTTGTGCCTTAGCCTTTCTAATTTTGTCCCTGTGTACTTTTGTCATTTATTTATATTCAGCCTTTGTACTTTGACCTAGTTCCCACTTTTTGCAGGATTCTCTTTTGAGTTTCAAATCATTGAAGATTTCCTGGCTAAGACACGGTGGTCTCTTTCTATATTTCCTCCACAATGAGAGTTTATTTTTGATCCCTTAATAATACATCTCTTTGAAAAACTGCTGAATTTCTTGAACTGTTTTTCTCTTTAGACTTGCTCCCCATGAAAATCTATTTTTTAATTTCTTACTACTCCCCAGAATGATGTACTCTATGAATTCATTCAAGCTGCTTTTTCTACTTTCAAAAATTCCCAGCCACTTGCCCCTTATTTGTGGAAATCAAATCTAGAGCATCCTCTCCACCAGTAGCTTTTCTCCACGTTCCTAAATAAAAATGGGTTTTGGTGCATTACAAGAACTTGTTGAATAATCTTGCTCTGTTGAACAATCTTGCTTGTATAGGTGTCTGAGGTGTTGAGTCTCCCATCAGCACCAAGTCCTGTGCTCTGGATGATATTTTAGTTGTTTAAAAGAGGCCTCATCTGCCTCTTCTACTGGTTTGGTAGCCTGTAGTAGGCCTCCAGCATGCCATCACCCTTCTTTATTTACCCCTTCCATTCTTACCCATAAACTTTCCAACAAGACTCTCTCCTTGCTTCCATCTCAACATCAGTCCAAGTGTGTGTATTTTTAATATACAGGGCAACATCTCCGCCCTTTTTTTCCTCTGTTGTCCTTCCTGAACAAGATGTACCCTTCTAAACCAATACTCCAGTTATGCATATTATCTCCCCAAGCCTCTGGGAAGCTAACATGGTGTGTTTTCCTTGTAAACACAACTTGCACTGTAAACACAACTCTAAGCTACCAACTTCCTCCAAAGCAAAATACAATTCTGTATGCCAAGTGTGTGTGTGGCAGGAAAGGAACATAAAGTGAAACAGATATTGCCTGTGATGACTTCTTAGCATCAACAAGAGTCTTAAAAAGGAAACCCAGAGCAAACAAAGAGCTTGCAGGTGGAACTTTCCAAAAACTGAAACTGCTTGGATTCAAATCAATGTTTAAACACCCAATTTACATAAGAACAGTTTGGAGCCAATGTGAATAGTTTTGGATATCCCATATTAACTATCCTGTATAGAATAGTGAACTCAATGTTAGATAGTTATGACAAAACTAGATGATTGTGTTCATCAAGACCACCCTGTGAAACAAACTGTTTTATAATTGTGTTTGTAACTGCACTGAGCACAATGAAATCAGTCTATAACAGAGCTCCTAGACCTTGGCCTACAGCAGGAGTGCCCCTGGCCTGGAAAAAGATCCAGGGCTCAAGCACCAGGACTTGGGGCTCACGCACTTTAAGCATGCTGCCGCTGCAGCCACTGCCACGGCAGACCTGGGGCTCTGGCCTCGTAAGCCTGAAGCCAGCGACATCCCTGGCCAACAGTGATACAAATAATATAATGAAACAATATACAGTGGGAACACATCAGTTCCACTCCTCTACTTGGAGATTATCTGGTGCTCTACCTCAGCTTTGCAGAAAAGCTGTTCCTCTGATATAGAAATATTGCAAGATGAATGACCCTTTAGAAAGTTTAAGATTTGATGATGGCTAAATCCATTTTCCACTTCCACTGTGTTTCAGGAATCCTCCTGTTCCTTTCTGTCCCAAGGATTAAGCATCATCCATCCACCCAAACCATGTACTGCATATTCTCAGTGTACCCAAGTGCTGCATATCACATTACAATGAAATACAACAAAAAATAATTGTTTTTGTTTGGCTGAATAGTAAGCTTTCCAAAGAAAATTCAAGAACCAAAAGATTGATTTGTGGTCTTACGAACAATGTTCCTCTTTTCTGTTTTGTTTTCCAAGTAGCTTCTGCAGGAATGATCCCTATCATTTCAAAGTAATATTCTGCCTCAGCCCAGAATTAGTCAGGCTCCCCATGCTGGTAGCTCATCGGATTGCAATGGGAGAATCTAGCCTCTTGACTCCCATGTGTTTTAAGCCTTCAGAGTCAAGTACTGTCCCTAGACTCATAGGCACACTAGAACTCCATCCTCAGAGCCTGGACCACACAGTGCCCTCTGCCCAGGCTCCGCCAACAAGTGCTGACGACTTCTCCAGCTCTTCTGCAGCTTAGACATACCTCCCCCAGGAACTCCACCCAAAGCTGAGAGCCACTGATTTATTTCTTCCAGGGGCCACATTGTAGGTGTGGAACGTAACAGACACTTTGCACAAAAGTCAAACACACTATTGCCCTTTACATGCGAATAAGAAACATACACAGGATATAGGTCACATGGACAACAACAAACCTCAGGAATGCCCCTGGCCCAGAAAAAGACCCGGAGCTCAGCCACTGTGACTCTGGGCTCATTTGCTTTCAGCATGCCACCGCTGCCGCCACGGCAGACCCGGGGCTCTGGTGCTGGGACTTGGGGCTCTAGCCCTGTAAGCCCAGCACCAGTGATGTCCCTGACAAACATCCTGCATGCAGTGCTCCTCACTTCAGCTCACCCTTCTCTTAGAGGCCCATCTGTGTTCAGGCCTCCCTCACCTCATACAGCACCTTTCCTTATTTTAAACTACTGAGAAAAGGCTGAAGACCACCAGATTAAAGCTACTTCTATCCTTTATTACCTTCCAGTCTCTATCTGGTGACTCCCCGGTTAATCTCAGGTGCCAACAGAATTCTAGCTGGTGATTTCACTGCCACGCCTGTTTTCCCGACAAACCAATTCTGCAGAGTAGAATGTAGTCTATTGTTTACAATGTTTGTATTTCAATAGAGAGAAACACCCAGATTCAAAGCATCTGGCAAAGTGGGATTTCCTCCCATGAAAGCTCATTCAATAAATAAATTTGTTAGTCCTTAAAAGTGCCACAGGACTCCTTGTTTGTTTATTAATAAAGCAAGAGAGACTGATATATGTACAACAGTACATGAAACAGTCTGCAGTGAAAATGAACAGACACCAAAGCTTCTGAAGTTGTGTGTCAAAGATTAGTTACTTAAATCCAGATTTAGTCACATCTGTACCAGTGACCTGATATGCAGAACTACTGACCGCCCATAGTTCCAAATGAAGACAATGAGAGCTCAGAACATTTGGAAATTCATTCTCCATTACGAGTGTCTAAATCTAGAGTTCCTCAGTCCTAGGCCAGTGGTTTTCAAATTTTATTTTCCTTGGGAACCAGTTAAAAAAAATTATGCCCAGGACCCAACAATTACATCTTTCAAGCAATACATTTCAGTCTTTCCGCAGCAGCAGCAGGGGGTACTGCAACCCAACGCGTGAGGGTCTGTGACCCAGTACTAGGTGCCAACCAGTGGTCTGAAAACCAGTGACCTATGCCTCACCATTCTCAGGGTACAGCTTTACTTCTGCAGACAGGAACGTCGCTGGACTGGCTTGAGTGTGTTCATTACTATCTGTACTGTCCTCTATTAAAGGGTAGACTTCTATATTTAATCATAGCCATTTGATTACCACTTTATATTTGCAAGTGCTACTCTATGCCGTTTAATTACAGAAATTAATCTTTGGATCACCCACACCCTCAACCCCTTGAGATAAGGATTCGAATCCCCTTTTTACAGCTGAGGAACCAGAAACCAACGGAGGTTGCGTGACCTGCCCAGCCATACAGTGAGTTACAGGCAGAAGTGGTCTTAGGATTCAAGAGTTTGTTGTTCGACCCAATAGACCAGGCTGCCTTGCACCAATAACAGAACTAGGACATTATCACACCCAGAGCAGGAAACATAGGTACTTAATAAGGGTCTGATTCCACACCCATGGAAGCCACTCACAGAACTGTTGACTTCACTGGCTCAGGATCAGTGCCCACCTTGAAAGGTAATTAAAGCCACTGAATGGTTTGACCCATCTCAGTACAAACATCATGTCTAGTCTGGCATTTTCACGTGCCTTGTATAAAGCTCAAGTTGTGAATGAAGGGGGGGAAAAAAAAAAAAAACCATGGCCCTACTCAGCTAAGTCATTTTAATTGACCAGACCTTTTAAAGTTTTACTGCTTTCCAGAGCAGGGGCATTTTTACAACCCACATATTTGGTGGCATTTGATTTAAATTTACAGCTGGATGAACTTGTGTCAAGCTGTCTGAAGTCTATTCTTCATAGCTGGGTTTCATTTTCTGCCACTTCCCTTTAATGATCTTGCAAGCTCTTAAATTTTTTTCTTTTTTTTTTTTTTTTTTTTTGGCAAGAGTTCTACTTTTCCTGACATAGCACAAAATCTCCCTATAGAGACAGAAGGAGTTAGAAGCATTTATCCTTATAGCAAATGGATTGTTCAGAATCAGTGGCTGTCTTTTAGGCTTAACACGGATCCAATGACTGATCAGGCCTAGCTTTCCACTTCCTTTGCTCATAATTTTTGTTCAAATATTTATACCACAGAAGTCTTCTTGATCCTTTTCTTTGAAGGATAAATGACAAATATTTACAGTCAGATTGTAAACTCCTAAGTCCCACTAATGAGCAATTATTCATGAGTAGTTCCATTGACTCATGAAGATACCTGCTCAGCAGTGAGAACAAGGGCTCTGCAGTCTGACCCATAGACATGCATGAATTTTCCAGTTACCTCAATGCCTAAGCTCAGTGGCACACATTCTGAAACTGAGGCTTCTGTTGTGTAGCACTTTATTTCACATCTTGTCTTAATGCCTTCAGTGAGACTAGATGTGAAATCAAGGACTATTCGACTGGAGTAATGATATCAGAAACTAGCTCTTTAAGTCTCAAGAAAGGGCCAGACAGTGGCCAACCTTTGCAAAGATTTCCCCTCCCAAGCCAGATCGGCAGGGGCTCCGAGAGTTTTTTGCCTCCCCCACCCAGCGTGTGGCATGGGTCACTTGCTGGTGGTTTCTCTGTACCTTGATTTCTTTGAACCATGACTAATAGATTACAATGACTCAGTCTTGCACTAGGTATTTATCACAGGAGTGAGCGAGAGGTTCTGTGGCCTGCATTGTGCAGGTGGTCAGATCAGGGGTCTCAAACTCAAACCACCAGGAGGGCCACATGAGGACTATACCGTTAGTCTGCAGACCAGACCACTGAAACCTTTCCATACAACGATACCAAGTATATTCATATATAGATATATAAATATAAAATACCAAGAGTAAGAAAGAATTACTTCTATTCAAGATGGAGCTATTATCAGGAAGACAAAGACTAAGTAAACAAACACACTATGTTTTGCATTATCAATTACTTGAGAAATTTCAAGTGTCATTGTGGGCCATGGCAAATAATTTTAGGGGTTACATGCGGCCCACGAGTTTGAGGCCCCTGGACTAGATGATCGTATTGGTCCCTTCTGACCTTAAAATCTATAAAAGTGTTTTTGGGATGCGAAAGGATACAAGGCCCCCTTCACTCACACACACTACAAGGGTTTACTCTGTTCCTACTGGCTGCATATGTAGAGCCACAACAGTCTGGGAGTGCCTGGTACAAAATCTAAAACTAATCCTACCTCCCACATACAAAGGTGCACAAAAAAAACAGCCACACCAGAAAACAGGAGGGGCTGGGGGGAGAGGAAGGGGAAATGTTACTAGATGTTTCATTTTCCACTGTCCTTAGAAAAATAGAATATTTAGGAAAAACTTTGTGAATTTTTTTTTTTAAAAAGGCCATTTTTCCGATAAAAAAAAAAATGTTCAGTGAATGTTGAGCAGCTGTTTACTTCTGTTTGTCTTTGTGCTTACGTAACCTACTCCTGTTCACCTTCCCCACACAAGGATGTTCAAGATACGGTAACTCCATCTTGTGGCTTTCTCAAAGCGACTTTGGGAAACAGGTCTGAGGCCCCTTAGTTTGCTCTGCATTGTGTGTCATCCTTGCAGACCAGACCCACTCAGACAAGCCACATGGATCAAAGTTTTATTCTGCAAGGAAACAGAGTCCAGCAGCTTCCTGTCTGCTTGCAGTTCATGGCTCCAGCTTCAGTCAGTGCTGACAGCCCCTGCAAGGAGGGCAGAAGAGACTCTGTAATGTCCTGCCAGGAACCAGGAAGATCTCCCAACATGCAGTAATATGTAGCCCCTGTCACTGCTGCTGGATCACCCTGAACCATGCCCCACCACTATGTGACCTCATTTCTATGTGCCAAGGAAACCTTAACTTCCACACACACCCATGCTCAAAAGCATCTGTAGCTTAAGCATCCAAAAACCAAAGGATTGTGCACACCTTCAGTGATGCCCTTCTGCTACAGCATGTTACTATTATGTGAAGAAATTTGAGCTGATGAAATAGGCACACAAAAGGGTTAGAAGATGGTGTAAATTTAGGCAGTTGGGCTCCCTTAGATCCAGTCTACATTACAAACTTGCATTAGTATAACTATATCACTCAAGGATGAGAAAAAAATCTACAACTAAGCAATGTAGTTATACCGACCTCACTCCCGCAGGAGGGAGCTCTACATTGAGAGCTTCTCATGTCAACACAGCTGCTGCTTCTCAGACAGGTGGATTGACTATGCCAGTGGGAGAGCCCCCACCGGTCAGCATGAAGCGTCTTCATCACAGTGCTACTGCTGCAGTAGGGCAGCTGCGCTGATAGATCATTTTAAGCGTTGACCTGTCCTTGGAACAAACATTACACATTGGTACTGGGGAAGTAATAAATAAGCCTAAGGAAGTCTGAGGGCAAGACAACCTAAACTGGGGCACAGGCTTCTGAATTAACTCCATCATGTTTAGCCTGTTTAAGGGAATTCTTGCTACATTCTCTATATAAAGGACTTCAGAGTATCTGGTGATTTACTCTTCCCTGCTGTTCTAGCTTTCCATTGTTTTACATTTCACCTAGTTTAGCACTGTACTGCAAAGTGAGAGTCCTTTTTAATGAGGCATACTATGTTCCTCCTTTGCTGACTTCAGTAAAGATGAACACATGGAAAATGAAATGAAAGGCAAACTCAAAAGACTAAAACAGGTAACAGTCGCTACTGGAAGCGAGCACAGGAAGTCAACTTCAAAGTATCTCCTGATACAGGGAAAGATTAGCACACAAGGCAGGCTAATGTATCTCTAGCACCACTTAGTAGCAGTTCATAATCATTACGGAACTTGCCAAATCAGATTTTTACAGGAAGCAATTCATTCACTGGTCTTTTTTTCTAATGAAGAGCGGGAGAAGGGTTAGAGAAGACGATATGTAGAGGTGAGTGACTTCAGAATTCAATCACTGCAAAACATCCATTCACTTTTATCAGCTGACTCATATCAAAGCAATGACATTTTGCTGAAATATCATGTACATGAGAAGGCACTTCAGAGGGAAATTTTAAGTTTAAAAGAAAAGTTTCCTGTGGGAAATGAGTTAGTTTATGAAATACGCTCCCAAGGGATAGGCTAGAAACTATGTTGGAAATGGAATAGATTAGGTGAATCCTGACAGGTCTAAACATCTAGGATTATTAAAATTAGCAATATAGGGGCCCTGGTTAAACAGAGACTAATCAGAAGTAGAATCATACAGTTAGAAGGGACCATAAAGGTCATATGCTAAAAAACAGTTCCCAGAAGCCTTCCATACAAAGAAGGGCTACATATGGACAAAGTGATTAGAATAAATAAGGCATTTAGCATACATAGATGTCATATGCCAGAGTAATGTGTGTGGAAAGGAACAGAATGAGATACATGATAAAATACCCACATATGGTCAGTTGGGGGGGGGTGTTTTGTTTTGTTTTTTTAAGAAAAATTTCTGATTAGAGGTACCTACATAGATTCATTCTTTGGGAGGATATTGTTGGGATACACAGCCCAGTTGAACTCCATTGTGTAGCCAAAGCATATACTTCCACAACAATATATATGCAGCAAAGATGCTGAAACAGCCAGACACTGGACAAGAGAAATGAGCAGATAATAATAAACATGTAAAACTAAACCTAAAACAAACATATTTTGTATCAAAACAGAAAGATTTTACCTTGGAATGAAAAATCTCTGTATTACAGAGTGCAGTTGTGTTTCATTGTCATTAAGAACCTCTAGCACTCAGCAAGAACCAGGCACTTTCCAAACTCACATGGGATTGTCCCCACTCTGAAGAGTTCACAGCCTACGCTGTCTGGCACTCAGTCCTCATATAGTGTACTTTTCCTAATCAAGAATTCTCTTAAGCATGTGCTTAACTTTAACTCAATGAGACTAACACATGCTTAAGTGCTGTTCTGAATCACCTTAGAAAGGAAGGTGATGATCAGATAACAGTATAAGAATCTAAACACAACAGAACTGGTGAGACTGCAGTTTTCTCATCCAGATGTATGTTTTAAGTTTTCCTACATTTGGCTAATTGAGGACTAGCCTACATCAGTAATGTAATGTATATTTTCTGCACCATATATCATAGAATTCATTAGGTACCAATAGCATTAAACCCAAATGGTATAGTAGCTATATAGCCTCGACCAAGTCTTTACCTCTACTATATTCCTGTTCACTTATACTACGTATCCTATAACACCTTCCATTTATTCGAGTAAACATTTGGCATAGGCAGATAGGAATTGATCAAAATCAAAATCACTCTAGGTCTTAGTACAAGCTAGGGAAGTATGTTAATGAACCACAACCTGCAATACTAGAATCCAAAACAAAGAAAGGAAAGTTAGGTTGGGTTTTTAGTGACATATGAAGAGAGTTTCACCAGCTGAAGCATGAAATTTCTGGAGCACACCTTCTGTACCAGATGAATGGAACATTGCTGCGGCTGCCTGGAGCAAGGCATGACTTTCCCCGTACAATATTATTATTATTGATGTATAGCAATAAATTATTATTAGTCATGTTGGGGGGTTCTGGGACTGTAACACCAGGGATAAAAGAGAGGGTGGATGGAACATGGGAGAGGGGTGCGAATCAAATAATTGTGTTAGATGTTCTAATGAAGCTTTAATAACTGAGGCAAATGTAGGAGGACAACATCGGGAGAAAATGCAAGCAGGTAGATGAAATAAAATTGCCCTACTTTCCCGTGTCAATTTTCAATCAGCCTGGTATCTTAGGTGCCTGTACACGAATGTGAGGAGCCTGGGAAACAAGCAGGAAGAATTGGTAATACTGGCACAAACAAGGAACTATGATATAATTGGAACAACAGATGTCATGGGATTGCTTGCATGACTCGAGCTCTGCCATGGATGGGTATAAATTGTTCAGGAAGGACAGGCAGGGAAGAAGAGGGGGAGGAGTAACGTTATACGTAAAAGAGCTCTATGACTGCTCAGAGCTCCATTATAGAGGTGGAAATGAGCCAGTCGAAAGTCTGTGGATTAAGTTTAGAGGAGAAGGCAACAATGGGGATATTGTGGTGGGTGTCTGCTATAGACCTCCAGACCAGAAGGAGGAGGTGGATGAGGCATTCTATGGACAACTGGCAGTTTTCAGATCACAGGCCCTGGTTCTCATGGGGGACTTCAGTTACCCAGATATATGCTTGGAGGCCAATACAGCAGTGCACAGGCAATCCAGGAAGTTTTTGGAGAGGGTTGAGGACAACTTCCTGGTACAAATGCTGGAGGAACCAACTAGGGGCCTTGCACCTCTTCACCTGCTGCTCACAAACAGAGAAGAATTGATTGGGGACATAGAAGTTGTTACGTGTTAGCTCTGTGTTCTTGAGGAATCAGAGCATAGTATCCAGCCTGTGCCTCCCTCCCCCCCCACACACACATCCCCCAACCTCTGCTTGAACTGAAAACCAAAAACAGTAGGAAATGGGAGACATCCTTTTCCTAATCTACCCATATCCAAAAGCCATCAGCACAATGGAGCTTCATTTGCATTGACTATGGAGAACCAGACTCCAAAGCAGGAGCCGCACTGAACTCTGGGATTGAAGAAGCAAGAGCCGTACTGAACTCTGGGATTGAAGAAGCAGAGAAGCATTGCCTGATGGGGGATCTCACACCAGAACGAACAAACTCAGCAATTATCAGACCATTCTAGTCACAGACATGATAATTGATACCCAAAATACTGAGTCTGCCTGACCGTATTGTGAGCTTCTCTGAACCATTACACCCAGCCAGGAATGTGTATTGGCCATGTAAACAAGTCCTTATAAAAAACCTTTACCCACATAGTGTATAGTGTAGTGTGTCTCCTGTGCAAGTCCTGACTGGATCCTTTCTGAATCTTGTGTGAGTCTGGATTGAGTCCTGAGTCCTGATGCTTGGATCTAAAGCTGTATCATTTCCACTGGGATTTGGCTTTTCTTCCTTGCTGATTGCTGTGGGAGCTTTGTTTCCATCCAGCCTCTGACCCTGATCTGCACAACCTGGAAACCTTTCTGCTACACAGAGTGGTGAGACCTCCCCCCCACACACTTCTCTGTCTCTCCCTCTCCCTCTCCCTCTCTAGGCCTGATACAGTAGAATCTAGGTAATATTGTAGCTGGGTGTTCTTCTTTCCTTGTATGTTTATCAATGCTGTAACTGGGTATGTTGGGGTATTCTTCTCTCCTTTGTAATTATTAGTAGTAGTACAAGTTTTAGATACCTAGCAATAAAATGACCTTTGTTATTAAGCCAGTTTCCAGACTCTTTTAAGACATCATTCCCTCTCCTTTGTGGTCTTGGTTTCTTTATATCACTTTGCAGCAACGCTTCTATTACCTAGCCAAAGATCCCTGTAATGCCGACAACCCTGTAAGGTTTGCTCATTGATAGGGATAGTAGCCTGATTGACTCCAGGGGCATATAAGGGTAGCAGCTGAGAAGTGCTGTTTTGACCCAGCCTGCTCAAGATCCATAATCAAGCCTAGTTTGGTGCGGTACAGGGGCACATAAGGGTAGCAGCAGAGAAGTGCTGTGTGACCCAGCCTACTGAGTTCAGGGACACATAAGGGGTCAGCTGAGAGTGCTGATAGACCCGGTCCGCTCAGATGCACCTCTATAGAAACACAAGTGACACAAGCAGCACACTAATAGAAGTACCATCTTCCCCATAGAGAAAGCAACTCTAATAAATGAGCATACCCCGAGTCGGTGGGCAAAGTTGGTAACAAAGTGAATGGCAACGTGGGCAGCAGTGACCATGAGATGATAGAGTTCAAGATGCTGATTAACGGAAAAAAGGAAAGAAGCAGAACACAGATCCTGGACTTCAGAAAAGCAGATTTTGGCTCCCTTAGCGAACTAAGGGGCAGGATCCCTTGGGAGGCTGATCTGAAGGGGAAAGGTGCCCAAGAGAGTTGGGTGCATTTTAAAGAAACCCTGCTAAGGGAACAGGAAGATACCATTCTGATGAGCAGAAAGAACAGCAAATATGGAAGGCGCCCAGCGTGGCTTAACAGAGAACTCTGCACTGAGCTAAAGCATAAAAAGGAAGCTTACAGGAAGTGGAAGCTTGGACAGATGACTAAGAAGGCACATGAATTTATTTCTTGGGACTGCAGGGATAAAATCAGAAAGGCCAAAGGACAATTGGAGTTGCAGCTAGCAAAGGATGTGAAAGATAACAGGAAGGGGTTCTACAAGTATGTTAACAACAAGAAGAGGATCAAGGATGGTGTAGGTCCCTTACTGAATGGGGCAGGTACCCTCGTGATGGAGGATGAGGAAAAAGCTGAAGTTCTCAGTGCTTTTTTTTTACTTCAGTTTTCACAGGCAGGGCCAGCTCCCAGCCCACTACACTGGATATGGCAGACTGGCAAGAAGAGAGGCCCTTAGTGATGGAAGGTCAGGTTAGGAACTACCTAAAGAAGCTGGATGTGCACAAGTCCATTGGGCCAGACGATTCAGCATCCAAGGATGCTGAGGGAGTTGGCCGATGAGATAGCAATACCGCTGGCCATCATCTTTGAAAACTTGTGGTGAAAGGGTTGCTGCCAGAGAACTGGAAAAAAGCAAATATAGTGCCTATCTTCATGGAAGGCAAAAGGAGGATCCAGGGAATTACAGACCAATCCCTGGAAAAATCATGGAGCAGGTTCTCAAAGAATCCATCCTGAAACACTTGGAGGAAAAGAGACTGATCAGGAACAGTCAGCATGGATTCATCAGGGGTACATCATGCCTGACCAACCTCATCGCCTGCTATGATGAGATGACTGGATTTTTGATGCACGAAAAGCTGTTGACGTGATAGGCTGTGTTCACACACAGGGGGTTATTTCGATACGGTTGTTTCAAAACAACTTGTATCGAAATAAGTTATTTTGAAATAAGGTGTTAATTCAAATTAACAGTTTGTTAATTCGAATTAAGGGAAAAAACTGAAAGCGAAATAGCAAGTTCAGGCAACAGTTATTTTGAAACAAGTCACCGTTGTTTCGAAACAACGTGTTCGCACGGCGTTGTTTCAAAACAATCATTTCAAAACAACGTAGTTTCGTCCCTGCATGGGGTTTAACTTGTTTCAAAACAACACCGTTGTTTCGAAACAACGGGACCCGTTGTTTCGAAACAACTGTGCGTTGTGTGAACATCCTAAATCTTATTTCGAAACAGCCTCTGTTGTTTCGAAATAAGAGGGCTGAGAGACCACAGCCATATACGTCGACTTTAGCAAGGCTTTTCATAGGGTTTGCCACAGCATTCTCGTCTGCAAATTAAGGAAGTATTGGTTGGATGAGTGGACTGTAAGGTGGACAGAGAACTGGCTAGATCAATGGTCTCAGCATGTAGGAATCAATGTCTCTATGTCTAGTTGGCAACCATTAATGAGTGGTGTACCCCAGGGGTCGGTCCTGGGGCCAGTTCTGTCCAACATTTTCATTAATGATCTGAATGATGGGACAGATTGCACACTCAGTAAGTTTGGGGATGACACCAAGCTGGGGGGAACAGTAGACATGCTGGAGGGCAGGGACAGGATTAGGGAGGCCTTGACAAATTGGAGCAGTGGGCCAATAGAAATCTCATGAGGTTCAACAAGGACAAGTGCAAAGTCCTGCACTTGGGATGGAAAAACCCCATGCCCTGCTAAGGCTGGGGAGCAATCAGCTAAGTAGCAGCACTGTTGAAAAGGACCTGGGGATCATGGTGGATGGGAAGCTGAATATGAGTCAGCAGTGTGCTCTTGCTGCCAAAAAGGCCAATGGCATACTCGGCTGCATCAGAAGTGTTGCCAGCAGATCAAGGGATTTGATCATTCCCCTCTATTTGGCACTGGTGAGGCCTCATCTGGAATACTGTGTACAGTTTTGGGCTCCCCACTACAAAAAGGACATGGACAAATTAGAGAGAGTCCAGCGGAGGGCAACAAAAATGATCAAGGGGCTGGAGCACAAGACCTATGAAGAAAGACTGAAGGAACTAGGCTTATTTAGCCTGCAGAAGAGAAGACTGAGGGGGGATTTGATAGCAACCTTCAGCTAGCTGAAGGGATGCTCCAAGGAGGATGGAGCTCAGCTGTTCTCAGTAGTAACAGAGGACAGAACAAGGAACAATGGTTTCAAGTTGCAGCTGGGGAGGTCGAGGCTGGATATTAGGAAAATCTTCTTACTAGGTGAGTGGTAAAGCATTGGAATGGGCTACCTAGGGAGGTGGTGGAATCTCCATCTTTAGAGGTGTTTAAGGCCCGGATAGACAAAACTCTGGCTGGGATAATTTAGTGGGAGTGGTCCTGCTTTTTTGGCAGGGGGTTGGACTAGATGACCTCATGAGGTCCCTTCCAAGTCTATGATTCTATGTTATTTGGTCTCCTGGGTATATTTTATAATGAACCAAATCATGGTCAAGCATTTGTCTATACAATATATCAGCAGTCACAACAGAAGAGATGTGCCCGCAATGTCAGAGAACTTGCATGGAACTGATGAGGACCTAACCATCTCACACACACACACACACACCCACCCCACCCCCCCCTTAGGAAGGTTAAGATGGAGATACTTTCCCACTTCTACTAGGTTCATCATTCAGATAAGCCCTAGGTTAGCCATTACAGTCAATTCAACAGCTTCTTAATCCTGATTATATAGCAATGCAGCAATGGTGCATTTTATTCTTAAAATGCTTAGGAAAGTCATCTGATGAGAATTGCCATGGCTCCCAATTTTATTAGCTTGACTCAGCCCACTGGATCCACTTCACAATCAATGCACGTGCTACGCTATTATGGAATTCTCTTAAAAGCACTCCGGACACCAAAAGCTAATTACCATGTCTCTTTAAAGCAAGCAAAGTGACCAAGCATGACCTGTGTGAAGCCTTCCTGGTGAATCAGTTGTCACAGCAGATGGTGTTTTTAATTTTTTTTTTCCAGACTGCAGTAATGGCAATGAACCAGCGTGAATATTGTGTAAAGGTTGTAAATGTCACAGTCTTCCTGGGCACTTGTACAGGATTCTGACTGTACAGAGCAGGTGTCAGTGGCATAAAAAAACGTCCACACTGCAAGGCTGTCCTCCTGAAGTGAATTTAACAAGTAGCCCTCAGGACTAGTTCTGCAGCTGGCAAATGGAGGTGGGGTGGGGAAATAATCACTAAATGAGAAAAATGTAATATCGGATTACATGGACAGACGTCACTCAAGCAAAAGATAAAGCAGGATGGCAATTAAATATCAGCTTGCTGTAAGTTTGGAGGGCAATTCTTCTTGCTAATCAAAATGTGGTCCTGGTGACTCAGCAAATTCTCTGATGTAGAACCAAGTCAGTGGTTCAGAAGAGTGGTGATGGATACTGTATTGAGCAAGTACCATTCTGCCACAGGGTGATTTATTTGGGACGCACTCAGGTACTACAGTGATGAAAGGTGCATAACAAACTAGCCATATCGGGACACATAATCCAATGGGTTATTTATTTATAATTCAAAAAATCCCAGTGCTTTTCATTTGCCACCATCTACATCTCAGGTGACAAGTATTTCTGTTACAGAAGATTTTTTAAGCTACTTGCTACACTGCAAACTTTGACCTTTTGGGCTGAAATGCTCTAAGTCTGCCTTCTTGTCAAGGGCAAGTATTTTGAGAAAATTGGAGTAAAAAGTAATTAGCGAACATGGGGGGGGGATGCAAGTGGACAATGTGCTGTGCACAAGGAAGGGGGACAGTGTTTACATATGCATGGATGGTGCGCAATGCACTAGTCACTCACTGAATAAGGAAGATAAAAATATTGCTCAGGCGCCTCATCATTCAGCACCATTGAGTCTGTCTACTGAATGAGGCAGGAGTCCTCTGGAGACTGTAGTCTGTGGTCACATAATTAAAGAACAACCAGACACCAACTCACATCCCCTGTGTATCATAATGGGCAAATATGCTAACAAATTTACTTGTAGTGTAATATTCAGCTGCTAGACCCCTCTGGGTGTCATACAGAGATCCAGGCAGTGCTTGGTACCTGACAAGCAAAGGAGACAAAGTTGGAACACAAGCTCTGTGAAAGTCCCTGAGTCTGTTGGTGTAACTGCTTTCCTTATATGCCTCATATTTAAGGTAGACTGCCATTCCAAATATCATGGCATGTGTAGAAAAGCAAAGTAAAAGTTGCATGAGAACCTTTAACCCTGGCATTTTACCACTTGAGTGATTTACTTCTACACCTTTAATGTTCTGTTAACATGGAGATAGGAGGTTATATAGAAATGACATATACATGCCATGCACAACATTGCAGACCTGTTACAGTTTTTCCTCAAATATGCAGTTAAAGCAGATACAGTAGCAATCTACCATTAATAGGCAGCAGATTTAAAATGAACAAAGGAAGTATTTCTTCAAACAGTGCAGGCAATTTGTGGAACTCCTTACCAGAAGATGCAAAAGCCTAGGCTATAACAGAGTTTAAAAAGAATTAGACAAGTTCATAGAGGATAGGTCCATTAACGTCTGTTAGCCAACTAAGCAGGGATTGCTGCTTACAAGAAGCTGGGAATGGATGATGGGATGGATCACTTGATGATCATCTGTTCTGCACTGCCTCTAAAGCAGCTGGTATTGGCCACTGTTGGAAGATGAGATACTGGGCTAGATAGCCCATTGGTCTGACACGCTATAGCTGTTGTTTTTAAATTATGGTCTTCTCATAAACTGAAATTCTACTGACAGACAAAAGCAATGGTCATGTGGGAGGAATAAAAATCTATCAACAGACTAATTGTTAGAGAAATGCTAATAGTTCTTAATTAATGCCACTGCAACATACCTATTAGAAGCTGGACTGTACCTCTATCTTCACTTTCTCTTTAAAATAGCACATCCCATTTTAAACAAGCAATAGCAAACAAACCCACTGTGAATTTACTTTTGAGTGCAGCCTCTCCAAAGGTCTCCAAAACTAGTTGGATCTGTGAGCAGAGAAGATCTCAGTTTAATCATCTTATTTCCACCCATCCAACAGTTTGGGATCAAACTCTTTTTCCAGTTTATAGCTCCTGTTGCTAAACAGTGAAAACCCACTTGCCTATAGTTCATTACAGCTTCAGAACTCACCAAACCAAACTGTTTATGTATCTACATGCTGCTGTCCTTACCCTAAATCCTCTGCCTTCACATCAGTAGTTGGATGCACCCTTCAACACAAAAAAGGCTGCATGCATACCCATGGGTCAATGAGGTTTCACCTGTGTTGCATGACTAGAGGTGATTCCACTCCTCCTCCCCTAAAATTTCAGTAGGTGAGAGCTGCTTAAACCTTAGGCTGGAAGCAACAAAGGTAACCTATTAGAAGACAGTGATCCAAATAGACATGTCCCCGGCTGCCATATCCAACTATACACAATTTAGGAGCTTCAATAACCACTCACAGACTCCTTGCATCGAAGAGGAAGCTGCACCATTGCTACCACTCAGAGAACTTTTCACTCTCAGGGGCCTTCCATCAGCCTTTATCGGAGCCAGCACAACATGGTAAGTGAGGTAAGCATTGCAGGGGGGCACCGACATTTGAGGGGTGCCAAAATTGGCACTGCACTGCTAGGCCATCACTTTGCACTGCTGATGTCACTTGTCTGCCTGGGCATAATCAACGTGTCATCTGCTGCACTGCAGGGGGCGCCAGAAACCCTAGTGGCAGAGCTGGCCTTTCTGCAAACAGGGAACTGAATCACACTCAATGGAGGAGAGGAGTTACCTCCTGCACCACTGAGGCTTTGCCTGGCTAACCTAGTTATTCTTGATTGTTTCTCGTGATAGGACAAGGCTTTCTAGCCCAGGACCCAGCACCATCCTTTCCAGTTCTTCTAATAGAGTAGTTGTCCATATTTGACATTTATGTAGGAAACAACTGTATTTACTCATTCCTAATCAGAGAATCCCCCTTCCCATATCTAATTGATGGGTACATGAGGAAACATTTGATAAACACTCCCCACAAAAATCCCAGAGCTTTCAGAGACAGGTACCCCCTCCAGATTTGATTTCAGAGGAGGGGGCTGTTCACTGGTGTTTTTGTTTTCATACTTGGAGCAATATTAGTTAGAAGACAGAGTCTATTAACCCCAAAAACTGGCCTACAGAGAAAAATCTAGCATGCTAACCCCAGATAAGTTCCAGAGGGTTAGCTGTATTAGCCTAGTTCAGCAAAACAAACAAGAAGCCCTGTGGCACTTTAAAAGACCAATAAATCACATGGGCTTTTGCAAGTGTAATCCCACTTCAGATGTATGAAATGGAAGCTGCAGCATGTCCAATGAAGAAATAAATGCAGAAGAGAGCGAGTCTCAAGGTCAGTTAGGTGTTTTTCAGCAAACGCAACCAGTTTTGATTCAAACTGTGTGGAACAGCAGATAAGAAGGTGAGATTCTGTCATTTCACATTATTTGAATCAAAACAACTTGTTGGGTTTGCTGAAAAACAGTGAACTGATCTTAAGACTTACCTTTCTCTGCATTTATTTTTTCATCAGACATGCTGCAGCTTCCATTTCATGCATCTGAAGCCAGAGTACACCCACGAAAGCTCATGCAAGAGCTACATTTGTTAGTCTTTAAAAGGGCCACAAGACTATTTGTTCATTTAATTAACTGTACCTTAAAGTATGGCTCTCTTCTGAAAACACAGCTGGCTCAGTTTACGTTTGTCCATCAGCAATTTCCATGGCAACCCTCTCAAATTATACTTTTTTTCCTCTAATAGCCTGTATGCAGACTCAACCTGGGCTTTGAGAAGCTAACTACCAGTAGTTTATTTCCCTTTCATATCTCACCATCAGGAATAAAATCTCTGCAGACTGAAGATAGACCCTGTCCAACTTTCACTGTGTTTGCCTAATTTTACTCAGGTACACCTATGCAATCAGCTGCATATGGTAGAGTAGAAACCAGCTCACTCTTTCTTAGCTAGATTTGACTTGAAGAGCTAACAAGAATGAAAAAAGAGCAGAAAAGCCAAACCAACTCATGTTGCAGCCACTAATTTTAGCAGATACAACAGACTAGATCTGCCGAGTAAGAAGGTGCCTTTTTCACAGAGCTGCTCTTCAGAGTAAAGTATGTCCTTTAGGAGGACCATATGGCTCCATCAGCTATGAAAACATTCAGCCAGGGTAGCAAAGCACATTCTAGCTAGCTATGTAAGATGTTCCAGAAAGCACACGCATTAATCCTAGCTTACTGTGTAAGCTTTCAAAGATCTCAGTCTGTCACAGTTATCTCCATATCCATCATTCAAAAGTCAACAGTTACTGATAACTGTCAAACCCAAGCATCTGATATACCACACTTCTTTCCTGGTCCAAATTTAATAAAATACCACCCCCATGATGCAACTGATTTTTAACTTTTCCACATCCTTTTGATTAACTTAGGGACTTCATTAATTTAATAACCCAGATTTTATGTGGATTTTCATCAGTATACAAAGGAATAAATAAGCACATTGCTAATGAATTCACTTTATTGCTTTGAAGTCTACAATGTAAGTGACTTAGTACCTGGAAAATATACACATTTTATTACTATTGTTTCAATTTTCTTCAGCTCCAGGCAAACTCTACCATAAACAAAAGCTAATAAACCTTGATTTAGGAGCCATAACTGCCACACAATATTGTAAGACCAGCCAAATAGAAGATTGCACGGTAACTCTCACTTTAGTTAAAAGTATTTTTAATGACTTCATCCTTCATGGTTTCCCAAAGAACCCTGTGAAATAAACCTTTAACTCTTACATCGTTTCTGTCTTAAGGGTAATGAGCCATATGTGGAGACATCTGCAATGTCTGAAAAGCAGCATCATTAATTAGAGAAAAGACAGGATACTTTTGGACTGCTGGGGAGAGGAAGGCGGGAGAGAAAAAGCTCTTTCAAAAAGTCATCGTGAATAAAAGGGACAGAAACATAGCACTCATCCTATGCATTATGGAGGAAACATTATATACACAACTTATTTCCTTCTTGTATCAGTGTTCCTGTAAAACTGACTAAGTCACCACAGAGAATGTGAAGAGCCAATTCTGTGAAAGGGTTAGTCAACAACATATGTTAGTTATTTGACTGGCATTAAAATCTCTTAGTGAATTAAAAGTCTTAAGGGAGACCCAGCTGCAGGGTACACACTGCAGAGCTACTATTTTTTTCCCCCCTTCTCTTCTACCTGGGAATTCTTACCTTGGGTAATATTTTTGGCAGAGTTTTCTGTGGAACCAGAAGACTTGGTGTTTTCTACTGACTGTTGAACACCACTGGGGTCATGTGAAAAAAGTGTGACCATCTATAGCTGTCTACAGCCCTCTGGTGTCAGGAATGCAATATTGCAAGGAAGGCAACACAGGCTTGCTGCAGAAGAATGGAAAATTGCTAAATATTAGCTGAGGTGGATGTTTTATTATGGTCTCTGTTTTTATTGGTGGTTTGTAGACAGTAGCCCCTTGCTCTCTGGCTGAAGGAAGAAAGTTAAGTGTTAATTGACAAAATAAAATACATATCTAGGAAAGAAATAAATTGGCTGGAGATGTGGAAAGGACCAATTAGTTATAACTAACAAAGGATGGAGCAAAGAGAGACTGACCTTAAAGCTGGTCTCTATCTCAGAAATTCAGCTTATAGGAATAGTGTGGGTCAAACCTAACAGTTCACTCTAGTGCAACCTAAACCACAATACCAGTTAAACTTCAGTCAATAGTTTTATCAGAAGCCTTTTTATCCCTTATAGATTCCAAGGCCTGAAAGGAGAATTGTGATCAACTATTCTGACCTCCTGTGCAACACAAGCCAGAGAACTTCCCCAAAATAATTCCTAAAGCATATATTTTGGGAACACATCCAATCTTGATTTAAAAATAGTCAATAATGGAGAGTCCACCACAATCGTTGATAATTATTACAATGGTTAATTACTCTCACCATTAAACATGTACATCTTATTCCCATGCTGAATTCATCTAACTTCAAATGGCCAGCTATGGCTTGTGTTATACCATTTTTCTGCTGGATTGAAGACTCCATTATTAAATATTTGTTCTCCTGGTAGATGCTAATCAAACCATCTCACTAACCATCTTTTTTGTTAAGCTCAATAGATTCAGCTTCTTGTATCTATCATAATAAGTAATATTTTCTAATTATTTAATCATTCTCATGGCTCCGCTTTGAAATTTCTCCAGTTTGCCCACATTGCTTGTAAGTAAAATGCTCTTTTCATAGGACCTTAAATAAAAAGTACTTTTCATATATAGTTACACACTGGATTTCTGTCTGCTGTATGCTTTTCTTTTCTTCACTGTTTCTCCATGGCTAAGCCATGGTTCAGTTTTTCCACAGAGCTATGTCCATATCAAAAAATGCATGAAGGACTGTAGTAACTAACCAAAGATAAAAACAGTTTCTTCTCTCACAACCACAGGAAGTCTTTTTAAAATCTCTATACCTAACTGTACAGTGGGTTTCATACACCAAGATAGGTATCTAAACGCTCCTGGGTCTCATGTGGTTAGAATAAATGCTCATGACAGTACATCTTTTCACTACGTGTAACACTGCATTTTAGATTTGTTTGTGGGTCCTCTTCTGCCACTAAAGAAATTCCAGCTAAAGAGGAATAAATAGTATTTGATCTGAATTTCTGGCAAATGTTTTGGAAAGGAAGTACTCCTACACTGGTAGGTGATACACTAAGTCAGTACACTGACACTTCACCCTACCGAGCCCATGTTCAAATCCCAATTTTGACGGCATTAAAATAAAGGTTAGTTACTCTCTCATGAGAGAGTAGTCTCCATTTCTTCCAAGGGAGTCATTTTCTGTTGAGCATTTCAAAATTTTGCCAGATAGCCTTTGATGGTATTCACAGTCCATTCCCAGTCCCATTCCAACCTCAGGCTGGAATAGCAAAACCTTGCTAAATCAGGGTTTAAATACATTGACAATCTCTGAAATGCCCATCCACTAGCAGAACCCAGGTGGGATGGAGGCAGAACCTCACCCACAGTACCATTAACAACTTACTTCAAAGGTCTAAAATTAACACACAACATTTGAAACAAAAAGGAATAAGAACAAATCTCCATGATGAACATTCTCCCCTTGATACTGCTCTCAAGTTCTATTAACACTACACATAGACATACGCACCTGGATTATTCAAAATTCAAATAATCTGCTGATCATTCATTCCCCACTCACATTCTCCTAACAAACAATTTTACTGGCAACAGTTCAAGATTCTGAAGTAGAGGAAACATATTGAAAATTCAGGATGTTTTATGGCAAGTTCCTTCCTGAAAATAAAGGAGCCACCGTAGCAATGAAATTACATAGCAAATCTTCATGGCTTTGCACTCCTCACGTAACCCAATTAAAGGAAATGGAAGTCTGAAACATTATTCCTGAAGTCATCAGTCATTCAGTAATGTAAATAATATACCCTACACAGCATAGTTAAAAAGCTACTATGTGCTTTGACAAAGCATACTTATGTTCCGGAAGAGAAGTTAACTTGACTATTTATGCAACACAAACCTGCCAGAGAATCCTTTCTATGAAATCACCGGACTAGAAGAAGGAGCCATGTGGGGTGAAATTAGAAGTTAAAAAGAAAAAAAAAGAAAAAAACAGAAAATAATTACATTTACGTGCAAAGCAACTAAAATGATAATCATTAAAAAAATACCACCTTAAATTGAAGCATAGGGCCAAGCCACATGTCACAGTTTCCCTTTTGGATTTTTAGAAGGAAAATCTATTTCATTATCAAAATTTTCCCTGAATGAAAGATTTACAAAAACTAGCTCTGGCAGAAAAAGTCACGACAAAAACATTTTATAAGTAAGGTCCCTCCCCCACCCCCAACACTACTCTCAACTTCAAACAGATGAGTGCGTAAATGGTTGCAGGATCGAGGCTGAAATTTGCCTGTTTTCATATTTGCAAAATAGCAGCATGTTTTGACAAACATGTTAATGTGCCCCCTGGAGACAGCATGGTCTAGTGAATAAAGTGCAGGAATGGAGATATTCGATCCTGAATTCTCTTTCTGGTTTGGCTTCTAACTGGCCTTATGCAACTTTGCATTTATATTTATGCCTCACAAATAAATGTGAGTTGGATAAATACAATGAGAGACATAGAAACAGACTCTGAAGGGAAAAGAGCCTCATTTTAATATCTCAGTGATACTAGTTTTGTGCCTCTATATTTCAGCTGGAGTTATTTCCAATTTACCCTCATGTGAAAGCAATACTGAGCTCAAACTGACTTAGTTAAGGTTATAGATCAAGGTAGTGCCTGCAGCAAGATAAGAACTCAGTCTCCCAGCACAAAGAATCCTGCCACCCACCTAGAGACACCTGTTCAACCCTTCCCAGCCCTGTGAACCATACTAAGGCTCACCCTTCCCACTGTACTTAGGCACCTAACTCGTATTTATTTCAATGGAAGTTATCCAATGAAATAACTCTGAGGAGCTAGGTCTATGAACCCATCTACACTCCAATAAATAAGATTCATATGCTAGGTAGGACACAAGAAAGGCTCTTTTCATCAGTAGCACAAATTAAACAGTCAGCTACACCAAACAAACCTCCACCTTATATCGTGGGTAGAACTTTACCCTGCGTAAGTGGGGGGTGCAAGGTAAGAGTCTACCTATGGTCATTGCCTTGCCAAAAAGGCAACCCTATGCCTCATTTGGACCCCGTGCATAATATCAGAACCTCACAGACAGCAGGGGGTCAGCCCCTCCTCTATCACCTCTTCCAGCTTATGCAGTAAATGACGTATGCAAGTGGCAGAGAATGCTGCTCTATTCCTGACCCTCCTTTCTTCAACTAAAGATCACTTCCCAAAGCCAACCTCTGAGGTGTGCTAATACTCACTTACACACCAGTCAGTAGCAGCAGAGGATGAGGGTATTTCAGACAGAGCTGCATGTATTGAAGAATCACTGAGAAGAAAGGAGCACTTAGGGGTAGACAGGAACAGCCCCAGCTTATTTAAAAAATCAACCTAACTCATAAATAAAAGACTACCTTCAAAAAAAAAAAAAAAAAAAAAAAAAAAAACCAAAAAACCTTTCACTTAACCAAATAGCTTTTGTATTCACATCCCTTCTCTAAGAGAAGATATAACTGTCTGTTTCAAAGGGGTAATTGTGTTAAAATAGTTGAGGGGTTGGCCCCATGCCAGCCCTGCCCATTGCACCCTCAGTGGGTGCCAGGGCCAGGGCCAAAAGGGTGCAGGGCCAGGCCTCCGGTTCAGGACCAGGACTGGTTCCCCCCCCCCTAGTTCAAAGTAATGAAACTCTTACTTCAAAGTTATAAAACCTCTCTTAACTTCAGAGTAATGGCTAATTCAAACTTATTAGTTCAAATTAACTCAGTAGAGCTATGTTAATTTGAACTAACCGTTAGTTTGAATTAATGCAGTTTGACCTCCTTCATCCAAGAGTGACTTCCTCTTTCTATGTATTGGGTGGGGCATGGCCCTTTTTAGGGGCCATGTTGCCACACTTCCCAAGGTGCCCACCTCCTAAGTTGAACTGGCAAGTCCTGTCCATGGACATTAGTTCAATTGGGGTTTTAGTGGGGACATGTTAGTCCAAATTAATTTAGTTCAAATTAATCATTATTAATTCAACTTAATTAATTCAAACTAAGTTAATTTAAACACTTCTTAGATATGGACATAGCCTTCATGACTAACAAATTTATTCACTGCATGAGCTTTCATGGGAGAAAATCCCACTTCAGACACTTTGAAGATGGGGAAGTTACAGAATGGCAGGAAAATAAATGCAATGAAGTGTAGTTATAGGATCAGATCAGACTATTACAGCAAATCAGTGCAGTAGTTTACAGTCAAATGCTAGGGAACAGCCTTTAGAGGAAGGTGAGGCCAAATCACCTGCTGTAATGAGAAAAGAATCCATAGGATATGTCTACACTTGGGAGCCATCTAATGTCACCATTGAACAGTCTACATAATTAAAGCAGAGCCACACCTCACTGCATGCACCAGCATCTTGCATCCCCACTGCTGTCTGTTACTCCCACTTTAGAAGCATTGTTTTGTGGGTAGGTGTCCCACAGTGCAAGAAAGAGCTGGGGCTTATGGGAAGTCAGCGTACCATGACACAATGGCCCCCTCTCCTCCTCTTCTCACAGAGGGACAGGAAATAGTTTTCCTACCATGTATGTGTAGTGGTGAGAGAAGAGCTACCTGCCTCAAGGGCTGCATCACCTAGCCAAGGCAGAGAATATTTTAAGCCCCCCCTCTGCAGCCCAGGCAGTCCAGTCTGCACTGAAGAATGCAGTGGTCCCAACAGGCAGGGAAAGAGCTGGGGTGGCAGCAGTTGCCATGCTCTAGGGGTGGGGATGGGGACCCCAGAGCTGGGTGTGGGCTGCAGGGTCCCTGGTAGGGGGTGGATGGATCATGGTATTGGGGGGAGGACCCAGAGCTGGGTGGGAGGTTGCACAGCAGGATCCCCAAGGCTGAAGCCTGGTGTGTGGGGTGTGGATTTTGCAGGATCCCAGAGCATCAGACCAGGGATCAGGACCAGGGTCAGTGGGCATGTTGGGGGGAGGGCAGAGTATGTGGTGGGGTTGAGTTTTGCCCTGAGCAGCAATGATGCCTTAGCTTTCTATCTCTGTGCACTCATTCCCCCTCCCCTTCTTTCACCCACAAGGCATTGAATCAAGGCACTAAAAATAAAAACACACACATTGAAAACCGCTATTACTTTATTGTGTTTCTGGGACTTGGATATTATATCTCTTACAGGAGTTGTTGCAAAGGTCTGCCTGCATTTTCCTTTTAACTCATGGATCCTACAGACACACAGAGAAATTCCTCACCCCACAGGCTATCTGTCTCTCTCTCTCTCACACACACCCACACACACACCCCCCCTCAACCCACAGGCTTCCATTACCTGCAGGCAGAGGGGAGGCAGGGAAAAAGTACTTCCTGGTGACATGGCAAAGCTGCAGCATATCAGCCCAGAGAGGCTTGAAAGAACATGGAATAGTGGGACCAGTCAGTCATCCATTAAAGTCTGTGATTCGTACACACTCCCATACGCCTGGTTTATTAAGGTTGAACAGAAAACTACACCTCCTACAGGGATGGAGTTAAAATGCTGACTTCCAGCCCCCCTTAATGCAAATTTTCCCTCACAGCAGTGTGTAAGCACACAGCTGAAGAGTGAGTTAATTGCTGATAGGTCAACCTGTTCCCCAATGTAGACTAAGCCTTTGTCCTTATTTAGCCTGCAGAAACTGTCAAATCTGCATATGAATTCCAATTCTGTATTTTCTCTTTGAAGCTTAGAGTTGTTATTCATTTGTTTCTTCATTTGTCTGTGTTTCAGGTAACACTTTCCTTCCCAGAAGTTCATACTCTAGTTGCCCCCTTCCACAACAACTGAGTGATGAAATGGCAGCTCACCAAATGATAGAATATAGTGTTATTGCATATAACTGGCTGAACACCACAGTAAGCAGCTATTCCAGAAGCAGAAACATTAATGACAGCAGCGTAGATACGTGGCAGCAGCCATTTATGACCAGGGGTGAGAACTGGAGGGTTTTAATTGCCAGATTACAGTATGCTACATGCAATGGTACATTAAAAACTTATTTGAAAGCCAGTGTGCAGCTGGTGAGTTATTAAAAATATTCATAAATTGCTGTTGTATGCTATTCCATTTAAAGATAGAGGATCATTCTCATCTCTGACTTCTCTTTACAAATACATGTAATTTAGTTTTCAATAGAAATAGTGTTGCTTTTATGAATCTTTTCCCAATACTTGGGAAAAGGTTGCATGGTAATTTGTTTTAGAAGTTTTCAGGTTTCCTGTTAATTACAGAGAAACTGTAGGCAGCAGTTTGTCTAACCTTTAAGACAGAATAATGTGCGCCTAGAAAACATCTCTGCATAGAACAGTTTCGAGATCACATTTACTTCATTCACTTATAGTAGGTAGATATTACTGATTATCCTTTAAAGGTCTGTCACTAAATTTAAAGTTAATTAGGGCCAACATTTTTAAATGTGGGTGTCTGAAGGTCTGGATTGCAACTTTATAAAAATCAGGCCTTAGACTGGCTACTCAGAAATCTCAAAGTTATATGGGAAATCCTGTAAAACAAATAAGGAGTCCTGTGGCACTTAAAGACTAACATTTATTTTTGCCTGTGCTCTTGTGGGAGAGAATCCAACTTTATCAGACACTTGAAGGTGAAAATCTTACAGTTCTTATTTCTGTAAGTTCCCCCTCTTCAAAGCATCTGATGAAGTGAGATTTTTTTCCTCCCATGAAAGCTCATGCAATAAATGAATTTGTTAGTCTTTATGTGCCATAGGACTCCTTATTTGTTTCACTGAACTAGACCAACATGGCTGCCGCACTGGAACATGGGAAATCCTGGTGTCAAAAGTTAACTGCAATAAGGGTGGGACTCGGTCCTGTTTCTATAGGCTTTAAATCTACAATGTTGCATTAAGTGCTGCTAAATATTGATACACTGCACAATAAGTGGCATAGTGAAACTTTATATGCATATCTACTAAGGGATTAAGTCCTGTACATGAGGCAAACAACATGCACAGGCCATTTTTATCACCAGGGAACTAACCATTAGGAGAACTTGATGGTATTTTTAATATTCAGGCAGCTAGGGGCAGTCACAGAGGTATTATGTGGCTCCTTCTCAATCTATTATTTTTCACAATTCCTTGGCTTCACTCACTATATAATCTCTTCCACTTTCATGGTCATACTCCTTTATCTGAGGAGAAGTTTACTACTGAAGTGTTGAAGTCATTGCTTCTTATTTAATTTTCTTCTCTTTATGCAAGCTATTATCAAAATATGCTTTTATATGAATTAACAGAAGCCAATTAGAGTTTCATATCAGCTTTTATGTGCTTGCTTGTGTAGCAAAAATATTAAATGACTGATGTTTTATCTTAAAGTTACAAAACCAGAATAACTACTTGGTGTAATTCAAGTCTAGAAGTATCCTCATAGGAGCCACATAGTCAGAATATAGATAGTAATTTATGTTTTAAGTGGATGAAGTTAAGGAAAATAAACTGCATAGCCATGAACTTCTATTGCAGTCATTCTTTGAATGCAATTAGGCATCATATTATGAATGCAAAATAAATATGATTATTTGGCCATGCATAACTAGAGTAACAATACCAAAGGAACTGTTGAAAAGCATTTCCAGTTTGTTTCTAATTCAAACTAAACACATTAGCTAGTAAAGAGGATATTATTGTTAAGGTGTTGTGTTTGTGTAACTCAGATTGCACTGCTGAGCATATTTAGGTATGCTTGCAAAACCAACACACGACTTGCCACCAGAGTCTCTATACAAGGCAGCTAAAATCCAGAGGTCTTAAGCAATCATAAAACATCAGAGAAACACATAGGTTCAATGGTACAATTAAACCTGCTGTTCATTCTTATTAGACTACGCTTTGCTGAGCTGTCTCCGAGCTGAGCAGAGCAAATACTGCATTTACTGCTTATGTAAATCCATGAATACATTGAAATCCATAATTTCTAAATGTTGGCTAGAGTCACGTTTTGACTTTCAGGGTTGTTCAGAGAAAAGCTCACTGGATCGGATTCTTCACTCAGCATACTTCTGTGGCTCCTGGGACATTTACAAGAGGCCTGAGGTGAATCAATGAGATTTGCACTTGACTTCAGTACGGTCAAGATTTCACCCCAAGCATCTCAAGGACAGGAAATGGAAACAGTACTATGGAGGCATCTGATTCTATATTCTGTTCAATGCGGGGTTGATCCAGGCACAGTCTTTGTGAGCGATTCATGACCAAGGAAAGAGGTTAAGTCCGACAAATAAATGGTTTGTAATGAACCATTCAGACAGCTGCAGAGCTACAATTCATTATGCACATGCACAAATCTAACTGGCAGGGAGAATGACAACAGCAGGTGTCAGATGTACAAAAAGAACAATCTAGGCTTAAGAATTGATAAAGCAGAGTTTTATAGTAATTATTAGGTGAATGGAAACAAACTATGCAAGCAAAAATCCTGAGAAATTAAATTCTCTTTAGAAATAAATAATCCTAGTAGATAACCATCAGTCCTGTTGGAAACCCCTTTCATTTTTTTTAAATAAAATACAAATTATTAATAACTAAATAAATAGAGTGATTTGGGGAAAGGAAAGAGGACAGACAAAGAATTCATTAACACCTGCTGCATTCCTGAATAACTCCTAGTGCAATCACTCTGGATTTACCACAGTGCAAGGAAGAGCAGAATCTGATCAAAGATTCACATAGGAAGACTCAGAACCACATGAGACAAGAAACGAGGGCTGAATTGCATCTGCTAGAGCCTGTGGAATACTGAGGAGAGAGGTGCTGCGGATTCAAAACTGTTTTTGCTGGTGGCCTGTATTAGGTACGCATAGGGTATGTCTACACTTGCAATTTAGGTCAATTGAAGGATGCTTAAGTTGACCTAAATTACTCCACGTCCATACCGGGCTTTCCTTAAGTCGACTTAATAACTACCAGTAGTTAGGTCGACTTAACAGCGAAGTCAATTTGTTAAGTTGACCTAAAAATGGTCTGGATGCTCTCAGTTGACTTAATACTGACAAGAATGGAGATGTGGGTCTCTTCTCAGTGGGAAGCCACGGCTCTCCGCCATGTCTACACTTGAAAAGTTTAGTCAACTTGTTAAGTTGGACTTAGAGTCAACTTAACTTTTCAAGTATAGACATACCCATAATGTCTTCCTGAGTAATGGGGAGCACAGAATCTGCTCCAGACCCATGTGTTGAGGAAGAGTGAAGTAAACTAAACTATCATTGGCAGCTGTTTGTCCAACCTATTCTTTAAAACCTCCAGTGGCAGGATTCCACAACTTCTTTTGGAAGCTTATTCCATAATTTAACCACCTTTATAGTTAGAAAACTTTCTGACATCTAGCCTGAACCTTCCTTCCTGTGGATGAAATTCGTTACTTCTTTCAGTGGATGTGGAAAACAACTGATCACTGCCTCTTTTTTATAACAGTCCTTTAGGTCTTTGAAGATATAACAGGTCCCCACTCAGTCTTCATTTCTCAATATTAAACAGGCCCAGTTTATATGCCCTGTCCTCACATATCAGATTTTCTAAACCTTTTTATCATTTTGCTGCTCTCCTCTGGACTCTCTCCAATATATCCTCATCTTTCCTCAAGTATGGCACCCAGTATTAAACACAGTACTCCAGCTGAGGCCTCACCAATGCCAAAGAGAATGGAAACATTTTCCATGTCTTATATTAACTCCTCTTAATTCATCCCTGAAAGATATTAGCCCCCCCCCCCCAGCTACATTGTTGACTCATTCAGTTTGTGATCCCACTATAACCCCTGCATTATTTTCTGTCGTACTACTATCTAGACAATCATTCCACATTTTGTAGTTGTGCATTTGATTGTTTTTTATTCCTAAATGTTGTATTTTGTGCATGTCTTTATTAAATTTCATCCTGTCAATTTCAAACCAATTCTCCAACTTGTCAAAGTCATTTTCAATTCTTATCTTGTTTTCCAAATTACCTGCAACCCTTCCCAGTTCAGTATTAACAAGATTTATAAGCATACTCTACTCCATTATCCAATTTCCAAAGGGATAGCCGTGTTAGTCTAGTCCAGCAAAAAACCAACAAGGAGTCACATGGCACTTTGAGACTAACAGATTTATTTTTCGCATGAGCTTTCGTGGGAGAAAAAGCATCTGAGGAAGTGGGATTTTCTCCCACAAAAGCTCATGCGAAAAATAAATCTGTTAGTCTCAAAGTGCCACACGACTCCTTGTTGTTCCATTATCCAAGTCGTTAAAAAAAATTTTGAATAATACTGGACCCAGGACTGACCCTGTTGGGAAAGAAATCCTAATTTTTGGATTTGGACCACTTCCCTACATCTAATCATTAGAGACATGTTGGCTATTTAAACACTGAGAACATTTCCTGAAGGAATTTTAATAATAAAGAAAAGGTCAATCAACATTAACAACAAAAAGTAGGCATTAAACTTGGGTCCCATGGCATAACGCAAATCAGGGATTAGGGACAGGATCTGTATTCGGGAGCAGTGGGTCTTCTCCCTTATATGGAGAGTTGCTACAAGAAGACCAGAGAAGGTGGATCAGGATCAAATTGATCTCGGAACATGGACAATGACAGCAACTAGCAAGCTATGAAAGGTAGGTGGATCAGCAGATGCCAGGTCTTGGGTGAGCAAGCTGCTTCAGAAGAACCAACTGAGGAACGTGCAATCCCTGACAGGGCAGTCAAGTGATTTGTCAGGTCAAAGTGATCTCAGGTAGTGACTCAGCTAGGTTTTGTTGTTCATCAGCTTTTTCTTCAACTCTTCATGGGCCTCACAGACTCCCCTGCTTGTTGCTTTTCTTTCTTCCCTATACATAGTTCTATCTCTAGGTGGATTTCCATGTAGCAATTTAGTTTTCAACTGCCACTCAAAAAATAAATAAATAAATAAATAAAAAGAGGCAGGAAGATGCATGAGAAGAAGAGACACCAAGACAGATGTGGTAGCACTCTGCCAAGCAAAATGGCATTTGCTCTTCAGAATCTCTTGTAAAATTTCACAACTCAACAATCCCTGTGGAACCCACTTGATTCACCTTTCCATTTTGACAGCAAACCATTCATAACTTCTCTTTGAATATGATCTGTATATTAACCTTTAATTAAATTAATCTAGACCACATTTGCCTTGTTTGCTTATAAGAATGTCATATTGGACTGTGTTAAAAGCTTTACTATGATCAAAATATATTGTTTTCTGCCTCCCATTATCCATTAGGCTAATGCCCCAGTCAAAAGGAGGAAACTAGGTTAGTTTTGCACAATTTATTCTTGACAAATCCATGCTGACTATTCTTTATAATACTATTATTCTGATGTTTACAAATTGATTATTTAATATTGCTTCCTAGCTCCCTCTGGACCTCAGGACAAGTATATATATCAATGCGTAACTTCCTTCCATTTTACCACGTCTGTCTTTTCTGAATACCATCTATACCACTATTCCAATCAAGAGACTAACCCCACCAAGTCTCTGTGATGCCAATTAAGTCATAATTTAACACATGTACAAATATTTCTAGTTCTTCCTGTATATTCCTCAGACTCCTTGCATTTATTTATAGGTATTTAAGATGTTGAGAAGATTCCATAACTGATTTCCCTCTTGCTGCTCCAAGGGACCTCTTGTAGCTTTCCTTATGCCCTTACGCACATACACAGTTTTATACTTACTTGTGAGTTTTTGTCACCTTCGAACCTAGTTTAATGTCTTCCTGGTTAGTTTCGTTAATATGCAGAAATGTTCTCCCCTTCTCGATTGGATGTACTCCCTCTCTTCCCAGCAGTCCTCCTTCTCAGAACAGCATTTTAATGTCAAAGAAGCCAAGGTCCTTCTGTTGACACCACCTATGCAGCCATGCATTCATCTCTAGGATGAGAACATCCCTTCCTAGACCCTAGCTCTTAACCAGAATAATTCACAAGAACACAGCCTGCGTCCCCTAACTACTTCACCATTGCTCATTTGCTGAGCTGCCTATGGTCAGACCTGGCAATATGACTGGTGCCCATATGGATGAGTAGCATGGGGTACTGCTCAGAGGGACAGATGAGCCTCTGTACCATTTCAGAAATGGGTTTCAAGCAGGCAGCACACCTCTCGGGGCATCATCTCAGGTCAAGAGAGGGATGTCTCCATCCCTGCACAAGGGAGTGCCTGACCACCAATACCAGTACCTCTTTAGTGTAGTGCCCATAAGTATCCCAGAGTTGGCAGCAGATAACTGCCCTTCCTCAGCCACTGGGCTCTGTTCCTCTCCTCTTGTTCCCAGTAAAGAATAGTGGTTCTTCACCTCAGTTGAGAGTTCCATTACCCAATTTAGCCAGCAGCTAGTTCTCCTTCCTCCTGTGGTGTCACTGTTTTCACTGGTAACATCCTCTATCCCAGCGATTTTCAAACCTTTTTTCCTCAGGACCCAGTTGAAAAGAATCACTTATGCTCGTGACCCAACAATTACATCTGTGAGCAACACATTCCAGTCTTTTGGCAGCAGCAGCAGCAGGGGATGCCATGACCCAGTATCTAAGGGTCTGTGACCCAGTACTAGATCCTGACCCCATGTTTGAAAATCACTGCTCTATTCCACACATTTCAATGTGCATCCTCCTAATGAAGGCCTCATGCCCCCATATGTTACAAAGCTGACCCACCTCTTATTGTAGCTCATTTATCTGCTTTAACCCCTGGAGTAATCATGGAGCAGGTCCTCAAAGAATCTCTTATGAAACACTTGGAGGAAAATAGAGCAATCAGGATGAGTCAGCATGGATTCACCAACAGCAAATCATGCCTGACCAACCCGACAGACTTCTATGATGAGATCACTGGATATGTGAATGTAGGAATAGCCATTGATGTGATGTACCTCAACTTTAGCAAAGTTTTTGATACGGTTTTCCACAGCATTCTTGTCAGCAAGTTAAGGAAGTATGGTTTGGATGAATGCACCATAAGTGGATAGAAAGCTAGCTAGATGATCAAGCTCAGCAAGTTGGGATCAATGACCCAGTTTCTAGTTGTCAACCATAACTAGTGGAGTGCCCCACGGGTTGGTCCTGGGGCCAGTTCTGTTCAACATCTTCATTAATGATCTGGATGATGGGATAGATTGCACATCAGTAAATTTGCAGATGACACCAAGCTGAGGGGAATGGTAAACATGCTGGAGGGCAGGGATAGGATTCAGGGAGAGCCAAATGAAATCTCATAAGGTTCAACAAGGACAAGTGCAAAGTCCTCCACTTAGGACAGAAAAAAAAAAAGAGCCATGTACTGCTACAGGATGGGGACCAATTGGCTAAGTAGCAACACTGTAGAAAAAGTACCTAGGCGCTATGGTGGATGGGAAACTAGATATGGGTCAATACTGTGCTCTTGTTACCAAAAAGGCCAATGGCATATTGGGCTGCATCAGTAGGAGTGTTGCCAGCAGATTGAGAAATGTAATTATTCCTCTCTATTTGGCGCTGGTGAGGCCACATCTGGAATACTGTGTTCATTTTTGGGCTCCGCACTACAGAAAGGATGTTGACAAATTTTAAGGAGTCCAGGAGAGGACAATGAAAATTTTTTAGGAGGTTGGGGCACATGACCCATGAGAAGAGACTGAAGGAACTAGGCTTATTTAGTCTGCAGAAGAGAAGACTGAGGGGGGATTTGATAGCAACCTTCAACTACTTGAAGGGGTGCTCCAAAAAGGAAGGAACTAGGCTGTTCTCAGTAGTAACAGAGGACAGAACAAGGAGCATTGGTTTCAAGTCGCAGCTGGGGTAGTCAAGATTGGATTTTAGGAAAAACTTTCTGCTAGGAGGGTTGTGAAGCATTGGACTGGGTTATCTAGGGAGATGGTGAAATCTCCATTTTTGGAAAAAAATTTAAGGCCTGATTAGACAAAACCCTGGCTGGGATGATTTAGTGGGAGTGGTCCTGCTTTTAGCAGGAGGTTGGACTAGATGACCTCATGAGGTCCCTTCAAACCCTATGATTCTTGAGGGACTCCACTGATAAAGACTGCTCATACCTGGTGCTTTCCCTTGCCTGGATTTGTCAGTGAGGATAAGCAGGCCACTCCCCCAGCACATCAAAACCAGGGCCTGGACACTAAGCACTAGCCTTATTATACCTATGCAGAAGGTGCAGCATGGGCTTCACTCAGTCTTGCTCTCCAGGGTATAGTAAAGTCCCCAGGTGACTGTTACAAGTCCTCACTCTGTCCCCAATCCACTGGGAATGTGAGTTTGTGATAATCCCACATACTAAGCCTTACGTAATGTAGCCTCTTCTGCTTTTGAATTTCAAGATCCCTGGTATGTCAGCCAAGATGAAAGCTGTCACATAAATGGGGCTTTGGCCAGCACTTCAACTGCTGTAGGCATCAGACACTCAGGATGAGCTCTCTTTCTTCAGAAGAAATATGTATCCACTGATGGGTTTGTATTATCAGTCCCACTCCATGTTCCCCCTTCACAGTCCTGGTGAGCTGTTACAGTCTTAACTATAGTGCCTGGTACCTCAAGCCTGAGGCTCATGCCTTTACCTCTGGAGGTCACTGGATCAAGCTTCAGTGTGTTAGCTAAAATGACATGTGTCATACTAGCTGATTCTCAGGATGGTACAGTCCTCATTTTGCCCTTAAGTACGCCCTCGTGATGTGGTGTGCCAGGCAGAGTGTGGTCAGGCACATCGGGCAAGATGTATCCTTATCAGTGGTCTTATCAGTGTTGTTGTGTGTCCAGTGCTGATATCAGTTTGACTGTGTGTACGAATGCATGCTTGATTCTCTCAAGGCACGCTCCCTCAAGACCACCCCAACTCAGATCTTTAAGCGGGGATCCTGTTAGCCCAATTATCTAGAGCCTTAAGTAGGAACCTAGTTAGCCCTGGTGATCCTAACACTTTGGGTTACCTTTTGGAGCCATGACAAAACAACAGTACCTTTGTAGCGGCGGGTCTCATGCTCTAGAAGGCTAGTGGGTCACAGGGGACCTCTTCTTCTTTGTTTCCGCCCATAGTGGCGGCCACAGGTGTCACTTCTGGTGTGAGGAGGGGGGTTTGGGACCCAGGCCCGTCCTCTCCTCTGGGTCCAAGCCCAGGGGCCCTAAGAGATGCAGCTATGCACTGCTGACCAAGTCCCAGTCCTGCACTTCTTTCCCCTGAGCTGTTTTCCCCCTCCTTTATACCTTTTAGAGTTTTCACCCAGCCTCTCCTTCTGCTGGGTTTCTTCTCCAGCTCCCTCTGTCTTTTCCTGTTTGTCTTTCTCCTTCTCTTTTCCAGTGTCTTCTTGAAGTTCTGCAGCACAGCACTAACCTCCTGCTCCTTCTCCAGCTTGTGCCCCTTCTATTTGGGGCAGGGCAACTCTTATCAGGCACCTGGCTAGGCCTTAATTGATCTTGGGTGCCTCTGATTTCCCAGCAGTAACCACAGCTAACCACTAGGGAAACAAGCTCTTAACATTCTACAGCTTATATACCTCTCTTCACTCACTCTTAGAGTGCCTGCTGCCCTTAATATCTCACAGAGCCTAAGCATAACCTATGTGCAAGAGCTAAACTGAGGCATCATGATCGAGAAAGCCAATACGACCAGGTATCTTTGTAAACATTAACGTGCCAGGTTAGGCTTTATTGCAATCTAGCACTATGGCAAACAAGCCATATCAACAAATTTGTTGGCAGTGTTGGTGCTCTCAATGCAACAGAACAGCTCAACTGATGGCAGGAGTCACCATCACCCCTTTCAGCTGCACAAAGTCTGGGCTCCAGGGCTCTATATTCTTATACCCTCCTTGTGTGCCAGGCTCTAGTTATGTTTAACAGGTTCCATCTCATCACCTTGGGATCCCCTACTGGCTGTCAGGCACACACCCATCTCTGTGACTTCTTGACCTCTGTCCTGTCCTCACCAAACCCTCAATCTCATGGCTCAGCCCTCAAAGTCACAATCCACATTCCCTCTCTTCTGCAGGATTCTGCATTCCAGTTTAGCTACCTCCTACTGCCGCCACCTCAGTCCAGCCACCACTCCAGTGATGAATGGGAAGAGGAAGGAAGAGACCCAGCCCTTCTCCACCACCCAATACCCTGCCGTGGGACCCTGCATGTCTGTCTTTTGCTGCATCTCTCCCAGATCATCCGTGGATTTCCCTGAGCCACTTTCCTGCAACTCCAACACCTTCTCTTCCCTTGCTTCAGAGCCTTCAACTCTGCTGCTCCCTAACAACCAGCCACTGCTCTCTGTTCAAGGTATGGACAGCCCTCCATCCTCAAACTCCTGGTTCTCACTCACCTTGTTCTGCTCTGCAGCTTCCTCGTATATACACCTCCTGGGCCCTGATTGTCTACCATGCAGCTCCGTCTTAATGGCTAGCTTTCATGCAGCTTCTCCAAGGACCTTCTGTCCAAGCCAGTGAGGAGCAAGCATGTGGTTACACAGTGAAATGTATGACCAATGCCTCATCTAGCTTGTATATCTTCTGTGCTGGAGTTCAGGGTAGGGGTTTGAAGAACTTCCAGCTTGAATGCTTATGCATTCTAATTTAAACTTTTCTTACCACCTGCTCTCAAACACACAGACTTACAGTTCTTTTCTGCTGGGGTTTGTGAGAGTGAAACTCAATAATCCAAACATTTGCAGAGCGTGGATATCCAAGCATGAATAGTAGCAGAATTCACTACGAGATCCTGAGCCAGCCTTTGGTAAAGCCTGAACCGTGTAGGATGAGTGGAGCCAGGAAATAAAGCTCAGTCTCTTACTAGCACTCCTATATGTCACATGGCTGACGCAAATCTGCCAAAGTGTAGAGCTTGTTCCTGCTCCTATTCAAATCAGTAAAATAAGCTGCACTGCAGATGCAAGATCAACTCCTTAGATTCTACAGGAACCAATTGTTTTAAATGCCAGAGATTAATTCTGAGCACAAACACTTGCAGAATTTTTGTTTCTTTTGTGGTATTTGCTAAATCCTGTATTAACCAACACACAATAAGGAGTGTTTAAAAAGTCTTCTACATGGCTCTCATTCAAAATAAATTTCCCATGAACTCTACTGGGAGCAGAATCAGGACAACTGAGAGAGCTTTTGAAAACCTCACCCTAGATGTAAACCAGTGAAATGCTAGATCCTCGACTGTAACAACATTGGGAAGAGAGGGATTTTTGCAGCCCAAACACACTTCAAAAATATATGCTGACCCCACAGCCTATCATGCTGCCAATACCATGGCACTGCATCCTTGTACTGTCCCAGCTATCTGCCTGTATCCACCTTTAGTCTCTGATCTTATGCTCAAATTGTATGTTCCTTGGAGCAGCTACTATTGTTCTGTGTTTGTATGGCCCTTAACGCAAGGGATTCTGATCCACGATTGGGGCTTCTAATGCTACAATAATATAAATAAAAATAATGTTAAAGAAATAGAAGCCATGACCCTTTATATTAGCTTAAGGCAGAGGACTATATTCTGTGTAGTGTGCACTTGATTAGACTCTACGTTGAGACCAGATTCTGTTTCTGTGTCTGTTAGCTCACTAGTTATCAAATCACAATGATTGTATTTAAATAATTAGCTGGCATTTCTTTGAAATAGCATAGATATTCAGTAAAACCTACTGTAAATTAATCATTTCATGGAGTGTATTTAAGACATTTTAAATTAAGTGCTAACAAAACCTCTCTAGTTTTCAGCTCTGCAACATTAGCCTTGTACAATTTCACATCACTGTAAATTTCTTAATGACAAGCAGCAGATGATAGATACCTTATTATGAGCAATAGCTATAAAAGATGGAGAAACTGAACATGGTTTATCTCTTTGGTGAAGTCATGTATAATATGAGTGAATCTGGCAAGCAATTCATCAAAATAGAAACCATGCAGTAAAACAAATTTATGTACTCTTTAAAAGTTTGATCTAAAACCCATCACAGGTTTTCTATTGATTTCAGTAAACTTTGGATATATAAATAACTGAAGATTTGGAGCCAAACTCAGGTGATGTGTTGAGCGAACCTATGATGGGGTAAATTACACATTTGCCCCTTACCTTTAAAACCACTTATCAGAATATAACTCACAACTACTTACATATTTCCTCTCCATTTCACTCTTTGTCCTGTTGTGGGTTGAATAAGAAAAAATAATTTTCTTTTAAAGTCTAAAACATTAATTCACATATCATTTCTTTTAACTAGAGGTCTCTGTGCCTCTTTGCTATATCCTTGCCTCCCTGCCTATCCCATCTACTACAGAAATGTGCATTTACTAACATAATAAGGTTGCACTTCTTAAGACTTCATCTGTAGCATAAAATGAACATAAATTGTTTAATTGGCCAAGTGTTGTCCTACAAACTAGGACCTAGCCATGCAGTCATCTGCAGGTGGAGAGAAAAAGTGCTTATGTTATCATTCATACCTTGTCAATTTGCCATGTTCTTCACATGTGGATTCATGAACCTTTAACACTACTAAGTCAAATGTCTCTGTGCATATTTTAAAGGATCCCATGCTTCCAGGAAGAAATAAATACACACAACTGTAGATGAGAAAGAATATTTTTTTATATATCAGTAACCAAGATAATGACTCACAGTAAAAGAGGTTCATCCAACCTGTCCAAGAAAAATTAATACAAATCCTACTAATGATTACCTGCCATAAAAGCCTTTCAAGAAAAGAACTGGACAGAAAGCATGTTTCCCCTGTGTTTACAAAGTCAAACTGAACTCTATGAACTGGGCTTAAAGGTGTACTGACTTTAAACCTAAACTGAACTTTGTTCTGAAAACACTTTATATACTGAAGAGTGTCCAGAGGCAAATTCTAGGACCTCTCACAGCTCTGAACTGTATAGGTTTGAAAAACATAGGTCAATATCTGCAACTGCAATGCAGAGTTTGGTGAAATATTCTTTACTGAAAGCCTTAGGGACTGAAGTCCTCAGGCTCTGCAAAGAACAAGTACAACAAGGGCAGCAGTAGTGCATATCTCAAAACTGTGCCTCGAACTGTGACACAGAAGCACCTCCTGCTCCTTACAGACAACTCTCACTTCAGTCCTGTCAAGCTCACTATGCCAAATATGTGCCTTACAATGTAACATCACCCTATACCTGAAACCTACTGAGTGCTACAGTTGCCTACATCCCTCAAGCTTTCATCCATGCCCTTAGATCAACCACATTTGCTCTGCTCCCTCAGACAGAGAGAAACACTTTCAGGATCTTTATCAAGCATTCTGAAAAGTACAGTACCCAGCCAGGGAAGTGAAACATTGACAGAAGCAAATGGGTACCTGAAGTCAACTACTATAGGAAAAGCCCAAAAAGGAAAACAACAGGATGCCAGTGGTCATCACCTACAGCCTCCAACTCAAACCTCAGCAACACATCATCAGGGATCTACAGCCTATCTTACAAGATGATCCCTCACTCTCTCAAGCCTTGGAAGACAGACCTCTTTTCACTTATAGGCAGTCCTCCAGCCTTAAGCAGATAGTCACTAGGATCTACAAACCATACAACAGAAACACTAAGGGTATGTTGACACTTACAGCTTAATTGAATGAATGAGGATCAATTTGAATTAAATAAATGCATGGCCACACTGGCTTTCATTAATTCAAACAAATGAATGCCTTAGTTCAACTTGATGAAAGCTAACTTTGAAGTTATAAAACCTAGTTTACCTTCAAAGTGATTGTCAAGGTTGTTTCCCCACTCTGAGTGCAGAAGTTGTGGGCCCACAACAGGCCTTAAAGCCTGGTCTTAAAACTCTCCAAGGCCACCAATTCCTGGCCTTGGAGTAGTATTGCTGTCACCACCCAAATGCAAAAACCTCTTGAAACCCAGGAAGGTGCACTTGGGAATTCCTTCCTGTGAGGTATTCTCAGTCACTTTCATTTCTCTCTCAGGAGGAAGACTGAACCCCAGTTAGGATATCAGCTGGAAATGGAACAGAATGCCTTTTAATAGCTGGCTGTGCAGTCTGAGGAACATGCACACAAACCTCTTTCCCTTCAGTACACAGAACCAGGGCTCACTTAAAAGATAAAATCTTTAATTAAAAAGAACAGATAAGAAACACAGAGAGTTGCTTCTCTAGGATTTAACTTAGGCAGTTACAGGGTAGAAGGAGGGAGGTACATGTGCTCAGCACAGAGAAATCCAAAAACAAAGAAAATACCCTGACCACATCTAAGTAAACATTCCCTGTTCTACTCATGCCTGGTCAGTAACAAACTTAACTTATCTTTGATAAGGATGTTGCTGGATTCTTCTTCAGGCCTTTCTACCTGGCTTCCTCCTGATCCTTCCAGGAGCTCTACTGCATCCAAACAGGAACAGGTAAACCTGCTGCTCCAATTCAAAAACCTGTGCTTTGTTCCTATTGGCTGTGCTGGTACTCACTGACCAGAGTATTAACCCTTTCCTCCCCAAGGGTTACTACAGTGACATTTAATTTGAACTCATTAGTTTGAATTAACCCAATGTAGGCATGTTAATTTGAACTAAATGTTAGTTCGAATTAGCCACAGCTTGATTTTCCCTATGCAATAATGCCCCCTATCTAATTAGAACTAGCAAGTGCTGTGCATGGACATGCTAGTTTGAATCAGGGTTTCTAGTGTGGCCATGTTAATTTGAATTAACTTAATTCAAACTAATCATTATTAGTTCAAACTAATTAGTTCAAATTCAGTTAATTTGAACTAATCTTCTAAGTGTAGACATAGCCAAAGGCAGGCCCCACTTTGTGCTTGTTTTACAATACAGTGGTGCTTTCTGAACAGAAATGTTTTCAAGACTATTCAGTTCACAGTAAATATCATGGCCTTCAGAAGAAGCCATTGATTTGAACATTCTTCCTGCAGTGTCATGAGGCTCCTCCTTTGCAGAGAATGCTCCCCTTTGCCTTGGAGCAAGGGTGCCACCTATGTGGTGGGCAATGATCAGTCACTCAGATCTGTAAAGATGTTTAGGCATGCTCAGCGTAGCAAAGTCTGACTGATTTAGGAGCCTGAAATCTCATTTTCAGAAGGGATTCTAGCAGTTAGGAGATCAAATCACAACTGTCAATGGGATTTTAACTCTCAACTGCTTAAATCCCTTCTGAAAATGAGATTTAAACTTCTAAATCAATTGGATGTTGCAGTGTTGAGTGCAATAATGCCTAAACACCTTTTAAAACCTGGGCCTGAGCGCTTAAAGGGTTTCCTTCAGATCTGTTTTATTCCACGTCTGCCTCCAGCTGGCTGCACATAACAAGAGCTTCACTGAGCCTGCCCAGACTCACTGTCTGGGCAGCTCAGCCCTTACAGACACACTCTCAGATGCCACAGCTTCCCCAAAATGGTCAGACTTCAAGCAGGAATGGTGAAAGAATTTTTCCACCTGACAGAAGACAGCAGGGACCTCTGTGCTGGGTAATGCTCTTCACACAGTCCTTAACACCCCACTCACTTATATCAAAGGGAGTGAAAGTATCCAGGCCAAGGAGTCAATCAGTCACACACAACAGATATGAAGCCCCTCTTGTTCTCACCTCCTAGAGAAGAACATACGAGGACCTCAGGGTTAGTCAGCTGTGGCTAGTCAGTAGGACAGCAGCTGTCTGGAGGGTTTGGGTAGCAAGATGCACAGAGGCCTGATTGGATTTGGCACAGTGGTGTAAATTAAATGTTAATCTTTCACACTTCATAGTCTGTGCTGTGATTAATAAAGAGAGTTATTTCTTTCCTTCAACATAGCATTTTAACTGGATGGCAAGTCTTTGCTAACAGGTTTCTTCCCCTCTCCAGGTGCAAGAAGACTGTCTCTTGTGCTAGATCATTTTTTACTTCCTTCCACTGTGATCAGCTGTAAACCTATGCTCTAAGATTGCAACACGCTGGACACAGGGAACTATGGCTTTAAAAATATATGTCCCTAAGAACAGATCCTTTTTGCATTTGCCCAAGGAAGTTGCCTGACTTTACAAATGCTTAGCATCCAACATCTCTCACTGACTTTAACCAGACCTTCTAGATGCTCAGCATTTTTAAAAGCAGGTACTTAGGAGTCTATTTTTAAAAAACTAATAATTATTATTCTTGTCCCACCCTTGTCACTGACTTAAACAAGTATTTGGAGGTTACAAAAGAGGAAGGAAGGAAGGTGGCTTGGTGTAATCAAAAACGTTGGGGGAAAATATATTTTCAAAATTTAAAATGCTCTAAAAGAAATAGTACTGTAGCAATGTTGAGGCAACACTGTTGGGGAGGCTAGTTTCTGTGAAGAAAAAGGCAGTTTCTGCGAGACCGTTAGAAATAAAGTATCATACATGGGACAGGTCAGACCTTCACTATGTTTACAGTCTGCCTTTGCCAAGAGACATGCCACTAAGAATTCCTAGAACTCAAGCTAAGCATCCTGTCACTTTCCTCTTCTTCTTCATCACCAGCAAAAAAACCTGTGAAAAATCCATTTTTACAAGTTCAAGTCAAAAGGATGCTGCGAAAATATTTCTGACAGTTTTGTTGCTTTTTAACTGGGGACAGCACCTTGATGCAGAAGAAAGGTTTGTGTGTTCCAAAGACTTTGGATTAGTCTACACTCCAAAATTAAGTCAGTCTGAGTTATGTTGATGTACAGCCACCACAACCACCATTGCTTTTGCATGTCCACACTATTCTCCTTGTTTGCGCAGTGCACATCCTCATCAAGTGCACTGCACTTGCACTGCCCTAGTGGGGCATTGTGGGATGACTTTGGAAAGGCAACAGTTGATACAAGCAATGCACTGTCTATACTGACCTTTGGTCAACCTATCTACATCCATTCACGTGCTGCACTTCTCATGGAGGTGAAGATATTAAGTCGGAGTAGTGGGCGAGTTACATCAGGGGAACTGTATTTTAAAGTAGGTCCTTAAAGACTTAGGTTGATTTAAGCTGTCTTAGGTTGACCTAATTATGTAGTTTTGGCCAGGGCTCAGAGCTATGCTGGCAGGAGTTTTAACTTCCAGTAGGGTGGTCCAAGATAGACAGGTCAAAGGGTAGGGACCAGACAAAAAACAGCTCACTGCTCCTCCAGTTTGGGGATTGAACAATCAGCCAACAACCCATCTTAATAAAATAAGTTAAATTACAGAAACACAAGGGAGCCAGACCACAAACACCAGGGCTGGCAGAACACAGTAAGCACGGTAAGCACTGCAGGGGTGGGGGGCACCAAAATGCCCTGAGGGGACATATCCCTGGCCCAGCTGTCCCATGCCGGCAGGGATCAGGCAAGCTGGCCAAAAGGGCAGCCGGGTTCAGCGCTGCCAGCGCCCCCCCCTCGCTACGTGCGCTGCTCTTGGCTCTGTGCTGGAGCAGCAGAGAAGGGGTGGGAGGCTGCACGGAGCCGGTATTGCTCCTTCCCACCGGGCCGCGCTGCCTCCTGGCCCCTCCCTGCTGCTCAGGCACAAAGCAGAGAACAGCGCCCGCAACCAGAGGGAAGGGAGGGTGGGCGGACCGGCAGCGCTGCACCATTGCCGACCCCATGCCAGACCCCGCACAGCCATCCTGCTGTCCCCCTCGCCATGCTGGGGACTGAGCAAGCAGCCAAAAGGGCAGCCCAGTGCAGCACTGCCGGTCCGCCCGGCTGGCCCCCCAACCACCACATGCACTGCTCTGGGCTCTCTGTCAGAGCAGCGGGGAGGGGGCATGAGGCAGTGCGGAGCCAGCATCCCTGCCCTGGCTGCACTGCTTCTTGCCCCCTCCCTGCTGCTCCAGCACAGAGCCCAGAGCAGCACGTGTGGTTAGGGGGGGCAGGCGGACCAGCAGCACTGCACCGGGCCACCCTTTTGGCTGCTCACCCAGTCCCCAGCATGAGGGGGGGCAGCGCAGGGGTCCTCCCCTCCCCTGGGCTGGCCAGCCCCACCCCCCAATGCCAGAGGGTGGGGGACCCCACAGACAGTGATTTGCCTGGTACCCTGCACCCCCGTAGGGATGGCCCTGCCCCAGGGAAGGGGGGAAGGAAGGCACGGATTTATAGGTTGCAGGGGGATGCCAGAAACTCTCGCGCCGGCCCTGACAAACACCATGACAAACCAAAATGGTGGAGTCTCATTTATGCCCTAAACAACATCTGACAATGCGGGAAAGAAGGATTCAGATTCAGAGTTTTGTGGTTAGGCTACACCAAACCAACAAAGCATCACACAAAACCCAGGCTCATTTGTGTCCCTTTTGAATTCCCATCCAAATTTCATATGGTAGCTCTGATGGAGCTATGGTGATATAAACTCTGATCTGGTCCTGTGTCTGTTACGTTTTTCACTACACAAAAGGAAACCAGACACTGCCGAACTTATTCAGATTAAGAAAAGCAACTGAAAAAAAGAACAAAGGTAAGGTCTATATGAGAAAATGTATCAAAATACAACTTTGAGAACAAAGCGCTTGCCACCAATACATACAGGAAGAGTTCTCTGAAACCTTAAAGATTCAGTACACAGGAAACAAAGACTTCTCAGCTACATACATCAGACCTGTCAAATAGATTCTTGTAATTACATGAAAAACAGCTAAACATCCCTCTATTTCTATGGCTTTATATACATAACATTATAATTTCCTGCACAAATTAATAGAAAAACTGATCTCAATATCCAGACAGGTTAGTTGCATTAGTCTGTGTACAGCAAAAACAGTGAGAGTCCTATGGCACCTTAAAGACTAAAAAGCATACATTTTCATGGGCTCCAACCCACTTTATCAGAGGCATGAAAAGGCAACTACAGTTAAGAGGTATATATACAGATGCCGAGATGGAGGTTGGAAAGTATTAGAGTAACCTAACTGAACTGACTTTGCTAACACTTGCCCTCCTTCATCCTGGCATTGTATATATCCCTCTCAATTGTAGTTGCTATTTCATGCTTCTGATGAAGTGGCTTGGAGTCCATGAAAGCTTATGACTGAAGAAATCTGTTAGTCTTTAAGGTGCTACAGGATTCTCATTGATTTTGATCTCAGTATGTTGAATGGTTTGTCTGCAAGCCCTCAAAAGATGGTTTCCTATTGTACTTCTTGGTCTGTTATACATTGTTAGTACATGCAATGTGTTTTTTAATTATTAAAATGTTTATTTAATTAAAGTTAAAGTAATTTAAATTTTAATTTAATTAATTAAAAGTAGTTAATTAACTACATGAAGTAAGTTTTTTAAAGTATTAAATCCTAATCATTATTATTATTGTAATAACATGATCACAGTCCCATTGTGCTAGGCCAAAAACAGCACATTGCAGTCCTTCCCTTCACCCCACCCTGAGGTTTCAGTCTAAATGGTCTGCACAGGTGAAGAGAAGGGGAATAACTGATAAACAGAGGGAATAATAGCAAATGTACTGGTGCCAAGTTTGTTTTTATTTTGGGGAGTGGGGTTTAATGGAGCAGAGATGAGCTAAACAGGGCAAGGGAAGGGAGATAGGATGCTGATAGGAGGAGGTAGAGGCAGGGAGGAAGAAAGATTGAGCAGGGCAGGTGTGGAATGAGGCTGAAATGAAGAGGCTGGGCAGGAGGAGTCAGAACAAACACCCAGCCTCCACAGCTGCTCCATTGATAACAGTAAGGAGAAACACTGATTTGAACCTTTTTCTCAAGCCATTGAATGACTTCCTTTGACAGTCCAGCTATAATTAACAGATTGGAACTCCCCAAAATGTGGTACTTTAGCATGAACAGCTGCTATTTCTAAGGCTAAACAGCCCCTTTGGCTCAATTCAGAGTGAAGCAGTAATAGAGGACAGAACAAGAAGCAATGGTTTCAAGTTGCAGCAGGGGTGGTTGAGGTTGGATATCAGGAAAAACTTTGTCACTAGGAGGGTGGTGAAGCATTGAAATGGGTTACCTAGGGAGATGGTGGAATCTCCATCTTTGCAAACTTCTAAGGCTCAGTTAGACAAAACCCTGGCTGGGATAACTTAGTGGGAGTGGTCCTGCTTTTATCAAGGGGGTTGGACTAGATGACCTGATGAGGTCCCTTCCAACCCTATGAGGCTAAGGGTATTGCATAGCTGATTGCTCTGGAGCAGTTCAAGAGTGCAGTAGAAGATACATCCCAATTAGACCTACATCCAGGTTGGCTAAGTATAATCCTTCTGCCGGGTGATGTTGGTAGCAGCAAAGATCAGGTTCAGTTTTTCAGGGCTCCTCTTAATATTTGCAAAACAGAACCCACTCAAACCTCCATCCAGAAGTCTAGGAAAGCTAAATACCACCCCAGGGTGCTTCAGATAGGTGGTCTATTCATACTCAAAAACCCTGAGTCTGTGTATAACAAAAGAAGAACTTGTATTTAAAAAAAAAAAAAAAAAAAAAAAGCATCAATTTGAGGAACATGATTAAAAAGTATGCAAATAATGAGTAAACACCCAACTCACTGTACCCTGGGCACTTGCCTCAGTTTCCCTCCACATGTTGTGAAAGTGTGAGGGATGAATGTACCTTTCACAAATACCATTTCCTTTTTCATTCTGCTGTACCTACTGACAGTGGCTTGTCCAAGGTTAACAACATCCCAAAATCCAGGAGCGGGTTCACATGGGCTCATCTCTCACCCCTGATAGGGGAAGGATAGAATACCTCAGCTGCTCCTCACTACTCCCACAGTCACCTCTGCCTGCTACTACCATTCCTCCCTTTAGATGTCATACCAATCTGATGTTCCATCACCTACCCCTCGTTAGCAATTTCAGCTCTTAGTAATTTCCCTGAGTAATGGAAAACACGCAGCTGCTGCATTCCCTGCAAGTTGACAGACTACAAAGGGGCAGCTGTGTTAGTCTAGTTCAGCAAAGCAAACAAGGAGTTCTCAGGAACTTTTAAAGACTAACAAAGTTAACTATTGCATGAGCTTTTATGGGAGAAAATCCCACCATAGAAGCTCATTCAATAAACAGATATGTTAATCTTTAAAAGTGCCACAGGGCTCCTTGTTTGTATTCTCTGTGTTACCTTTTTCTGCAACATTATCCCCATGCTAAGTTTAAGATCCAGCCTGTTGACCAGCTTATCAGTGGTTTCAGTGCTAATGGTCACCAAGCAAGTCTGAGGCCTTTCAACAGAGCCTTTGCAGCTATATCTTTAAGACCCAGAAAAAAAAAAAAAGCTGAGATAGTGTCTGGAAATGAATAAACAAATTCTTCTCTCCGCTTTGAAATTTATTTGAATTTAGGATTCCTACACCCTCCCTTTCACTCTAATTTGGAGTATATTATATACAATTCTACTGTCCTTTGGTCATGCAGTCATGGTAATGACATTATATTATTCACGCATCTAGGACTGAAGTGAATTTTAATCTAAACCAGTCAAATTTAATCCCTTCAGCAAAGCAATTCTATCAGTTAATCATCTAGGCAGTGTTTTCCCTCCGTTCATGACCAGATATCACAGGAGAGTTCCTTCAAATTCTGACTGACACAAGCATGGATGTCAGAAGAGGTCTCATTTCTACCTGCTGCATTGCTTGTCTGAGTAAACAAGGACACCATTTAGCCCTTTGTAATTTTCAAGACTGACAATTGTTTATTGAAATAAATCCTAAGTGACTACAGAATTTTAGCTGGCTAGAGGGCAAGCAGCTTTCAAAAATGTGTTTTTATTATTATTATTATTGGGAGACCAAAATTTGAGCTTGATGCAAAAATCTGCATCTGGGAGTTCATTTTAATACATTGTTCCTTTCTGCCACCCCTTGTTTTTATGTGCACAGCAGTTCAGTATGAATTTTAAAGCTTTTATTTTAGTACAGCTTGGGTTTCTACTGCTTTTCACTGAAAAATTCAATTTCACAGTGATAAGTTCAAAAATACACAGATAAGCCTCTTGTCAAAGGAGAAAAAAAGAAAGGCTAAGAGGCATGAGTGAAAGTACTGAGGAAATAGGAAAAAAGGAATAATTGCCAGATGGAGCTTACAAACCACAACCAAACCTTCTCCTCTAATCTATAATCTTTATCTAGAGACAAAATAAGCATTGCTGATGCTAATTTCAGCCCGTTATTGCTTTGGAAAGATATATTTGCATCCCCCATGTGGATTAAACGAGACTATATTGCTTCTGGGAGAGATAGTTTGGCTGTAAGATCTCTTGAACCTTTGCAGCATTGGGATTTGGATCTCTTTTCATTGTCTAGACTCCAACACACCTTACAAATCTTAGGCCTAATTTGCCACTATGACTTCGCAGAGCTGGGCCCTAGCATTGAGAACAGGTAAATAAGACATTCTCACTTTCTCCATGCCATTTGTGCTTTTACAGATCTCTATCATCTCCCTTTTAAAGCTAAACAGTCCTAGTCATTTTAATAGCTCCCCATGTAGAGACTGTTTCAGATCCTCAGTTATTTTTGTTGCCCTTCTCTGTACTTTTTCAAGCTCTTTTTTTGAGAGGGGCAACCAAATCCATAAATAGTATGCAAGATGTGGGTGTACGCTGGATTGATAGAGGCATAACAATGTTTTCTAGATTAAAATGAGTCTACACTTCAAATTTCACAATACTGCAGCTACACAGTTGCACTGCTATACTGCTTTAGTGAAGATCCTGCCTATGACAATGGAAGAGGTTGTCTTGCGGACTTAGCACTGTCTACACTGAGGGTTAGGTTCGTTTAACTGTGTCACACAGGAAGACTGTATTTTTCACCCCGAGTGACATAGGTATACTGAAAAAATTTCCTAGTATAGATGTTTTTTTTTCCTTTTCCTAGTAGATCTTAACATTCTCTTAACTTTTTAACAGTCCTGCACATGAGTCAAACATATTCAGACAGTTACCCACAATGCCTTCAAGTTGCTTTCTTGTGTGGCAACAGCTAATTTAACTTCATCATTTTATATGTATAGTTGGGGTCATGTTTTCCATTGAAAGAGAAACTTCATCGGCCATTTGTTGCCCAGTACCCTGTTTTTTGAGACCTTTCTGTAACTGTTTGCAATCATCTTTGGACTTAATTATCTTGAGTAATTTTTTTAAATGTTTGCAACTTTACCACCTCACTTTTCAAACTCTTCCTGGCATCAATTTATTTCACTCAACTACATCCTTGCAGTAATGTTATTCTTCAGTTTTATTTTCACACCGTCTCTGAACATTTTCTGATCAGAGAGAACAGAGGTTGTTATCAAAAGTAATGGTATGTAAAACAGCTGTTCTACTCCAACAATTAAAGACATTTTATTATGTAACAAAAGCAATGCTATTTTTTTTAGTTTGAGACATACAACATTAATTTAGACACTAATTTGCACATGACATATTATTGATGGGGCACCAAAGCATTTATTATTAAAGATCTTACAAAGACGTATTTTACACACACACACACACACACACACACACACACACACACACACACACA
>ML682063.1:12370991-12428259 GCA_007922195.1 Podocnemis expansa
ACACACACACACACACACACACACACACACACACACACACACACACACACGTATATATGTATCAAACCAAAGTCATCAGCAGTTTATAATATGATCTTTCATAAGTGAAACAAAATGCAAGAGTGGAGTCCTTCCTCAGTTCAGTGATCTATAGAGATATACAGACAGGAAAGGGAAGGGAGATGCCGCTGATTATTGGTTTGGTTTGGTTTTTTGTTTTTTGTTTTTTTGTAGTTGTTGTTTTTAATGTCCATGTTGCAAAGTGATTATTTAGAGATGCTAGGTCGAAGAGGTGTGCCTTGCACTTGAATGGGAGTGTAGTGAAGTTTGAGATGGTCCTTAGTTCCACTATCTCAGACCAGCTCCGAAGCTGTTGTGGTGGGTGTCTGCTATAGACCACCAGACCAGAAGCAGGAGGTGGATGAGGTGTTCTATAGACAACTAGCGGAAGCTTCTAGATCACAGGCCCTGGTGCTGATGGGGGACTTCAATTTCCCTGACATCTGCTGGGAGGCCAATACAGCTGTGAATGGGCAATCCAGGAGATTTTTAGAGAGTGTTGGGGACAACTTTCTAGTACAAATGCTAGAGGAACCAACTAGGGACCTTGCACTGCTCGACTTGCTGCTCACAAACAGGGAAGAATTGATCAGGGACGTAGAGGTAAATGGCAAGCTAGGCAGTAGTGACCATGACATGGTTGAGTTCAGGATCCTGATTAAAGGAAGGAAGGAAAGAAGCAAAACAAAAACCCTGGACTTCAAAAGAGCAGATTTTGGCTCCCTCAGGGAACTGATGGGCAGGATCCCTTGGGAAGCTAATCTGAAGGGGAAAGGAGTCCAAGAGAGTTGGCTATATTTTAAAAAAAACTCTGCTAAGGGCACAGGAAGTTGCCATTCCAATTAGGAGAAAGAACAAACATGTGAGGCAGCCAGAATGGCTTAGCAGAGAACTCTGCTCTGAGCTTAAACATAAAAAGGAAGCTTACAGGAAGTGGAAGCTTGGTCAGATGTCCAAACAGGCATATAAAGATATTGCTAGGGACTGCAGGGATAAAATCAGAAAGGCCAAAGGACAAATGGAGTTGCGGCTAGCGAGGGATGTAAAAGATAACAAGAAGGGGTTCTACAAGTATATTAGTAACAAAAAGAGGATCAGGGATGGTGTAGGCCCCTTGCTGAATAGGGCAGGCATCCTTGTGACAGAGGATGAGGAAAAAGCTGAAGTGCTCAATGCATTTTTTTCTTCAGTTTTCACAGGCAGGGTCAGCTCCCAGCCCACTACCATGGGTGTGGCAGATGGGAGAGAAGAAGACAGGCCCTTGCTGACGGAAGGTCAGGTTAGGGACTTCTTAAAGAAGCTGCAAGTGCACAAGTCCATGGGGCCGGACGAACTGCATCCAAGGGTGCTAAGGGAATTGGCCGACGAAATAGCCGCACCGCTGGCCATTATCTTTCAAAACTCATGGAGAACGGGGGAGGTGCCAGAGGACTGGAAAAAAGCAAATGTAGTGCCTATTTTCAAGAAAGGGAAAAAGGAGGATCCAGGGAATCACAGACCAGTCAGCCTCACCTCAATCCCTGGAAAAATTATGGAGCAGATTCTCAAAGAATCCATCCTCACACACTTAGAGGAAAATAAAGTGATCAGGAACAGTCAGCATGGATTTACCAAGGGTAAATCATGCCTGACCAATCTCATTTCCTTCTATGAGCAGATGACTGGTTTTCTGGATGCAGGAAGAACTGTTGATGTCATATACCTTGATTTTAGCAAGGCTTTTGATACAGTTTCCCACAGCATTCTCACTGGCAAATTAAGGAATTATGGGTTGGATAGGTGGACTATAAGGTGGATAGAGAACTGGCTAGATCAACGGTTTCAGCGTGTAGGAATCAATGGTTCCATGTCTAGCTGGCAACCGGTCACGAGTGGTGTGCCCCAGGGGTCAGTCCTGGGGCCGGTTCTGTTCAACATTTTCATCAATGATTTGGATGATGGAATAGACTGCATTCTCAGTAAGTTTGCGGATGACACCAAGCTGGGAGGACCAGTAGACACGTTGGAGGGCAAGGACAGGATTCAGGGAGACCTAGATAAATTGGAACAGTGGGCCAATAGAAACCTTATGAGATTCAATAAGGATAAGTGTAAAATCCTGCATTTGGGACCAAAAAACCCTATGCACTGCTACAGGCTGGGAAACATTCAGCTGAGTAGCAGCAGTGTAGAAAAGGACCTGGGGGTCATGGTGGATGGGAAGCTGGATATGAGTCAGCAGTGTGCTCTTGCTGCCAAAAAGGCCAATGGCATACTGGGCTGCATCAAAAGAAGTATTACCAGCAGATCAAGGGATGTGATCATTCCCCTCTATTCTGCACTGGTGAGGCCACATCTAGAATACTGTGTTCAGTTTTGGGCTCCCCACTACAAAAAGGACACGGACATGCTAGAGAGAGTTCAGAGGAGGGCAACCAAAATGATTAAAGGGCTAGAGCACAAGCCCTATGAGGAAAGACTGGAAGCATTAGGCTTATTTAGTCTGCAGAAGAGAAGATTGAGAGGGGATTTGATAGCAACCTTCAACTACTTGAAGGGATGCTCTAAGGAAGATGGAGCTTGACTGTTCTCGGTAGTAACGGAGGACAGAACGAGGAGCAATGGTCTCAAGTTGCGGTTAGGGAGGTCGAGGCTGGATATTAGGAAAAACTTTTTTACCAGGAGAGTGGTGAAGTCTTGGAATGAGCTGCCGAGGGACGTGGTGGAGTCTCCATCTTTAGAGGTGTTTAAGGCCCGGCTGGACAAAACCCTGACTGGGATGGTTTAAGTGGGAGTGGTCCTGCCTCTGGCAGGGGGTTGGACTAGATGACCTATGAGGTCCCTTCCAACCCTAAGATTCTATGATTCTATGATTCTATGAAAGCTCTGTCTTGCAAAAACTTTTTCCTTGCAGGAAGATATCCTGGGCCAGGCCATGTGGCCCCTTGAAGACAAGGACTGAGACCTTGAACTTGACTGGGTCTCCTCTGGCAAGCCAGTGTAGAGAATGGTCAATAGATATGTTGGTGTCAGGGTAGATTGTACTGCTGAATGGAGACAATGCACCAATCGTTACTAGCTGAAATATCCTAAGTGCTGTATATCACACTGCTGGGGTCCAGAAGGGATGTAACAGAGGTGTAAATAACTCTCAGATGCTGCTGTGTAAGAATTCAGTCTCAACTCTTCAAAGCACTTTCATCTGCAAACCAGTATTACCACCGTCTTTCTGGATTCAGGTTCACCAGTTCTTCATCTATGAGTTCATCTTTTCTACCTACTGGTCTATTTGGGGAGTAGCAATGGGGAGGGGAGAAATCTTCCACTCTCCAAGTCAAAGTTTTGACTATTCGTGGGCAAGTTCTCAGATAACAATTCAAAACTAGTGGTGCATGAAACTCACTTGGCCCCAGGTATTCAGAAGGGGTAAGTTCCTATGGGTTCTGATTGCCATGGTTGGATTTGGGAAAGAATATCCCCACAGGTCATATTGGCAGAGACTCCAGGGGGACTTTTGCCTTCATCTTCAGTATAGAACATGGGGAACCTGTAAGTTTAACTGGTGTCTTTGCAATTTGGAGTCTTTAAATCATTATTTGAGAACTTCAGTAATTCATTAAAAGGTCTGTTAGAGGAGTTTATTAAGTTGACCCAAGGGCTATTCCCTGTCTACACTGGCTTAAGTCAACTTAATAAGGTCAGTTTAAGGGTTAAGTCAACCTAGCAAGCTGCCAGTGTGAACATGGGCAGTCTACAGGAGTTTGGAATGTACACACTCTGAGTCGACTTAACAAGGTTGACTTTAAGTTGAGTTAAAGTTGACCTTGTTAAATCAACTTAACTGTGCCTCCAGTTTAGATGTACCCTAAAGTACATCTAGGCACCAAATGCAGTGACCACATTTTCACAAGAGCTCAACACTTGTTTGTGAGTGTTGCCAGGGGAGCTGATGAATGCTACTGTTTGAAAATCTGACCCTATTGTCTTGGGCTGGATTTGACCCGCTAACTAAAAATGTCCAAATTTAAATTAGTAAATATTAAAAAAACCAACCAAACAAGATTTTTTATTTATTTCCTAATGATCCAGAGAACAAACCAAATTATAACTATTGGGATGAGGTTGAAATTCTCCCTGAGAGCCGGTTATCCCAAAAATGCCTACTTCATTGTTTTTAACTTTGAAGCATCTGGTATTGGCCACTCTAAGAGACAGGTTGCTGGTCTAGGTGGACCACTAGTCTGTTTCCTCTGTTACAAAAGCTTTAAGTCTTCACAACTCATTGCTCAGTTAGTGGTCTTTATAGAAGAAAAGTCCTGTAGTTAGTGTAAAAGTCTAACAGCCAGAAGATCTAAGTTCTAATTTTAGCACTGCCACATGCCTCATTTGTTCAAGTCACTTAACTGTCCCAATTTCCCCTTCTGCATAATCAGGATAAAATTATTTATCTAATCTCCCAGGATTGCTAGGGAGCTTTCATATAATAAGATCTGCAAAATACTTTTTATTCCATGGAGAAAAGTCACTATAAAGGCAAATTGTCAAGGGCACAGATTCAATATTCAACCCTATGGGGCAAAAGAAAAGATTAACTACGAAACACACCTGAACTGGCTTCCAAGTATATGGACAAGGTAATATACCAGGCATTTTCATCTCAAATTTCTATTAGAATGGGATTAATGATGTATTATGGAAGCCAAAAAATGAAGTATTACAGTGATTTGTGAAAGGTCTAGTGTGAGGTATTAGCTGTACAGTGCTGGAGTTGTTAGCTCTTACCTCACCTTCCTTAGTAAGACAAGTATAAAATCACACATGATCAGAAACATTTTAAAAAATCACGCAACTTACCACTGGAAATAATTGCATCATGGTGTTAAATAGTGATATGAAATGTTGCTGTTCTTTGCATCACTTTTCCCTTATAGTTCCAAAGGGGCAGTCGTGTTAGTCTAGTAAAGCAAAAAAAGCAAGGAGTCTTGTGGCACTTAAAAACTAACAGATTTATTTATCACATGAGCTTTTGTGGGAGAAAATCCCACTTTTCTCCCACAAAAGCTCATGCGATAAACAAATCTGTTAGTCTTTAAGTACTACAAGACTCCTTGCTTTTTTCCCCTTTATACTACAGCATTTCAATATAGTTACTAATACATCTGATGTTATGATATCCCCCAATAGAAGACTGTACAAGATGAGATATCATAGGCACAATGGAGTCAATTCTTGGTGATGGTGGTGTTAAGGATAAATTTTTGGACCCCCAGGGAGTTCACCTGGGTGGATCTTGGGTCCCAGGAGGTTCATGCCCACCTTCAGATATCTCTATCACTCTGTTGCCTCTCCTTATGTGGAAGGCCACTCCAACAGAGGCAGACGCTTAAATTCAAGTGTAACAGTTTATTAAGGGAATAAATAAATCCCAACCAAGATTAACACCGGTAGGTATAACACAAGTAAGTATAATGTACCACAAATAAGATTTAACAAGGTTCCCTCTTTTATAACCCCTCCTGGATCCTAGGGATCCTTTGTTCCCAATAACTGTTACAGGACAGAACAAATCCCCAGCCCCAAACCAGCCAGTCAAACACAGAGAAACTTCTCCTTTTTTTCCCCTTGATACCCTCCAGACCTTCTGGGTGCTTGCACCTCAATGACCCCTATTTACTATTTTTCTTCAGCTAGATTATGCCGCTGGTCCGACACCCTCGCTGTCGATCCCTCGAAGTCCTTGATCCCCAGGTCCCAGCTTGGCATGTCTGCTTCAAGGCTCTGGCGCCTCAGGGTCCTGTGACTACAGTCTCTCGCCCCTTTAACAAAGTCCAATTTAGCAGGGCAGCTTCCTCACTAAGTCCTGGCCTCTGCTGCTTCGGGGACTTCCTGAAGTGGGTCCTCTTCGGCCATCCACCTGGGAGCTGGCGTCCAAGTCTCTGAACCCCTGGGATCAGAGGCTTGGGCAGGCTTCAGTCCTCAGCTTCTCAGGGAGGCTACTGTTCGGTCCCCCAATTCTGCCAAATTCCAACCCGAAGAACCCCCAGGCCCGGGAGGGAAAACCCCTTAAATTCAGATTCCCCAGCCAATCAGAGGGGCCCTTTGCACGTCCCTTGTTTTCGTGCCCTTTCAGTCACGAGGTACACCCCAAAGTTCGAGAGAGGTCTCTCCCTTATTAACTGGCAGCTCAGGGAGGTTCCCGCCTGCTTATCCCCTCAGGCGAGAGCTGTTGCCAGGCAGACCTGAACTCTTGGCAGGCTCCCGGGATCCTCCGGTGGTTACTTAGTGCAACCCCTATTCATAAACCACAGGACCATAACATACGCAAACTTCTTAGCCCATTCAGCCTCTGCTGAGGAGGCACTGTACAATACTTTAGCAGCAAACATACACATAATACATTTTACATTACTTCTGGTCCATCATACACATAAGTATTCCTATAACCAAGCAGGTAAGTCTTTATCCTATCTCAATAACTGGGGTAACCTCCCTTAACAAAATAACTTGATATAAGCCTTACTCTTCAAGGTAAGTATCATTATGAAAATTTTCTCATCAGTGGTAGCATTAGACCAGAATTCCCTCACATTGGTCAGCTGGTATGCATATGTCTCTTCTTAAATTGTACTTTGGTTCCATACACTTATTTTACAAGTGTTTAATAATTGTAAATGTATTAATGTGACAAAGGAGCAGAGATCTTCCTCCATTCTTCTGGGCAGGGAATTAGATCCTAACTCTGCCAAAAGGAAAACAGCCACAGCAGCAGTTAATAAACAAATCTGGGCAGTTTCATAAAGAAGGTTCCCAAGGAGTCAGACGCACAGAAAGCAAACGAGGGCTCTAGGAAGGAGAAGCTAATCAAGGAGCATGTGAGAAGATACAGCTCCAAACAGTGGTTTGACCATAACCTTTTCCCCTTTGTTTAGTAGTGCTGTTGTAACCCATGGGCTTAAAGGAGGAGTGTTTCTTTAAGAGTTTGGCTGGTGTCTGAGTTGCTCTTGCTGGGTCACTGTTGCTGGGCAGATTTAGCTGTCTTGACCCAGAAGTTGCAGCATGTTCTGTGTAGTTTTCAGCATGCTCAGCACGGTTCCCTGCCAGCGCAGTGGTCAGATGTCTGAGATCAAGCAGCCAGGCCAGTTGCATTGAGGAGAGCACTGGTGCTTTGTGCAAGGGGAGAAGCTGAGCCAGGAACAGATAGTAGGCTGTTTTTCCCAACTCTGAGGCATTTTGCTTCAGGGTTTTTTTTAATATATGTGTGTATGTAAATGAGTGTGGACTGAGTAAGCTGAGTGGACAGCAGTGCTCCCAGCAGAGGAAGAAAGCTTTTTCCAGGACTCATACAGAGGATTTCTGCTGTCAAAGAGGAGGGAGCTGCTTCTTCTAGCACAAGCTAGACTTGGTGATTTGAGACCATAACAGACTCAAGTGGATACTGCTAAATAGCCACTATGTATTATAGATCTGTATACTAATAATTTCTTCTGCTTTCATCAGAAGGTTTATAAAGTTAATGTTTAATATAGTACATTGCTTTTGTTCATTTTTTTTAATGAATTCTGAACAGTCTTCACTGTGAGCCCCTTTACAGACTAGATCCTGGCTCTCCAGCTGCTTTTTGCAGGTCTCTGCTTTCTGTGAGACACTGGAGAGGGGCAGATAAATGACTTTGAGCCCACCCTAGCAGGTTACACTGTGACAAACAGAAGCATTACTAAGAAATTGCTTGAGAGAAGTAGCTGCCAGTAGATCAAACAAACAGAGCCTGGGAAGAATGACATTGAAACGGCCTAGCTAGCCTTTGTTGGAAACCTAGCCCAGCTCTCGCATTGACACAGAAAAGAAGAGGTGTTACAACGTCAAAGGCCTAACTAACACGGCAGAGCAACTGACAAAGGGTCCTGGGTAGCCTTCATTTGTCTGGGACTGCCAAAACATGAACACTGAGATCAAAGAGGTGCCATACTTGGAGTAAAGAAGCATGTTGCAAGCAGTGGTAATCCAGCACCAACAGCAGTATAACCTTTGAGTTGCTCTCTGCTTGGCAGGGGACAGCTTTTGGCCAAGGGTGTCAACCAACCAGAAGCATCCAGTTTCACAGGCAGTCTCCCACTCTCCCCTCTAAAACTCAAAGTGAAGGGAGAAGCTGGTCCCCCAAGCCAAAACACTCAAAAACTAGCAGCAGAGAGAGAGACAGGGCCCCTGATTCTGTTTCCCGGGCTACAAGACTGTTTGTGAGCCCCACCTCTTAAGTCTTCCTTCCTCCAAAAGCCAAGGGAAGCCCAGGGTTGGAGGAACCAAAGGATCTGCTCCTTCCAGTGACAGATCTGCCTTGTAGTGGAAGACCTGAACAATGAGTACTGGGGATCCCTCACCTCGTTAATCTAGAAGGGGCTCATGGATGGTGAGAGTCCTGGCTGGGAGCCTACAGCCTGGTGAATGCTCACTCGCTCCTAGAGGTGCGTGGCACCACACTACACCCCAACAATGGACTGCGTTATTTTATTGCCATGCCAAGACTCCTAGGCCATTGTGATGTCAGAGATAACTCAAACAGTTGCTCCCAAGGGAGCTTCCTTGGGAACAGTTGGTTGAATCAGCTCAGATATCACAATGGCCTGTCACATGGTACACTTCACATGATGCATGCATGCACTCACATAGCAAATTAGTATAGTAGATTTGATTACTAGGTCCTTTTTCAAAAAGATGGATTCTTTTTTTTCTTTTCATTTATTCTTGCTGCTTCTTCCCCCTTAATACTCAGTTGTGCAAGACTCTATGTGCCCCACAGGTTTATCCATTGGTCAGCCCCAGCATTATAGATGAAATATACCATGAATGGCCATTTTAAAAGCTGTACTCATCTGGTCATACGAGGAAATTCACTACTAAGGAAAAGCAAGATCACTTATGGCCAGTCTGTAGTGCTTGATTACTCAGCAATTCAGTGCAATTCATTCTGCAGTTGATTAGACCAGAAATGCCATTGAGGAGTAAGATCATCAGTGAAAATTGCATCTACCTGCACTAAGTAATAGACTGAGTGACAAACATTTCAGTCTAATTGACTTAAATCATAATTAAGCTTTCTGGACAATGGCCTTCCTATTCTCAGTGCGGTTTTCACAGGCTACAAGATAATTCACTTTCTTTAGCCCTTTTCCTGAGTAAATGGCTTACTGCTCTTCTGTGATAGAAGGTCAGGTTAGGGACTATTTAAAGGAGTTAGATGATCCGAGGGTGCTGCAGGAGTTCACCGATGTGATTGCAGAGCTGCTGGCAATTATCTCTGAAAACTCGTGGTGAGCAGGGGAGGTCCCGGAGGATTGGAAGAAGGCCAATATAGTATCTAGCTTCAAGAAAAGGAAAAAGGAGGATCTGGGGAACTACAGACCTATCAGCCTCACCTCAATCCCTGGAAAAATCATGGGAGCATTCAGCATGGATTCACCAAGGGCAAATCGTGCCTCACCAACCCGATTACCTTCTGTGATGAGATGACTAGATTTGTGGATGCAGAAATAACTGCTGATGTGATATACCTTGACTTTAGCAAGGCTTTAGATACAGTTTCCCACAGCATTCTTGTTGGAAAGTTAAGGAAGTATGGGTTGGATGCGTGGACCATACAGTGGATAGAAAACTGGCTAGATCAGTGGGCTCAGCGGGTAGGAATCAATGGCTCAATGTCTAGTTGGCAACCAGCAATTAATGGAGTGCCCCTGTTCTGGAAAAAATATTCCCAGAAATGGGTGCAGGAACACATATAGCAATGATCACCCCTCGAGGATCTATCAGCTCAATGTTTGTACAGCCTTGAGTGAAATAAAGACTAGGAGACAATAGGTCTCTCAAACCAAGTCAGTTTCTTACAAACCCCTACCCCACTTACAAACAAACCCAGGTATCCCCAACAGGTAAGTACTCCTCCCACAAACCAACACACCCCATAGCCAACACCAAAACCCCAACTTACTGAACAGAACAAGAAAGGTAATTAGAGGACTTATACACCTATTTCCCTGGACTTCCCTTATATTTACAGGTTTTTTTCACCCTGTAATAGGGCATGGGCCTATGACTCCCGCACAGTCTTTAGAACTCTAGAAACAGGCTGAGTCCTCCACTGCAAGGAGCCCCAAAGGACTCAGCTCAAGCAGTGGCTTTCAGGCTTCACTGAGTTCCTAATCCAAAGACCATCTTCCTCTAGATCCAAGTCCAGTGTCTTCCAAGTGTGGACTGTCTACTTCTGGACTGCTTCTGGTCTCATCCTGTAATAAGGGTCCATTTACCCTAAGCAAAGTCCAGGGATCTCAGTCTCCCAGGGTTGAGCAGGGCACTAAGACACAGTCCTAGGCTTCAAACCCAAGGCTTCCAGGATGGATCCCACTTCAGGGTCTCTCCGGTGACAAAGTCCCATGCTGGTCCGCTCAGTGTCCCATGACAATTCCCACTCTGTCTGTGCTCAGAAACAGTCCCACACTCTGAGTTCAAAGGTCCTGTCTCTCACAGCTAAGGGCTTCCAGGTGCCTTAGCTTGAGTCCCAACAAGGCAGAACAAGTCCACTGCAGCTTGGAAATGTCCCCAACAGCAAACAGGTGCACAACAAGTGCAGCCACCCTGTTGCCAGCACGCTCAGCTCTGCTAGCACCCCGCACAGGTTACTCAACAAGAGCCACTTTGTGCATGCTCTGGTCCCTCTACAAAGCGCTCCAAGAGTCTTCAGTCTCTTCTCATGCCTTAATCCTCCTGGAGATCTCCACAGAAGAACCCTTCCCCACAGCAAGCATCAGATAATGAACTCTCTGGCCTATTCAAACTATCCAATCAGAGACCTGAAATCTCCCACTGTGAAGTGTTCTTCAAATCATCAAGCAGAGCGCACAGAATGTTCCAGAAATAAACAACTTTTCCCCAATCAAATGCCAAACTCTATGGAAGGTTCTCGGAGCCCTCCAACCTGCCTCCAATCAAAGCACAGCCCTGCAAGAAAGTCCTTGGGTGGTCAGGCAGACTCTGGCTCTTGGCTGCCTACCAGTGTAACTTCTCAGTTATGGGCTGGATTGCGCAACTCTACTGATTACATAACCACACCTTCTGTTGCTGGTTAGGTGCACTACTTATTGACAACTTACCACTATAACAAATATAAATAGTAGTTTTTAACAAAAATTAACCCAACACCCCAGGGGTCAGTCCTGCAGCCCATACTGTTCAACATCTTCATTAACGATCTTGATGGTGCGATAGATTGCATGCTCAGTAAGACTGTGGGTGACACCAGGCTGGGGGGAATGGTAGACATGCTGGAGCGCAACGACAGGATTCAAGGAGACTTAGACAAATTAGAGCAGTGGGCCAAAAGAAATCTCATGAGGTTCAATAAGGACAAGTGCAAAGTCCGGCACTTAGGATGGAAAAAGCCCTGTACTGCTACAGGCTGGGGACTGGTCGGTTAAGTAGCAGTACTGTAGAAAAGGACCTTGAGGTTATGGTGGATGGGAAGCTGGATATGAGTCAACTGTGTGCTCTTGTAGCCAAAAAGGCCAATGACATATTGGGCTGTATCAGTAGGAGCGTTGCCAGCAGATTGAGGGATGTGATTATTCCTCTCTATTCAGCACTGGTGAGGCTGCATCTGGAATACTGTGTCCAGTTTTGGGCTCCCCACTACAAAAAGGACATGGACAAATTAGAAGGAGTCCAGTGGAGGGCAACAAAAATGATTAGGGGGCTGGGGCTTATGAGGAAATACTACAAAAACTAGGCTTATTTAGCCTGCAGAAGAGAAGCCCAAGAGTGGATTTGATAGCAACCTTCAGCTACTTGAAGGGGTATTCCAAAGAAGAGGGAGTTAGGCTGTTCTCAGTAGTAACAGAGGACAGAACAAGGAGCAATGGTTTCAAGTTGCAGCTGGGGAGGTTGAAGCTGAATATTAGGAAAAACTCTCTCACTAGGAGAGTGGTGAAGCATTGGAATGGCTTGCCTAGGGAAATGGTGAAATCTCCGTCCCTGGAGATATTAAGTTGACTTAACAGAGCCTCCAGTGTAGACATTCCCTATGGAATTCTGGTAAGCTGCTGCATGCATTAATCTCATTTATAATATCTGTATATCATATTGTAAGGTAACTCATGGACATTCACATTGTATCCCTCTGTAATCATGCAAATCCTCAGACAGGAGAGTGACATTAACTAGCAAGAAATGCTAGTCTCAAGCAGAAGGTGTTATGTCCTGCCCAGAAAGAAAGGTCCATTGACACCAGATGGACTAGAGTGCAACATTAAAAAGAACAAAAGACTTTGTAGTTTATCTCCTTCCCCAATTAAGACGAATTATGCAAATAAATTCCTCCCATCGGCTGAATTTGCAACTCAGAGCAGAAGAGAAGAAGGAAATAAAGCCCCCTAATAAGAGTAACTGTTTCTATGCTGCTTGGCTTCTAAGAAGGCAAGTTTTTCTAGGCATAAGCAAAAAAAACACTCATCAAATTAAGCTCCCAGCCCCTTTTTGCTGGTGGTGCTAGCCAGCTCCAAGCTCCTGACACCTGGCATGAGGGGCTGGGAAACAGACTAGGCTCCCAGCTGCTTGCCAGCAGCTGCTGGGGCCATATTGGGCCCCCAGAGCTGGATTGGGCCCCAGGAAGCCAATCACGATGCGGTGGCCCTGGGTATGTCTGTCCTGTATGCAGTGCAGACATACCCTGAAGTCAACTTAGGGTACGTCCACACAGGGCTTTTATTTCGAAACAACACTGGTTGTTTCGAAATAAAAGTCCCTATCTCCACATGACATTTTCTTGTTTCTAAAGGAGGGAGCTTCTCCTTTCGAAACAAAAGCCCTCCTTTCAAAACAGCTTAAACCACTTTGCTTTCGAAAGGAGGGTTATTTCAAAACCAGTTGTTTCGAAATAAGCTGTTTGGACATGTTATTTCGAAACAATCTTTGTTTCAAAATAACAAGAACCTTTCTCCCAGGGTGCATAGCACCCTGGAGGGAAGGTCCCACCCCCCCCAGCACCCTCGCCAGGGATCAGCACCCTGGCCAGGGTGCTGAGTGGGGTGCAGGGGGTCAGAGGGTGCCCCAGCCGGCTTCCCCCCCTGCTTCCCCTTGCTGGGAGCAGGGGGGGAGATGGGAGCCTCAGCACCCTTTGCCCCCTACTCCCGGCAAGGGGAAGCGGGGGAAGCCGGCTAGGGCTTCCCCTGCCCCCCCGCGGCTCCTGCCGGGCACAGGGGGCTTCCCTGGCACTGCACCAGGGAAGCCCCCCTGCCACTGGCCGGGGGCGCGGGGGGGGGGGGCAGGAGAAGCCCTCCCCGCCCCCGGCAGGAGCTGCAGGGGGGAGGGGAAGCCCCCCTGCACCCAGCAGGAGCTGCGGGGAGGCAGGAGAAGCCTGGGAGCCAGGCCTCCCCAGCCCAGCACAAGGCCTCCCTCCCCCTCCCCTCTCCTATTTTGAAATAGCATGTTACAGTGGACGTGCTATTTCGATTCCCTCCTTTTTTCTTATTTTGAAATAGCTTTTTGTTACTTTGAAATAAGGCCTTTATTTCAAAACAGCTTGTTTCGAAACAAGGGCTTGTGTGTGGACATAGCCTTAAAGTTAAGTCAACTTCCAACGGCCCCTGCCGATGCAAACATAACCATTGATGTGACCAAGGGGACTATCTGTGACTTTGTGTTAAGGTTGTTATAGTTCCTGAGTTTATAACTGATGAAATATAACTGAGAAAATCTGAGTACAGAACTTGCAACTGATTTGGCATCTTTGCTCTGGTTCTTAATAGTCTGCCCTAAGATTGGTACACATGCCCTTGAGCCACTGAAGGGCAGCTTGACAAATCTCTGCGGACTGTACCCCTTGTTGTGCTGTGTTAATAATCTGAGGTAAAGGCCTTGAGTGGATTTGGGTATAGCATGGAGCTTGTCCTAGACTAGTAAGAACACAGCAGTATGTAGTAAGATACTTTACAATGAATAGGTGAACAGAGTTGAAAATTACCTAAATAAATGGACTCTCCCCAAATGGATGGCCAGTCACAGATTAGTTGGAGTTTTATATGCAACATTTAGCATCTTTAAACAACTGACTGTTATTCCACAGAGTCAAGGGACACGTCTACACTTAAAATGATACTTCGGTGCAGCTGCACTAAGTGAATATGCCCCTCTGTCAATGGGAGAGCATCTGTTAACATCTCTGCAGTCGTGGGACTAAAAGAGGAGATTACTGATTTATAGATTGTTGTATTAATACATATATTCACTCCAGCTTGACTGGTCCCTTGCAATATGTGCTAGGTAACTGTGTTACATAATCATTGCACTTTGTACTTTGTTGTGATGCTGAGTGTTCCTGTCCCAAACCTGAAGCAGTGCTCTATGTGGATCAACAATGTGTCTCTCTCATGAACAGAAGTTGGTCCACTAGAAAAGATTTTCTCACCCACCCTGGCTTGAATATCCTAGAACTGTCTACACTGCATACAACAATGTTATTCCACAGGTAACTTTGCTAACAGAAGGATGGGCTGCCAGAGAATCATACAATCACATATTAGCATTGGAGGGGACCTCTGGAGGTCATCTAGTTCAATCTCCTGATCAAAATGGGACTAACCCCAACTAAATCATCTCAGAAAGTGCTTTGTCAAGTCAGGCCTTAACAACCAACAGAAGTTCTGTCAACTCCATAGGTAACCCTATGATTTTTTTTTTCCTAAAATCCAATCTAGACCTCCCATTAGGAACTTCAGTCCACTGCTCCTAGTTCTGTCAACAGACTGCTATCAGACCTACATGCCCCACTTCTCTTCTGCAGGCTAAACAAGCATAGTTCCCTCAGCCTCTCTTCCTAAGTCATGTACTCCATTTCCCAAATCATTTTGGTTGTCCTCCTCCATACTCTCTCTAATATGTGCACATCCTTGCCATAGTGGGGGGCCCAAAGCTCAGCACAGGACTCCAAATTTGGCCTCACCAGTGCCAAGAACAGGGGAATAATCACTTCCTTCAATCTGCTGGCAATGCTCCTGTTAATGCAACTCAATATACTGTTAATCTCCTTGGCAATAAAGGTACATTATTGACTCATATCCAGCTTCTTGTCCACTGTAACCTCAGGTCCTTTTCTGCAGCACCGTTGCCTCACCAGTCAACAAAGACCAATTTAGAAAAGTGAAAAACATCTCTTAGCCAAACACCACCAGCAGTATCTTGAATACCAAAATTGTAGAGCTTACCAGAGTCTGTCAGTCCCCAAAGAAACAAACACAGAATCTGGTGGCACTTTTAAAAACTAACACATTTATTTATCCCATGAGCTTTCATGGGAGAGAATCCCACTTTGTCACATGCTTGAAGAAGCAAGAGTCTCTCCCACAAAAGCTCATATAGTAAATATTTAAAAAAAAAAAAAAAAAAAAAGACAAGGAGTCCTGTGACACTTTTAAAGACTAACAGCTTTATTTATTGCATGAGCTTTCATGGGAGAAAATCCCACTTAGTCTTTTGAAATGCCGCCAGACTCCTTGTTTGTTTTGCTGAACTATAACACGGCTACCTCTCTGGAACTTGTTACTCCACAGTTGGTAGCAGTGCACAGGATTCTTCACAATGCTTCTACCCTACCTTAACAAAAGCTACAAAACTCTCCAGGGCATGATCTGGCAGCAGATGTATTGTTGCAATGCAGGGGAACACAGCATTGCCATAGGGTTGTTGAACATATTCCATGGCTATTTCTACACTGCCAAGTTAGTCTGGACTAAGGAGGCTTAGTGCGGACTAATTTGGTTCATGTCTACACTAGCCTTTGGCTAGTTCAAACTAAAAAATTTCTTAGTTCATATGGTTAGTTTAGAGCAATGTAGATGCCTTAGTTCGAACTTAAGTTTGAACTAAGCAGTTAGTTTGAACTAACCATGTTTTTTAGTTCGATCTAACTTTTAATTTGTACTAGGCTGGCTTTTTCAGTTCCAACTAAAAAATGTGGCTAGTTTGAACTAGAAAGCCATGGTTAGTCTGAACTAACCTGGAACTGCTTAGTTCAGACTAAGGAAGTCAGAACTAAGCTTTCTAATGTAGACACAGCCCATGTCCTGTGCACCTACAGGTACTCCCTTGCATGAACAAATGAATGCTTAATGCACAGGCTCTGAGATGAAGCCCAACATATTGCTCGCCACATTGAAGAGCTCTTTCACCTTCTGGTTAAAACCTAGGGAGTGCATGAAATCCAGAAAACCATATGCATTGCTACCCCTGCTCATGCCAATGTAGACATTGAAATCCACAAGAACAAAAATGCCCTTGAGTCTGTTCTTGTTCTGTGTTTTCAGTTTTTATATTCCTTTGGGATTAAACTTCCCCAGTCCAAGAACAAGAAGCATTCTCCACAGCTGTAGGTTGGGCAAGGTTTCCTTAATGACCTCTTGGGGATTAAATGAATAATTTAAGATTTATAACAGCTTTAAAAGAGTTTGTTGTTGTTGTTGTTATTTCTCTATGCCAAGCTCACGACGGAGTGGGATTTGTTCTGTCTTTCTTGTTTGTTTACAGTGGAATGATACAAAATCCTGCAACCTATTTTTATTTGTGCTAATTGTGTATTTACTGTTGTTTCATTTGTTTACATCTGCATACATCAAAGCCCTTCAAACCCATTTTGATTTTGCTAAGTGTAATGGGTAGATTAATAATGGTATTTTTCTATTAATTAGCATGTACAAGGCAAAACAGTATGGTATTTAAAGTACAGTTAATTTCTCCTTCTGTTCTATAATATGCATGCTACAAAACTAGGTGCAAGTGTTAGGCAAATACACTCGGTCACCATTCTGTAGCCATAATAGGATCATCCTATTAAAATGTTCAGTTGTGACCCAGGGGCCCAGATGAGAAAACGGAAAGGTTTTTGTTCAAAGGAAGCTCAGATATGCAGCTAATCTGTATGTTCTATACACAGGATGACTACAACATTCTAGGGTGCAGGTTTCAAAAGCACTCAGTTATGCCATTAACTTCAGTGGGAGCATAACTGGGAGAAATTCATGGAGAGATTCTGAAAATCCCATCATTAAATTCATTTCTAGTTTGCAGTAATAACATACTGATTTTTGGTATCAAATTCCAGAGGTGACCAGAGTGTTAATATCTTGAGTTACTTCTTTGCCTGATCAGACCTCAGCAGTCTGGGCTATAACTGCTCAGTCAAAAGCGTCCATAGTAAGTACTTATCAAGGCGGGGGATGCCCTGGAAATCTCTCCTTCCTCTGTGTTGCGTTCTTACCCATAAGTGAATATGCTGTAGATATGTTTGTGTCTGAGTGTACACTCAACATCTAATTGACATGATCCCATTATTGCTACAAAAATGTGATATAGTGTATTTGCCTAACATTTGCACCTAGTATTGAAGAACTGGATATCTGCAGCATGCATATTATCGAAGAGAAACATAAATTATATACACGTGTGTAAATCATCCTGTTGGTAGAACATCTGATCAGCCTCCTATCGTGGTTTCTTCTGAATAAATGTCCTGTGATCTCACCATTCAGGTCACTAGGACAACTGAACACATGAAAGAGATGATCTTATTATGGTTGCAAAAGTATGACATCATACATTTGCCTTATAAATATGGTAAAACTTCTTCCTTTCTCTCTCTCTTCTCTCTTCTAACAACATACCAGTATGGCCAGCAATGACTGCTATGGCTGCTTCTTGAAGCTCACAGAGAAAATGCAGTTCCCTGCTGATGGAAAAGTTAGGAACTGGTATCAGTGCAAACATCATCTCACCAATTTCATCAAGCTCTAGCCTGAGGCACTCAAGTGATGTGATTACATCGCCCTCTAGTGGTTGGTTCACACTGGATCTGAGTTTAAATAATGATTTATGACAAGGTCATCGGAAAGAAAAAAAGTTCTGACAAATAGCAGGTGTCACTAATTATTTTTTATTACTAATTATATCCTTTAGTCTTTGGTAATTAATTTTCTCTATGTAAATCAGCCTTTATATTATCTAAAGTCCTTCCAAAACTAAAACCTCTACTATGCTGGTTAACAAAGACCAGTTTGGAAAAAGTGAGAATCTTCTCTCAGCCAGCACGATCTTGGGTACAAAAGTTGTAGAGCTTAACAGAGTCTCTTAGCCAGATGCAAATATCTCACATGCTGGCTTGGAGGGCCCAGTGAGAAAGCCAAAGAGCATCCAGACTATCTATTCACAGGTACAAGAAGGCAACAGGCAGCTTCTGACACTCTGTAAAGAACACTGTTAGAGAGAAGGAAATGCCTGGAGAATGTTCGGAGAGAATTGGGGAATCTTACTGGTTTAGAGAGAGGAAGTTTTGGAGAGTGATTAAGCTGCCACAGGTTGTGAGGAACCAGAAACTTTATGGAGACAGTGCTGGTGTGTGCTGAGAAGGGTTCAGTGAGGAGAGGTGGTATCCTAAGCACAGCTCCATTGGTGTTTGTTCGGGGTCTTGCAGAAAGAAAGGATAACTGGGCTCTAGGCATCTCTTAAAGGGAGTGAAAGGATCTAGGATCTTATTTATGGGAAGGAGCTCTGTGAAGGATAGAGGTTTGTGGCCAGAGTACCGTTAGTCTGTCAAAAGCATTGTCCGGTACTAAATTCCTGAAAGGGAGGTGCGAGAGGATGTGGAGGTTAGAGGGTCATGTGGTACAGGAGTCAGCATAGAGGAACTGAGATGATGGAGCATAGTCATAATATTGCCCAGTAGAGCCCAGCCCCAAGTGACGACCCTGCCTTCTGATAAGGCTGATCATCTCAAACTAGTTAGACTGGGCTGGGTAGACACATTCCTGTTCCAGAGTAACCAGACAACACACTGTCATTGACACAGTGAGAAGTGAATCCATATTTTATCTTCTATTGACGTGTAACTAGGGCAAGAGAACATCATTTGCATCCTGGCAGCATAGGCTAAGCATACAGCACATCTAGAAAAGAGGCTCTGGTCTCTATAAACTCAGGAAGTGGCTTCTACCATATAGACAGACTTGGCAGTTGGGTATGCACTATTTTACAGTGACTGATAATATCCCCATTCTGATTCTGGGTGAGCTTACATCAGGCAGGTTTGCAGAAGCACTGAGTGCCTGCAATTGTTACTAAAGCCAATGGGAGATCTGAGTGCTCAATTTGGCCATGCTGGGTTTCGTTTTTGTTTGGATTCAGGCACCACGTGTTACCAAACAGCTCCAACTCCAGAGGCATTAGGACCCTACCAAAGTTAATCAAATCAGCAATTTGCCTAAGAGGATGTAAAATTAGTTAGATAGAGTCAATTGCTTTCTCAGTCAATAGGAACTGCCAAACACATGCAAAAGCCTTTCTAATTTTTCTTTTCTTTTTTTTTTTTTTCAAATTTTATTGAAAATTGTTTTAGTGCCAATCTTGATAGGTGGCTCTGGAGATTACAGTCTTAGAATCACAGAATCATGGAAACTGGAAGGGACAATGAGAGGTCATCAAGTCCAGTTCCCTGCACTCATGGCAGGACCAAGAATCCTCTTAAACCATCCCTGACAGGTGCTTGTCTAACCTGCTCTTAAAAATTTCCGGTGATGGAGACTCCACAACCTCCCTAGGCAACTTATTCCAATGGTTAATCACCCCAACAGTTAAGAATTTTTTTTCCTAACGTCCAACCTAAACCTCCCTTGCTATAATTTAAGCCCATTGTTTCTTGTCCTATCATCAGCAGTTAAGGAGAACAATTTTTCTTCCTCCTCCCCATAACAACCTTTTAGTTACTTGAAAACTATTACCAGGTCCCCTCTTTTCCAGGCTAAACAAATCCAGCTCTTTCAATCTTCCCTCATAAATCAAATGCTCCAGAACTTTAATCATTCTTGTTGCTCTTCTCTGGATTTTCTCCGATTTGTCCACATCTTTCCTGAATTGAGGTGCCCAGAACTGGACACAATACTCTAGCTGAGGTCTAATCAGGCTTGAGTTGAGCGGAAGAATTACTAATTGTATTTTGCTTGCAATACTCCCACTAATACTCCCCAGAATGGTGTTTGCTTCTTTTGCAATAGTGTTAAAAACCATTGATTCATATTCAGCTTGTGGTCTACTATCTCTTGCATTCATCCATATAGACCAGATGTGGCCAAACTGCGGCTCACCAGCCACATGCAGCTCTTCAAAAGTAAAAGTGCGGCTCCCAAAGAATTCCAAAACAAAGCCCCATCAATGTTCCTGGCCCTACCCAGAAACATTCTCCCTGGCACCAGTGGGGAGGACAGCTTAAGTCTCCAGTCCCCTGAGTATTCTTCAGATGAATGCTCAGGGTGGAGCAGCACACACTTGCAGTTCTGGCACCTCCATTTGTTACCCCCCAAAAAATCTAATTGCTTAATTTACTAATTTTCAGACTGTCCAGCAGTCTGGGTTTTAAATTTGCAATGTCTATGGGGTGACTCAAAAAAAAGGTCTTTTCACCTAAACGGACAAATATCTGTACCCTGGGATAAATGTCCGAAGTGGGAGATACGGCTACAGCCCGCCGATCAAGCACAGACCCAAAAGCAACAAGGATTTAGAGCCAATAATTCATTGTAGGCAAAAGCGGCTTTATTGTAATATCTATTGTAAGCAATGGATAAAGCGCTTCTATCTCTTTAAGAAAAACCGCTACTTAACATTAATCTTAATACATTAACATGAAACAACACTTAACTTTTGACTATAACACATCTATAAGTACAATTATAACATGAGGACAACATTTAACTTATAACTATAACATAAAGACATTGAGGTATATAAAAGAACATTCAGCGAGTGAGGGCCAGTCACTGGCTGAATGGAGAGATCTCAGTTCTTAATGTTACTCCTTAAGGTCTTAATCTGGGTTACTTATCTCACTTATCTTAATAAATTTACTTTTAAAAGTTACTTTGTAAAGCTTGGACTTCCCCTAGTACTATTCCCTATGGGTGTTCCTCCCCTCTTTGGGACCCTTTTGCTTACCCCAAAACATGATAAAATAGGGTGTCCGGATGGTGTCCGCGCTGACCCAGCAGGATATAATCCACAAACAAAATATCTCAAGGGAGAGCTGGAGCTGCGTGGCGTTCAGATCTCTCTTTCTCTCAGCTCTGGTCTGGTTGCCGTGGAGACTGGAACTCAGGCGCGGCTCAGAACATTCAGCGGCAGGCAGGTGCAGTTGCTAGGCGACTGGAGCTCAGGCACGGCTCAGAATGTCCAGCAGCTTGTGGGCGTGGTTGCTAGGCGACCAGAGTTCAGGCACGGCTTGGAACGTCCAGCGGCTGGCAGGTGCAGTTGCTGGGCGCCCGGAGCTGCAACGTCACTCATAAGCTAAAAGGCAGGACTTGGTTGGCTGCTTGCTTATGAGTTTTATTGGAAGCCCTTTTTGAGACTGAGCACAGAGACTCAGCTCAAGGACAATGTCCTGAGTCACCGTTCAGAGATACAGCCCCTGTTGCCTTTCAGAGACTAAGTCCAAGACCTAGCTCCCCGGCTTCCACTAGAGACGTTGTTACACCCTCTAGGGATGAGTGTGAGTGAGACTCCTAGAGCAGCGGGAACATAGCCAGAGGCCAGTGGAACCCAGTAAGGAGTGGGAGAGATCTCCGCAGCTCTGCTTTGTGCACCGCCTTTTATTCACTGTTCTGCCACTCCCAGTTTCTTCTTGGCCAGTCCCAAAGATATGAGTTCATCTTCATCCAGTTGGAAAAGGGTGATTTCATCTATCACCTGCACAGTGCATGCACAGTGCATGATCAAAATCAATACTTTTGATGGGTCCTTTTGACAGGGGGTGGACACCTTAGAATACTTGATGGGAGGGGGACTGAGTGAGTTCAAAAGTTCAGAATCTTCCTCCATCTTGACCTACTTAGATATCTGTTGAATAGAGATATACCTAATGAATCTGCTGAACCTATGATCTCTCCATTTCACTTGCTGAATGCCCCTTGAATGCCAGCTTTGCTTTAACATTAATAAGTGATGATTTATAAATTCTTTATCACTAATTATTGCATATTATACTGTTTTGATTTTTATTTTAATATTAGATTGCCTTTCACTATTTCTCCTATTCATATATCTTTATTCAGTCCAAATTTGCTATAATGCTAAAGAGATGGCAAAAATCTCAGGCTACACATTGGCCGGCCAGGTAAGATGGAGGAGGTTGGGGGGGAGGGGGATCCTCTTCCCTGCCACGGGCAGAGCCATGCGGGGAGGTTTCCCTGTTCCCTCACCATGGCGAGAGCCAGATAGGGGTTTGGTGTGTTACCCCGCCACGGCCAGAGCCCGGTGGAGGTTTGATCTTTTGCCCCATTGCAGCCAGAGGTGGGCGGGGGGTTTGGTTTCTTGCCCCAGTATAGCCAGAGCTGGGTGGGGGGTTTCTTGTTCCCCTGCCATGGCCAGAGCTGGGCGGGGGTTTGGTGTATTTGACGTTAGTTGACTGCAAGATCAATGTTTGCTCTCTTTTTACAATAAAATTAAACTGCGAAATCAATTTTAAATGTAGTAATTTTGGACTAAGTAAAAGTATGGATATGCGTCAGAACGACTCTCAAAGATTTCATAACGTGTGAAGCTCTTGAGTTCCATAAGTTTGGCCACCCCTGATATAGACAGACAGATTTAAGGCCAACACTGCACAATGACTTGAGATAAGGAGCATGAGGAACTCTCTCCCCTGTAGGACGTACAGGATGAAAGTTTAGTAGGCAGACTGTAGTCACCCAAACTAGAATCTGTCATAATGCCTGGAGTTTATAAACCCTAAGAAACTAACTTTGAAATGATACAGGAATTTTACTGAGCACTAGTAGTCAGGCCCTTCAGTTATTTGGTCAGACTCAAAAGGAAAACAAGCCTTTAAAGACAGCAGACCAGTTTCATAACATACACAGGGCCTTTGACAATGGAGAAATAGATGCTTAACATTTAATCATTACTATGGCTATCAATTAATTGCAATTAACTCAAAGCAGATTAACTCAATTTAAAAATTAATTGTGATTAATCATGGTTCCAATCACACTTTTAAACCATTCCCAGGGACATACTTTATGCTGGTGAGGCTTGTTAAAAAAAAAAAAAGAATTAAATTTGTGGCGGACCTCCTTGGAGGAGAATTGTGTATCTCCTGCTCCATGGTTTTGCCCACATTCTTCCACATATTTCATTTTATATCGATCTCAGATGACAACCCTGCACATGTTGTTCAGTTTAAGAATATTTTCAAGGCAGATTCAGCAAAACACAAAGAAGGTGCCAATGTGATATTTCTATAGATAGCTGCAGCACTCAACCTTACATTTAAGAATCTGAAGTGCCTTCCAAAATCTGAGAAGGACAAGGTTTGGAACATTCTATCAGAAGTCTTAAAAGAGCAACACAAATGCAGAAATACAGAAATCACCCAAAAAGATCAACCTTCTGTTGGTGACATCTGACTCAGATGATGAAAATGAATATGTGTTGGTCCTATTATGGAAAATTTATAAAAGGTCTGTGTGCATTTTAATAAAAATAAGTAGAGCCCTGCAAATCCGCTGACATCCGCAGATATAAGCCTTATATCTGCATCCGCAGATACAACATGGATATCCACGGACCATTTCTTGCGCATGCAGATCGGATACGGATCCACATATTATTATCCACACAGAGCTAGAGCCCTGCAAATATGCGGATATCCGCAGATATTCGCATTATATCCGCATTCGCGGATACAACACAGATATCCGCGGACCATTTCTTGCGGATGCAGGTCAGATACGGATCCACTTATTTGTATCTGCTCAGGGCTCTAAAAATAAGATTAACATAAAATGGAGTAAAAAACACAGTGAAGTAGGTAAAAACAATGTAGGTTAGCCAAGTAATGGAACAAGGTTCAGTGGAAAATTGCCAAGTCACCAGCAATACAAAGAGCAGTTGTAAGAGAGATAAGTAAGCAAGGACATGTCCATGAAGGAAAAACAAAGAACAATTAAAGGAAAAGCCTTGTGGTTATCCTGTAACATATGCATGGTGATGCAAGTTGTTCATTACACAGTATATAAGCTATAGCTTTGGCATTAGGGGTGTGGGAAGCTTACTGGTTCTGTTGGAACTCTGTAACCTTTCCCTTCTTGTACAAGAATAAAAATCTTTTCAACCACTAAGCTGTGGTGTCTGGTACTGATTGGCCCACCTAGGCACCCTAAATGGGAATTTTTTCCTATAACAGTCCTCACTGCTCTGGACTGTTAAAATGCAGAATCTGCCATCATCATAGAAGCACGTTCTCTGGCATGATGATTAATGCATGAAAGGGCATATGAATGTTTAGCATATCTGGCACATGAATACCTTGTACTGTCAGCTACAATAGCAAAAGGCAAATCCTGTTCTCATGTTCAGGTGACATTGTAAATAAGAAGTGGGCAATGTTATCTTCCATAAATTGTTTGTCTTAGCAATTGGCTGAATAAGAAATAGAACTGACTGCACTCGTTGGCTCTAAAGTTTTACACTGTTTTGATTTTGCATTTATGCAATAAAAAATTCTGCTTTTGTAAATTGCACTTTCACAATGGAGAGATTGGACTATTATACTTGTAGGAGGTGAACTACACTGCAAAAATTCATTATAAAAATAGAAATGTAATATAACGGGAGCACTGTACACTTGCATTCTGTTGTAATTGACATTAATGCACTTGAAAATGTAGAAAACATCCAAAACATTTAAATAGTGTTTTATTACAATTTAAGAGTGCAATTAAAACTGTGATTAATTTGAACTATTTCTTATAATCTCACAATTAATCAAAATTAATTTTTCAATTGTTTGACAGCCCTAATTATAATGATAATACTCCTGGACAACATCGGGCCTGGAGTAAGTGGCTGGAACTCCACAGAAGTCAGCTGAACTAAATAGGACACTAGTGGGGCCCAAGCCCTTCTATGTTACTGCAGCTGATTTCAGTGGAGTCATGCTGCTGTAAAACTTGGGCCTCGCTTTCTGTATTCCTCCCTTTGATAACTGTTTCTATTTTCACACTAAAGTAAGAAGTTTTCAAACAATTTGGAGTCCTTTCCTGCTGTTTTATACGGCATAACAAGAGCTTCATAAATATTATGATATTCATTTTCTGTCTGTACAATATTTAACATTAAAAATCAGATCCTTGTTTGCCTCTTTTTCCTGGAGGATACACTGTCACTACATATTCTGGTAGCAGGGTGCTTTACCATCATACAGCCATGCCACAGCTTGCTCCCAATAAATACACTATCACTTGTATAATGTTCTTAGTGCAGCTAAATTAATAAATTTCCACAGGGATAGCTATGTTAGTCTAGTCCAGCAAAAAAACCCAAGGAGTCATGGGGCACTTAAAGACTAACAGATTTATTTTTCGCATGAGCTTTTGTGGGAGAAAATCCCGTTTCATCAGATGCTTCGAAGATGGGTGAAATTACAGAATGGAATGAAAATAAATGCAAGGGAGCTTAAAAACATAGGATCAGGTCATACAGTAACAGCAAATCAGAGCAGTTGTTAGGTTCAAACCCTGCACAAAAGAATAAATGAACATAGAACTGGTATCAGAAATCACAAAACAAAAAAAAACAGTTGCTGAGCACTTCCATCTTTCTAATCACTCGATAAATCATTTGTTAAGGACCGTCGTCAGAGATGTGACTGGGACATCAAGACTTCAAAGAGCAACAGCTGAACTGGAATTAATATGCAAATTAAATTGTGTGAAAGCAGGATTGAATCGAGACTATGGGTTCTTTTCCCATTACAAAAGGTAATCTGACTTCAGCTTTCCCAGGGTTTGAACCTAACAACTGCTCTGATTTCCTGTTATTGTCTGATCTGCTCCTATGTTTTACATTCCCTTGCATTTATTTTCATTCCATTCTGTAAATTCACTCATCTTCGAAACATCTGATGAAGTGGGATTATCTCCCATGAAAACTCATGTGAAAAATAAATCTGTTAGTCTTTAAGTGCCATAAGACTCCTTGTTCTGTTTTTTTTTATAGTGCTAGCACACATGCATTTACCTCAGCTGTATATTCAAGCTCCCTGTTGCAATGTAAGTGTAACCTCTAAGAACAGATATACCTATACAGCAAACAGCCCCTAGCTTCTGATATTTGGGTACCAGGACATCTGCAGCTCAGGTTTCAGCCTCCTGTGATGTCTTCTAAACTAACAAACTCCAAGGTCAGAAGGGACCAATATGATAACCTAATCTGACCTCCTGCACAATGCAAGCTACAGAACCTCACTCATCCACTCCTGCAATAGACCCCTAACCTATGACTGAGTTATTGAAGTCCTCAAGTCATGTTTGAAGATTGTAAGGTACAGAGAATCCATCTTCACATGAGCAATGTCCTATGCTACATAGAAAGACGAAAAACCCCCAGAGCCTTTGCCAGTCTGCTCGGGTGTGGGGGGAGGGATTCCTTCCCAACTCCAAACATGGTGATCAGGTAAACCCTGAGCATGTGGGCAAGACTTACCAGCCAGACATCGAAGAAAGACTTCTCTGTAACAACTCACAACCTACCCCATCTAACATCCCACCACAGGCCTTTGGCATATCTACCACTAGCAGTCAAAGATCAGCTAACTACCAAACTAGGCTGTCCCATCATACTATCCACTCTATAAATTCATCAAGTTTGGTTTTGAAGCCAGCTAGGTTCCCCCACTCTTTGCCCCTCTTGGAAGGCTCTTCCAGAACTTCACTCCTGATTGTTAGAAACCTACATTCAATCTCAAGTGTAAACTTCCTGATGGCCAGTTTATATCCATTTGTTGTCATGTCCACATTGGTGCTGAACTTAATAATTCCTCTCCCTCCCTGGTATTTATCCTTTTGATGTATTTATAGGGAACAGTCATAGCTCCCCTCAAACATCTTTTGGTTAGCCTAAACAAGCCAAGCTTTTTGAGTCTCCTCTCATAAGTTTTCCGTTCCTTAGATCACCCTCATAGCCATTTTCTGCACCTGTTCCAGTTTGAATACACCTTTCTTAAACATGGGGGACCAGAACTGCACACAGTACTCCAGATGAGGTCTCCCCAGCACCTTGTATTACAATACTAACATCTTCCTATCTTTACCAGAAATACTTCATCTGATGCATCTTAGGACCACATTACCTTTTTTCACAACTGTGGTGTTTTGGACTACCTAGGGTCATTGGGGTTGTCATAGTGATAAATGGGAGAGTTGTTTATGTGCTAGAAAAACCTGTCTGTCCTCTCTCTCTCTCTCGGTTCTCTTTCAATAAAGACTACTTATACAGCTCTGAATATGCTGTCCTCCTTATTGGATTATAATTTCCCTTAAAACTCTACAACAACCACATCACATTAGTAGCTGTAACCAGATCACGCCCCCCTTCCCCTTGTAGTTTGTGTTCTCCTCCCCTTTCTTAGGCAGAGGAATCCAAAGTCCCTTTCCTTCTTAATCACCTGAGCCAGCCAAGTGTTCTCCTTCCCTCATTAACCCAGGGTTTTTGCTTAGATTCCTTAGTGCAGCTACCTGCTGCCCGTTAACCCTTTCTTGTAGGTGTCTTTGGCTATGTCTACATTGTAAAAGCTAAGTCGACTTTATTAAGTTGACTTAATAAAGTCTACATAAGGTCGACTTTAAGTAGACCTTATTAAGTCAACTTAGTGAGTCCACATTGCCTTAAGTCGACTTAATATAGTCGACTTAATGGTAAAGTCGACTTTATAAGCGGACCTTATAAAGTCAACTTTACTGGACCCTAAAATCGACTTTATTGCCCTGCAGTGTAGACAGGGCTCTGTTTAAGTCGACTTAAGGGCCCTGTTTAAGTCGACTTAAGGGCCTCAGCCACTTGGGTGAGGGGTGGCCAAGGCAAAAGGGTTCACCACCCTCCACTCTGCTACAGCAGTTCATATTCATCCTGTTATCATAGAATCATAGGCTATGTCTACACTAGAGGGATCAGGTAAGTCAACTTAATAAGGTTGACCTAAAGGTGATTTTATTAAAGTCAACTTAGAGAGGCCCTATTTGCTTAAGTCGACTTTATAAGTTCAACTTAAGTCAGGGGACCCATTTAAAGTCAGCTTAATCAAGTCAACTTAAATGGCCCTCCTGCCTTAAGTCAACTTTATTAAGTCAACTTTAATGCCCACATTTTATTAAGTTGACTTAATAAAGTCAACTGTAAGGGTGAGAGTTATTAAGTCAACTTAAGCAAATGCTTAAGTCAACTTAATGAACTCCAAATGTGGCCAGGGAGTTGTGTAAGTTGACTTAAGCCTGCTTAAATCAACTTTAGCCTCCAGTGTAGACAAAGCCATAGAAACTGGAAGGGACCATGACAGGTCATTGAGTCCAGTTCCCTGCACTTATGGCAGGAAGAAGTACCCCCATTAAATCATCCTTGACAGGTGTTCGTCTAAACTGCTCTTAAAAAACTGCAGTATAGGACATTTCACAAGCTGCCAAGGCAACTTATTCCAGTTGTTAATCACCCTGACAGTTAGGAATTTTTTCCTAATGTCTAGGCTGAACCTCCCTTGCTGTAATTTAAGCCCATTGCTTCTTGTCCTATCATCTGTGATTAAAGAGAATAATTTTTCTCCTTCTTCCTCAATATAACCTTTTAGGTACTAGAAAAAGGTTACCATTTCCTCCTCTCTGTCTCCTTTTTTCTAGGCTAAACAAATGCAGCTCTTTCAAACTTCCCTCATAGGTCAAAATGTTCCAGACCTCTAATCATTTTTGTTGCCCTTCTCTGGACTTTCTCCAGTTTCTCCACATCCTCTTTGAAATGAGACACCCAAGGCTGGACACACTACTCAAGTTGACTCCTAATCAGGGCAGAGTAAAGTGGAAGAATCACTTCTCATGTCTTACTCACAATACTCCTGTTAATACATCCTAGAATGATGTTTGCCTTTTTTTGCAACAGTATTACACTGCTGACTCATAGTTAGCTTGTGATACACTATTACAACCAGATTCCTTTCTGCAGTACTTCTTCCTAGGCAGTCATTGCCCATTTTGTGTGCAATGAGTTGTTTAACCCTAAGTGGAATACTTGGCAGTTATCTGTATTGAATTTCATTCTATTTACCTCCAACCATTTCACCAGTTTGTCCAAATCATTTTGAATTGTGATCCTATCCTTCAAAGCACTTGCAACCCCTCCCAGCCTGATATCATCTGCAAATTTCATAAGTTTGCTCTCTATGCCATCATCCAAGTCATCAATAAAAATGTTGACCAAAACCAGACCCAGGACAGATTCCTGTGGCACCCTGCTCACCGTGTCCTTTCAGGCTAAATGTGAACCACTGATAACTACTCCTTAATTATCTATTCTATTATGTTTCCCCGTACAGAGGTTATCAATCAGTACACCCAGGTGCTTCTCTTCCTGTCACTTCCAACTACCATGTCCTCAGTATGGTCCTCCCAAAGACCTTGCCAAAGCCTTACACCAAAATGAAGGGAAGCCAAGGCCTGTTATTTCCAAAATAAAATGCAAGCAGAAAGAGAGAGTCAACAAAACTTTGCAAAGCCAACTTTGTATAGCTTAAATGAGCAATGAAGGACACAAACAGACCAAAAACAGTGTGTGTGTGCATTTGTGTATGTGTGTTTTGCAATTCTCCAACAAAATCCTAATGTCCTAAAAGTAATCATCATGATGTGACCCCATGCAAAATACACCTTACCTTAAGCCACAGTCCTCTTCACCTATCAAAGGGATAGAGGTGCTAATGGTCTCTCAATCCATTCAAACCACATCAACCTGTCAATATTATTCTGAATGTTGGGAGAAAGCAGATGCCATCAATGTTTAAAGTCTATCTTGTAGCTTCTTCTGAAAAGTAAACAGCCTTTTTGATGTAGGCAAAAAGAGAGAGAAGAAAACACAAGTCTTTCATCTCCTCCCACAAAAGCCATATTATGACTTCTTTTTCAAGTCCTTTTTCTTTCCAACATCTGAGATCCCTTGAGGATTGATAGTGTTTTCTTCAAAAACAGATCTCTCCACAGACTTGAAAATGTGATTGTTAACTTGGAGTTATCCAAGCTGTACAGAAAGCACAGTGGTCATCAAAAGTTATTTCTGAGAGTCCTCCAGACTGTGAACCACCTGAGAAAAGGAAAGGGATTATTCAGGAAACAAATTTGAATAGCATTAAGAATTTAACAGGGTGGCTGGCACAATCCACTGACTAAAGCAATACATCAAGCATGGAACAGCATGCTGTACATTCCAGGTATATGGTATGTATTTTCCAAGAGCTGCTGACAGAGGCAAAAGCATTAAATTGTAAGTGGGGGTTTCTGACAAGGTTGACGGAACCCGATGTATTTTAAAATACAGAAGATCTCAAAATTCTGAGCGCCATTTTCAATTCTAATTATTAGCAAATATTTATGCAGTTTAAAGAAAAATCTGCTTGAGACAGTATTAACCATGAAAAATGCCCATGATGTGAAAATAGGATTACTGCACAAAGTTGAAAGCATTAAGGGAGGTCAAATGGCATTTTAAAAATAAAAGGCTTCCATAGCATAAACTTACTTTTTCCTAAATAACCCTCTCATTTCATAGCACTAAATATCAAAGCAGCAGTATTTTAAGTCAGCGTTAACACAAATATTACTTTGCATTTTGTAGTACTTTTCCATCAGAGGGTCTTGAAGCATTTCACAAACACTGTTAATTAATAACACCCAGTTATTTTGTTCTATTCGGGTTCCTGTACTGCATTCATCACTTTAATGTGTGAGTACTGTCTAGAACAGTTCCCAACCTTCTCTTTGCCTTGGCACACCTTGATACCTTTAATTGTTTTGAGGCACACCACCACATAGTCTCCAGATGAACTCATTAATATTCATAAGCCAATCCAGAACACTCTAAGTAGTTTTTCAAAAAATTCCATGGCACACCTGCACAAGCCTGATAGCACACCCATTGGAAACCCAGTGGTCTAGAAGTACATTAAGCAATAGGATTAAACATCTGGAACATGTATGTTCTCTCAGCCTCCCCTCCCAGAGAGATGAACCATAAGTGCAGTAGTGTGTGTTCATTTAGTAATGTGTGTGGTTCGGTTTGGTTTTTCAGGAAAGGGAGCAGTTAAAAGAAATGCACTTATTGCTACTTGTTTGTATTAGAAAAGGCAACTTCAACAAAATGTTCTTTGTTCTTGGAGCAGACTGTAGTGGACATTAGTTCCTGGGAAGGGAGGGGGGCGTCCCATTGGAACAAGTTGCCAATGGTTGCAGCAGATTCTCCATTAACGACAACTTTTAAATCAAGAAATACTCTAGGAATGACGCTGGGAAAGTTCTATGCCCTGTGCTATATGGGAGGTCAGACCAGGATATCATAATGGTCCCTTTTAGCCTTGGAAGATATGATTTTAAGCGTGAAGTCCTCTGTATGCATGTTTACCTCTCCTAGGGAATGATTCTGCTGAAAAAAAAATAAAAATCCATGGATATCACATGTGGAACACGTTTCAGAGATGCAGCCATGTTAATCTGTTTTCAGCAAACTACAAGGAGTCCTTTGGCACCTTAGAGATTAACAAAAAACTGTGGGGGGCAGAAACTTTGGGGGCTGGAACCCCCTTCATCAGATGAATTACATGGAACAGAAATACAATTTACCTGGGAATTATATGATTTGCATAAGCTACTCTCTCTTTCATTTTTTTGTGGGACATGTATTAAAATTAAGACCTATAACACGTATACTGAACACATATACCATCCACAGAGCCAGTAGGATAATTCTGCGGCTGTTGAGCCCCTAGGTTGAGGGCCATCATCCCGTGAAATGGCTAAGCACTCTCAACTTCCACTGATTCTAGGAGCAGAGAGTACTCCAAACAGTATTTGAGCCACATCTCATCAGATCAAGCCTACAGTGCAGATTCATGTTGTAGTGCGAAGTAATGTGAGCAATCCATTAATGCCCCGATGAGGAGGAGGAAATATGGGACTGAAGTGGGGCAACAGGATATGACCAGGGCACAGTTGCTTAAGAGCAAACAAGTGAGTGTAAGGGATGTGAGTAGAGGCCCTTTTAGGATATTTCCATTAGATTTTACCATTCCATAGAAGGTGTTCTTGAGAACTGCCTCAAGACCTTGACCAAGGGAAATGAATTCCTATACCAGATGCTGACCAGCTTTCAACCCCTTAGAATCAGGCTTGTGAAGAAGCAAGATCAGTCATAAAGGCCAGCCACTGTCAGAAATATTATAGTGCTGGGGTTCTCAAATTGGGGGTGTGCCCCCTCATGGGGTCACAAGAGAATTATGGGGAGCCATGAGCTGTCAGCCCCCATGTACACTGGTAAGGATGGATGGTATGGGGGGTTGTCATTTGGAGGGGGGTGGTCATCACAGCCTGAAATATTTTCAGAGGGGGTCCTTTTGGAGACCCAGTGCAATTTAAATTGACTGACCATCGTTTTAAGGCCTAGCATAGCCTAAGTTGCTTGCTTGACTATTCTGTTATCTGCAGTCTAACATCTTCCAGCTGGCAAAGACAAATAGGAATACTAAGTAATCTTGTAGATATCTCAGTTTCTATGTGCCATAGTAAGATGAAAATATGCAAGATGCATCCTTGCAACTGCATATAGATAATGGTTAGGAAAATAAGTTATCCCTTAACAGCTGGGGGTCCATTTTTCATTGCCAAAAGGCATATTTTCTCACCACTTCTTCTATCACCAGATGTTGTTCTTAACAATCCAATTATAATAACAAAAATAAAATATAATCAGAAGTAAAAGTGATACAATAAAAATAATTAAAGTATTAGTATAATGTAAAAGAAGTCACCACTTAAACAAAGTGTGCTTTTCACCAACACCTAATTTCATGGAACATGCTGCCAGCTGAACCAAAAATCTATTAACTCACTTGTAGAGTGCCTAAAAAAAGCTGATCCTATATACAACCTTCTAAGCAACTACTTAACTCTTTGAATTTAATCTATATACTATAATTAATTTTAAGCTTTGTATTTAGACTTAGGCTATATTCACACACAGATGGTTATTTCAAAACAAGTTGTGTCGAAACAACTTGTTTCGAAATAACGCCTTATTTCGAAATAACTTATTTCGAATTAACAAATAGTTATTTCGAAATAAGGAAAAAGGTGGGAAACGAAATAGCAGGTTCACACTGTGAACCTGCTATTTCGCTTCCTCAGGGGGCTGCGGGCACCGGTGGGGTTCAGCGCAGCCCAGCGCTGCTCCTCGCCAGTGCCTGCAAAGGGGGGCTGCAGGCACCGGCGGGGATCAGCGCAGCCCAGCGCTGCTCCCCGCCAGTGCCTGCAGCCCCCCTTTGCAGGCACTGGCCAGGGGACACCCCTCAGCACCCTGGCCAGGGTGCTGAGTGTTCCCTGGCCAGGGTGCTGAGGGGGCAGCCCTTGACCTGTTGTTTCGGAACACCTTATTCTGAAACAACATGTTCACACGAGTTATTTCGAAACAAGAGTTTCGAAACAAGGTTGTTTCGCCCCCAAATGGGGTTTAACTGGTTTCAAAACAACGCCCTTGTTTCGAAACAACAGTGCGTCGTGCGAACATGTTTTTTTTTGGTTTCGAAACAACAAGGTTGTTCCGAAACAAAAGTGCTGTGTGAATACAGCCTCATAGACTAAGTTCAGAAGGGACCAGTAAGATCATCTAGTCTGGTGGTTCCCAGCCTCTGGCCTGGGGGTCAAAAGTATCCTGTGGAGTCTTTCGAAGCAGTCCTAGGCACCCCTCCTCCTGGCTGCAGAGGTGAGCCAATGCCTAAGGACGGAGGGAAAGTGCATTCCTGCAGGGATAAAGATAAAAGACTCATGCAGGCTCCTTGCTATTCCCACAGGGATGGGAGATCAGTACTCCCCTACCCCTGGTCATAGCAGGGAGCACAGCCAATTGCTCCATCCAGGTCCATAGGTGCTGGGATCCCTCCAGGAACCAGAGGGAAGAGAGCAGTGATCTTCTGTCCCTCTGACTACAGAAAGAACCACTACCTAGGGAACCAGGGGTAGTGCACAGTGAGAGGGTTATATGTGGTTTCCATGCTGCAGCCAAGGAGAAGGGAAATCAGCAAGGAGGCATCCTCCTCACTGAACTCCTTCCCTTTGGCTGAAGTGGAAGAGTAGAGGAAGCTGCTGGAGAAGACTGCTAGCCCTTCAGAGTTGTGAAAATGATATCTGTGGCCCTTGAGCCAAAAAGGTTAGGAACCACTGATCTAGTCTGACCTTCTGCCCAATGCAGGCCATAGAACCTCACCCATCCTCTCTTGCAACAAATCTATAACTAAGGTATTAAAATCTTCAGATCATGATCCAGAGACTTTAAGGTTCAGAGAATCCATCAGCAACTGAGTCATGCTCCATCCTACAGAGGAAGGTGAAAAAGTCCCAGAGGCTTTGCCAATCTGTCCAGGGGGAAAATTCCCTCCCAACCCCAATATGGTAGTCAGTGAGCATCTGGGCAAGACTCATCAGTCAGATACCCAAGAAAGAATTCTCTGTAATAGCTCAGAACCTACCACAAGCAATGTCCAATTGGCATATCTATCATCAGGAGCCAAAGATCAGTCAACTGCCAACTATGCTGTCCCATTGTAACATCCCCTACATGAATTTATCAAGTTCCAAAATATGTAGTTGTTTCAGTCTAATTCAGCAAACCAGACATGGATTCTTGTTCCAAAGGGGTAACTGGATTAGTCTCGTTCAGCAAAACAAACAAGGAGTCCTGTGGTACTTTTAAAGACTAATAAACTTATTTATTGCATGAGCTTTCATGGAAGAAAATCCCCCTCTATCCTCATTTATCTGACCAACTCAGATTTTCTCCCATGAAAGCTCATGCAACAAATAAATTTGCTAGTCTCTAAATATGAATTTATCAAGCTCAGTTTTGAAACCAGCAAATTTTTTTGTACCCCCTGCTCCCTTTGGAAGGCTATTTCAAAACTTCCAGACTATTCCAGAATGATATTTTACTAGTTCCAAAGGGGCAGCCATGTTAGTTTAGTTCAGCAAAACAAACAATAAGTCCTCTGGCACTTAGGCTATGTCTACACTAGCAAATTAGTTTGAATTAAGAAGCCTTAATTCAAACTAATTTGAGCCCTGTCTACACTAGACTTCGCCTAGTTCAAGCTAAACATTTTTTTAGTTCAAACAAAACAAAGCTTAGCTGGAATTAGTTAGCTTGACCGTGTTTCAAACTTTAGTTTAAACCAAAACAATGTAGTCTTGCTAGTTTGAACTAAAGTTTGAACTAGCAGTTAATTCGAACTAACTGTGTTTGGTTAGTTTAAACTAACGTCTAGTTTGAACTAGCCACAGTTTTTTAGTTGGAACTAAAAAGTTGGAACTAAAAAAAGCACAGCTAGTTCGAACTAAAAAGTTAGTTTGAACTAACAAACCACGGTTAGTTCAAACTAACTTCGAACTGCTTAGTTCAAGCTAAGGAAGTCTGAACTAAGCTGTGAAGCATCGACATAGCCTTAAAGATTAACAAATTTATTTATTGAATGAGCTTTAATAAGAGAAAATCCCACTTTGTTAACTAGTATATTTACAAGAAAGCCTTGCACCTTGAACCGTATTAATCTGCAAATCAAGCATGCCATGTCTCACTAATATCTATACTATCATCCAGTATCAAAAATTCTCAGCACAAAAAGTTTGAGAACCCCCAGCACAGAATTTCCTATAAACACCCAACATGCAGCCACCTGTTGATCTGAACATGGCTCATTCTGGCTCCTTCATCTTTCTTAGCCCACCAATCTGCTCAGCAGTACCTTCATATTCTCCTGCAGACTTTACCACTTTTGGCTAAGTGCAGTTCACACAGATGGGGCAGCATTTTATTTGAAATAACAGGCAATCAGCTTCTCTTGCCTGGATCAGCATGTCAGAGTGGCAAAATAACAGCTACCCGTTTAAATTATGAAGTATCCACATGGGATTGGATACCACGTGGGATTAGCTATCATGGTGCTGGGCATAGTGTAACAGACTGTATGCTATAAAATAGAACAGCTGTTTTCCAGTGACATCCTTTCTAATCACAGAACCATAGAATCATAAAAATTACACATGAAAACAGCCCTTAGTGCTGCTAAAGCCATCGTTCTACCACCGGCAGGATTGTTTTCTACAATACAATTGCTAATATGGTGTCCAGTCTAGTTTTTAATGTTTTAAGCAGATGGGAAGATCATTAGGCAATCATCCTGTCCCCTTATATTTCTCCCTGTACTCCTAGTTAGAACTACCTCCCACCCCACTCCTTTATCATAATTAAACTCTCTTCAGTATTTACAACCTGCAAGTGCTTAGGAATTGTCATCACACCCTGCTTTAATCATTACCCAACTAAACAATTCATATTTCTTTTGTTCACCATTAAAGTCTTTCTTCTTTTGGCATTTACCCAATAAACATCACTGTGATATTCCCTTTGCTTAAATACCACTAGTACACTAGCATCATTATGTGTTAGCCATAACTGTAAAGCATTTAATAGACAGAAGTGCAGCTTCTTTAATCTTTCATCAGCATTCCAACTCCTTCCCCACAGCCATTGTCCTTCTAATATATCTACATCTTCATGATATTGAGGAATTTGGAAATGAATCAATATCCCAGGTATGACCAGAATGGGCCCAGCCCAATGCCCTAACTGACTTGCTGTGACTTCAGTGGATATAGGCTTGGCTAGCCCACACAGAAGATGGTACTACATTCCCTGATTTCTAAAGGAAGTATTTGCACCCCAAATTCATGTTAACCTCTCTCACTCCTAGATTACATTGAAACTATCTAAATTAGAACAAACAAGGTGTTCTATGGTACTTTTAGGCTATGTTCACACACAAAGTGCTTGTTTCGAAACAAGACATTTAGAAATAAGCAGTTTCAAAATAATGTGTTATTTTGAAACACTTTATTTCGAAAGACAAAAAAGTGTCTTCAAAATAAGGGAAACAAAATAGCACGTCCACAGCGTGGACGTGCTATTTCGCTTGTGGGGGGCTGCAGACCCCCGTGGTGTGAGACGAGCCGGCAGCTTACCCCGCAGGGGTCTGCAGAGGTGCTAAGGGTTCCCTGGCCAGGGTGCTGAGGGCGTGGCCCTTCCTCCCAGGGTGCTAAGCACCCTGGGAGCAAGGTCAAATGTTGTTTCGGAGCAGTTTGTTCTGAAACATGTCCCCATGGGGTTGTTTCGAAATGGAAGCAGGAACCCCTTGTTTTGAAATGGGAGTACGTCGTGTGGACATGCTGTTTATTTTGAAACAACCTCTATTGTTTCAAAATAATAAGCCTGTGTGAATACACCCTTAAAGACTAACACATGCATCTATCACATAAACTCATCACTCCCTGTTTGAATCTATCTACACTGCTCTCCTGTGCCACCTTTTTGGTTTCTTTTGGCATTGATGTTTTTGGTTTCTTTTGGCATTGATGTTTTCCGATTTTCATCCTACCTTGTATAAGTTAGTGTGTACTAGCCATTGCCCGTATGTGGCCTGGCATTTTCCCCTGAAGAATGTAATTTTATTATTTTCTGCCTATATTCCTAACTTCTCTATGGTCTCTTCAGGGTCTGTCTCCAGCTTCCTGGAATCTGCTTTCCAATTTAGTGTCAGAGTTTATTACTCATGTGCTGATTGTTTTGCAAGTTTATGGTTCAACATCTACATGTACCTTTGAATGTTATTAAGAATAAGTCCTTGGCCACTGAATAAGGCTATGTCCACACTGGCAAGTTAATTTGAATTAAGGAGGCTCAATCTGAACTAACTTTTTAGCTGTCTATATCAGGCTTTCCTTAGTTCGAACTAAGGAAGTCCTCAGTTCAAACGAAGGAATGCTTAGTTCAAACTAGTAACTTCTGGCACTTAGTTCAAACTCAGCACTTAGTCTGAGTGTTAGTTCAAACTGGGCCTGGTGAAGACCAGGCCTAACACTTAGTCTGAGCTTAAGTTCGAACTAAGGGCAGTTAGTTCAAACTAACCAAGTGTACTAGTTCAAACTAATGCTGGTTTGAACTAGTCCACGTTGTTAATTCATATTAATAAGTTTGAGGTTAGTTCCTGATGTAGCCATATAAAAGACTTAATTGAAAAAGCGAGCTACAGGATATAATAGCAGGAGTGCCAGAATCCTGGGAAGTGGCCAGATGACAGAGAAATGTATGGCCTGACTGAAGGCTTGTTATGCTATTATATTTCAGGTTTAATACAACTGTTGGTGTCACAGGTTTTTATGACCCTCACTGTGAGAAAGGTTGCCACTATGCAATTGTCACCCGGTACTTCTAAAACCTTTGGGCAGGCTAGAGTTTACCTCATTGCCCTTCTCCAGAGTCTTAAAAGAAATAAACCTGCCTTGGAGAAGCAGCTGGAGACTCACAACTCAGTCTTCAGAGGACTCTCAGCAAAGATTTTCACAGTTACCCTCCCCACATTGAAGTGCTAATGAAAACAAAAGTAATGAATTTTACTAAGTATTACTTTTATAAATTTTATGATAAAAGAAACAAAATAATAACTACAATATATATTTATAACATGATCTGGCTATTTTGTAAACCCACATTCACCATCTCACAGCTTTCTTTTCCACAACATATAAAGAAAACAAAATGAATTTAAACAGAGTAGTGCTCATAGAAATATAGTGAGATGAAACTTAGAGTGCCCAACGTTTGTGGAGTTCACATGAATCTCAGTTATAGTCTCTGTTCATCAAATCCAAGAGCTTGAGTTGAAAGAAACAGATTCCCTCTCCTTTGTTAGCATGAATCTTCAGCAGAAATCCATACAGATTCTTCTTCCTCTGCTGGAATCATTTTTATCCAGTCAGTCAACTGATTAACCCACACTCAGTTATATACATAGATAGAGAAACCCTGTTACAAAAAAGTACAACTCTGAGAATAACAAAAATATAACTGGTTCTTTCCCCCTTATTACACTGTAGAATTGTTGGTGGATCACACTAGTTAAAGCAATAATTCAAAGTATGCAATTTAAAGAAACTATTTTCCTTCCCCAGTGGTCATTTCTTTGCACTTAACAACTCCAAGCTTCCCTGCTAGAGGGTTAACAATGTCACTAACCTGCTGCAAAATGCCTCAGAGTTAAGAGAAAATGGCCTGCTGTCTGCTCCTGGCTCAGCTTCTCCCAATTACACAAAACACATGAACTCTTAATGCAATTACCCTGGCTGCTGCTCTCAAGGCATCTGACTCAGGGAGCAAGAACCCTTGTGTAGCATCAAAGCTACCACACCAATTCCAGAAACTTCTAGCTCTACACTGCTAAATCTGGCTAGTAACAGTGATCTAGCCCCAATAAGTCTCTTAAAAAGATATTTCTTTATGCGGAGCATGGGTTACACTTTCAGCTCAGATGAGATAAATATATTTGTTGCCAAGCCCTCAAGTCTTCAGGGAACATAGAGCTGCAGAACAGAACATCTGAGACTAATAGTAACACCCTGACAACAAGGAGTTAAAGTAAGGGGGAATGCCCTGGAACGCCATTCCGGGGCCCCCTATTTTTAGGGAGCCAGTGTTCCAGGACCCTAAAAATAGGCAAATGCCCCAGAATGCGGCATTCCAGGGCCCCCCAAAAATAGGAGGTTGCGCTGAAATTCTGTGTTCTGGGGCCCCCTAAAAATACAAGGGCACGCTGGAACCCGTGTTGGCGCATCCCCTCTAGGCTGCAGGAAGGGAGGAGCTGCGGGCTGGGGCCAGCCCAGCCATCCCACCCTCCCTTCTCTGGAGTCTGTGTGGCTCTGCCCCTTCCAGCCAGGGCCTGGCTGTGCACGTGGCCAGGCCCCAGCCTCCAGCCCGGGCTTCTTTTTGCCAGCCAACTGGCCGGCCAGTGCCATGGCCTCCTGCCTCCGCCCAGCTCTTCAACCAGGTAAGGGGGCTGAAGGGGGTTGGGGCAGTTGGCAGCCGACAGAGAAAGTGTGGGGATAGGGAAGGTGCATGGGGCGGGGGGAGAAGGGGTCGGGATGGTGGGCTGGGGAGGGCTTGGGGGGTCTGAAGAGGGTGGGGAGTTAGGAGGGCTGGAATCAGGGCAGGGAGCTTAGGGAGTGGGGACTGGGGCTGAGAAGGACATGGGGAAAGGGGTCTGATGGGGGTAGGTGTTTTGGGGGCGGTACCTGGGGGGCAAGCATTTTGGGGGTCACTAGCTGGCATGTGTGAGGGGGGGACTTGCACTGGCATGAGGGGGGCCCACACCAGCCTGAGGGGGCCTGCCAATTTATAAGGGTTCCAGGGCCCCCCAAATTATATTTTAACCCCTGAGGGGCAGGAGCTTGGCTGCAGGAGGGGGCCCCAGACATGCGCAAGGGGCACCCACCCAATTAGAAGGGTTCAGGGACCCACCAATTTATACTTTAACTGCTGCTGACAACAAATAAAAAAACCAGTCAAACAAACAAAGAAAAGCAGTGATGGGCCAAAAATCCAGAAAAGAAATATTTTCAGATAACCTATGTGAGAAGACAATGACTATCCAAAAGGTAGATTAGACAAAATGATGACCCTTATACAGGTCAAATATTGGGACTACACGTGCATATGGCCTCATTTTCTTGAGTCAGCAAACTGCTAGTCTTAATATTCCATAGTAAAATACATATATATAAGTCCCTGTTAGATTTAAACTATAACTTTGGGCCCTGATTCTTCACTACCTTTCACCTTGTGTAGTTGTTTCCATGTGTGCAAAGCACATGCAAAACTTGCTACATGGGTATAAATGACAGTTCTGGATAATAGACAATTGGACTTTACATCTTTTGCACTCCATCTTGAAATACCTTCTGCAAACCACATCAAATCATTATTGTATTTCAGTTACTATGCCACAGATGGATAAAATTCCTCCAAGTGCTATATGCTACAATTAAATTGTTTACAAGTTGTTCTGTGGCTTCATTTGAATTGTGGCAGTTTCCCTTATTGTAGCTTTGGATGGATGTACTATAGCCCGCATCTGTTTATTAGACAAATAACACTCTTCACTCTGAAGCCATTAATACTCAGAGAAGAAAAATAATATGCCATGAAAATGGGACTACTTTGTAATTGTAAAAATAATCTAGTGACTAATACCTTACTGAGGCAATGATTTAACCCAGCTTCAAGTGTCTGACAAAGTAGGATTCTCTCCCACAGAAGCTCATGAGATAAATAAATTTGTTAGTCTTTTAAAATGCCACCAGACTCCTTATTTATTATTATTTATAGTATTGCACTAAGTCTCCTTGCAGTCCAGATTCCTCAGCATTATCATCATACCTAATTTTGAGGGGGATAAGTTTTGTCTGATGCTCATACTATCAGCCCAAATAAAGTATTTTTCCTTTATGTTTGTCTAAATGCATTTAGCTGTAAGGGAAGGAAATCATTCTATTTTATTTTGTTTCAAGTTTTGGGAAATGATTGGGAAGTTTCAGTCTCTGACTTATGAGGAGAGTCTGAAGGAACTAGGTCTATTTAGTCTGCAGAAGAGAAGACTGAGGGGGGATTTGATAGCAACCCTCAACTACCCAAAGGTGTGCTCCAAAATGGAGGGAGTTAAACTATTCTCAGTGGTGACAGAGGAGAGAACAAGCTACAATGGTTTCAAGTTGCAACGGCGGAGGTCAAGGTTGAATATGAGGAAAAACTTTCTCACTTGGAAGGGTGAAGCACTGGAATGGGTTACCTATGGTAGGTGGTGGAATTTCCATCTTTGGAAACTTTTCAGGGTTGGTTAGACAAAACCCTGGCTGCGATGGTTTAGTTGGCGTTGGTTCTCCTTCTAGCAGAATGTTTGACTAGACAACCTCATGAGGTCCCTTCCAGCCCTATAGTCAATGTGAATAGACAAAAACATTACATGGTTTATCCCACGTCAGATCAGAAGTCAAAAACTGACCACAAATGTCGTCATTTTCAGTCTAATGCTTAAATTCCAAACCTTCCTTCCTGCCCATAGTTCCTGATATCAGTAGGGCGCTATGTAGGCACAGAAGCCTGCCCACAAAAGCCACTTACAGGATCAAATTTATTACATACTTCAATAGCCATTTGTCCCAAAATGTGGCATATGTTATGAACACACCCCCACTCAAATAAATGCTGTTACAGATTCCTAATATCTGGAGATGAGTGACTCTGTACTCCAACTTACCTGCTCTGGGCAGTTAAGTTGGATTTGTGGTTGCTGTGCAACACTGGAGCAGAACCTAATGATGGCAGCCAGAAACCAATGATGAAATTCACATCATTAAAAATCAATAGCGCTGTTAGATGTTGTTTCCTTACTCTATCACATGCATGGTTCCTTTATGTTGTCTCTTCTGTTTTCTATGGCTATATCTTAAACCCTAACCTCATTTTTACTCAGTCCTTCAAATGACTTCAGTCTAATACAAGCATGTGCTCATGATGAATCTTCACTGAATCCAAGTCCCAAGTCTTTAATATGATTCCAATGGAAACCCAGAAACCTGACTACTATTCTGAAATGAATTTCAAGTTCTAGAAATAGAACTTGATTGCTTCATTAGCCGCCCATCTTTCACTGTGAAATGTCCTGCCCTGCTTTGGAAATCTCCAAACATCACTGTAGAATATTGCAAAAAATCTGAAGAGGCAGTAAATAAACTATTCATTGAGTATCTTCACAGCTCTAGGGCAATCAGTTCTCATAGTCTTATAACAGATATTGTTCACCAGAGTTGATGAAATTAATCTTTGCCAATAATTAATCTGATTAATTTAACCATATTTACCATTGGCAAATTATCCTTTAACAGATTTTGATGTTCATGAATGCATTCATTAGTTAAAATTGTTAACATAACTTATGTGAACAAGTTTTATCTGATAAGTTGTGTTCACAAAGAGCTCACTGCATCTGTTTTGTATTTATCATGGATTAAATTCATACCTATGCAGCACAAGCCCTATTCCAGTTAAACCCAAAGAGCTGAGGTGTGTGACTGGTAACCTAAATCACATGGAGCTTTTCTATTCCACAACTGGATGGCTACAACCTTTTAATCAGAGCAGTCACAAACAGGAAGTACTAGACACTCAATTTCACAAACAAATGACTTAATCAAAAACAAATATGGGTATACATAGGAAGCGCCACCATTCCCCAAATGTACAAACAGACACTCATTGGCACAGACTTGAATTTTAAAAGTGTACAAACATGGTTTGACAGCTGTTCTGAATTCAAAGGATGGTTACATATCATTTTCCAGTATTCATCCAACTCTATTCAGAATTGCTGAAAAACGATTAATAATAGGGATTTTGAGACCAGGCACATCCCCTGAATCTTATCATTTAAAAACTGTTCTAATTGTACTATAGTTTGACCAGAATTAATCAGCATTCTGTTTGCATATATGTCATAATGCTGAGATGTTTGTATCTACAAATTGAATTATTTAAACAGTATTTTATCTATTATTATTTGAATTCCTGTAGCACCTAGGATTCCTAGTCATGGACTAGCACTTCACTGTGTTAGGTACTGTACAAGTGCAGAAGGGGTCGGTCCTGGGGCCAGTTCTGTTCAATGTTTTCATTAATGATCTGGATGATGGGATAGATTGCACACTTAGTAAGTTTGCAGATGATACCAAACTGTGGGGGAACGGTAGACACCCTAGAGGGCATGGACAGGATTCAGGGAGACCTAGACAAATTGGAGCAGTGGGCCAAGAGGAATCTCATGAGGTTCAACAAGGATAAGTGTAAAATCCTGCACTTGGGATGAAAAAACCCCATGTACTGCTACAGGCTGGGGAGTGATCAGCTAAATAGCAGCACTGGAGAAAAGGACCTGGGAGTCATGGTGGATGGGAAGCTGGACATGAGTCAGCAGTGTGCTCTTGCTGCCAAAAAGGCCAATGGCATACTGGGCTGCATCAGAAGAAGTGTTACCAGCAGATCAAGGGATGTGATCATTCCCCTCTATTCTGCACTAGTGAGGCCACATCTGGAATACTGTGTCCAGTTTTGGGCTCCCCACTACAAAAAGGACATGGACAAATTAGAGAGAGTCCAGAGGAGGGCAACAAAAATGATCAAAGGGCTGGAGCACAAGCCCTATGAAGAAAGACGGCAGGAACTAGGCTTATTCAGCCTGCAGAAGAGAAGACTGAGGGGGGATTTGATAGCAACCTTCAACTACTTGAAGGGTTGCTCCAAGGAGGAGGGAGCTCGACTGTTCTCGGTAGTAACAGAGGGCAGAACGAGAAGCAATGGCTTCAAGTTACAGCTGGGGCGGTCCAGGCTGGATATTAGGAAAAACTTCCTTACTAGGCGAGTGGTGAAGCATTGGAATAAGTTGCCTAGGGAGGTGGTGGAATCTCCATCTCTGGAGGTGTTCAAGTCCCAGCTGGACAAAACACTGACTGGGATGATCTAATGGGAGTGGTCCTGCTTTTTTTGGCAGGGGGTTGGACTAGATGACCTCGTGGGGTCCCTTCCAACCCTATGATTCTATGATTCTATGAAAACATAGTCCCCTGGCTCACAATTTAGGTATCAGACACGAGATGGGTATAGACAAAACGGAAAGGTCAAGGTGACAATGAGACAATACTACCAGCACTCAAATTGTTGTGTAGGTTTCACAGCAAAGGAGAATTTTAAGGAGGGAATTATAAGTTAAATAATATCCCACAGTAGTGTAGCTTTGTAAAGGGTTAAAGGAAGCACCTGCCAAGCTTGAGGGACAGCATGAGAGAAAGCAGAGAGGTGTTTGTTTAAACTGTTACAAGGGAGTTAACAACATATTGTTGTTGTTATTACTTAGTTGTAAGGTTGATTGTGTCATGGTTATTTTTAATGAAGTCCCAAACAGGTCAGGGTCAAAACATAAAAGTTCATGGAAGCCATGATGTCTCCCAGCTAGGAGCTGCCTGGTGGGGAGGAAGAAGTGTAGCTGGGAGCTGAAGGAGGTTGCTGTAGATGGTGGGACTGGCTGAGAGAGGTTGCTGAAGATGGCAGGGACATTGAAGCTAAGAGCCACAATAGCAGCAGAGGGACCCTAGGACTTTGGCATGCCCCTTCTGCCCATGGCTCAGAGCAAGAGGGCCCTGGTGCTTCCAGGGTTCACTACAGTGACTCATGACTGAGGGGTTCCTCTACTACCCTCCAGGGTTGTTATCAGCAAAGTTCCTCCATGGCTCACATTGACCAACTGCTGGGGTTCTCCAGCTTCCCACAGCTTCCCCAGCTGTAGGATCTCCCCAGTCCTGCAGCAGAGAGCTCCAGGAACCCCAGCCATCCACTGCTATAGGTGGTGGGAATCCTGGAGTTCAGAGCCAACACTGGTGGTGGAGAGACCTGGGAGTTCAGAGCTGCCATGGGCAGTGGAAGGATCCCAGAGCTCCAAGGTCACCCTACAGCCTGTAGTGACTGGGAGCTGGTGGGTTTCCTTTCCACTCACTCCGTTTCTGAGCCATGGGGTCCCTGCTGCCCCCCTGGCTGACAACAGTAGGACTGGTGAATTGCAACTGTGAGATACCTGGTACTTGCCACAGCTCTCCATGGGGTTTCTGTCACCCTCCCCAGCTGACAGCAATGGATGAGGTCACTGCCAGAGGCTTGGTGCTGCTGGATCCCTACTGCCAGCCTCTGGGCTCAGAGCTGGGGATACCCACAGCCACTGAAACCTGCCACCTGCTGAAAGCTCCACAGCCCAGCTGACAGTTTATACCTCAAGTGACCCAAGGTCACAGGCTGGAGGCTGAAAGGGCTAATTTCATGGAGCTCTCTGGAAATCACAGAATTCATGAACTCCTTGATAAAGTCTTATCCCTATCAGAGATCAGAATGTGGACCAATTATGGCAAAAATTGTCAGTGAGTGCAATGGAGTCTTGTTTGTATGGGAGCAAAGTGCTGGCTCTCGCACTGATTGTCATGGAGCTTGACCTGTGTGAGAAATTGAGACAGAATCTTGGCCTCACCCCCTGGGCTGATGTTAGAGGATAGCAGGAAGAGTAATTATGCCTGGGCTCAACTACAGAGAGACCTGTAAAGGTAAATTACATGAACAGACAGACTTCCGTCCCACATTCCAGGACTCGGACTTCAGCCCCAGGCTGTGGGGCTCAAGCTTTGGCTCCCTAGTTTCTGCTCTGGGGCTCAGTGAGTCTAAAGTCAGCCCTATATGCCCCTCTTTCTTCTCTGTAATGTTCTCATTTGTCATGGAGTCCCTACCCACCCAAGAACACACCTTATCAAGAAGTGGTTCAGGCCCAAAAGACATATGTATTGCAGATAGACCACTTTGAAACAGTCTTTAATTTTATGCATCTTCTTCCAGTAACAGAAAGGATCACTAATTAACATTTAGACACATGGTGTTATTTTAAAATAATTTACAAGCAAAGTTTTGCAGCATCATACAAAGTGAGAGGCAAATGCATGATAGGAAACGGATATGCAGTATCAAGGTTATTTAATTTCAGTACATAGTTGTGTGTGAAGGAAAAGCCAGCTGAAACACCAGAACTCTAAGACTTATTTTGCAGTTACGCAAAGGGCCAGCAGAAACAATCCCATTAAGAACTCCACCTCTGCTGGTAGGGCCTCACCATTTGTATAGAGCAGGTGTGGCCAAACTTATGGAACTCAAGAGCCACACAAGTTGATTATTAAACCTTCAAGAGCCATACTGAGGCATATAGCCATATAGTTTTACCTACTAAATTGATTTGCTGACGTTCTTCCAGGAGACGCACTTTTTCATTCAAGAGCCACATGTGGCTCCCAAGCCACAGTTTGGCCATGCCTGGTATAGAGTATATAAGGGGCCTACCTCAATCCACTGCATAGGGTGTGATCAGACACATCAGAGGCATTGCAGAGCACATTGTCCTACACCTATTCTCTGAGTCCCAGAAGCTAACAAAGGGGCACAAAGGGCCTGATACCTACCAAACTCACTCACTCAACCCAAGCTACTATGACAAGATGTCCTGATTTTATAAGGACAGTCCCAATATTCGGGTCTTTTTCTCATGCAGGTGCCTATTACCCCCAACCTATGCCAGTTTTTCACCCTTGCATCACCCTAATCCAAACACCTAATAGGAAAGAATTCTTTGACTGGATTCTTTGATTGGAATAATGGGCCAATAGAAATCTCATGAGGTTCAATAAGGACAAGTGTAAAATCCTGCACATGGGATGGAAAAACCCCATGCACTGCTACAGGCTGGGGAACATTCAGCTAAGTAGCAGCAGTGTAGAAAAGGACCTGGGGGTCATGGTGGATGGGAAGCTGGATATGAGTCAGCAGTGTGCTCTTGCGGCCAAAAAGGCCAATGGCATACTGGGCTGCATCAAAAGAAGTACTACCAGCAGATCAAGGGTTGTGATCATTCCCCTCTATTCTGCACTGGTAAGGCCACATCTAGAATACTGTGTTCAGTTTTGGGCTCCCCACTACAAAAAGGACAGAGACATGCTAGAGAGAGTTCAGAAGAGGGCAACCAAAATGATTAAAGGGCTGGAGCACAAGCCCCATGAGGAAAGACTGAAAGCATTAGGCTTATTTAGTCTGCAGAAGAGAAGATTGAGGGGGGATTTGATAGCAACCTTCAACTACTTGAAGGGATGCTCTAAGGAAGATGGATCTCGACTGTTCTTGGTAATAACAGAGGACAGAATGAGGAGCAATGGTCTCAGGTTGCAGTTAGGGAGGTCGAGGCTGGATATTAGAAAAAACTTTTTTACTAGGAGAGTGGTGAAGCCTTGGAATGAGCTGCCGAGGGAGGCGGTGAAATCTCCATCTTTGGAGGTGTTTAAGGCCCGGCTGGACAAAACCATGACTAGGATGGTTTAGTGGGAGTGGTCCTGCCTGTGGCAGGGGGTTGGACTAGACGACCTATGAGGTCCCTTCCAACCCTATGATTCTATGACTGGGAGACAGTCAGGAAAGCTATAAAGTTGCCATCCCACCTAAACTGGCATATATTCTATTAGCAGTTGCATTGTGTGTCATTTCATGATTTGTTTTGATAAACTGATTCATTAGCATTATGTATAGGCACAGCACAGAAAACTTCCTCAGCGTCAGGGCATATTGGTGAATCAGTAGCTGGAGACTGGATCCCCAGTGCAACATTTAGTTTCTATTTGTCTTTGAATGGGCAATAAGATAATAAATATTTCTATTTAGTGGTACTGTCTACTGGAATGTTGGGGAGTTCCCTTTGTGCTCTTCAGCTAGCAGAAAGTTATTTTGTTTCAGTATTAATAAAATTTTTCTACTCTATCAGTGTAGTAAAGCATATCATTACTGAAAATCTGCATAGGTACTACAGAGAGGAAATATATGCATCAGGATACAGCAGAGGCATGGTTTGTAGGTGTGATATGCTGTAGGTCCTATCGCTTGCACTGAATTTGCTCAAGTAAAATACTTCTGCCTTTCATGTCCCACACCTGAAATGAAATATCCAGAGAAACTCAGTCATAGGCCCCCATCCTGCACACATTTGGCAAAACTGGACCCAGAATGATGACCCCATACAGACATCCACTGACACACAAAGTGTCCTTGCTTGTGAATGTGGAACCAATAAACAGAGCTTTGGTTTTCTTCTTGGGTATTTTTGTTTAATTGTTTTACGGGCAGGAGGAGGGAAGAAAAAAAAGGCAAGCAAGCTCAAAAGACTGGGTTTACACAAAATATTCCTTCCACACACATGGGAGTAAGAAGAAACCAGCCCCTTGCCCTTTCACTCCTGCTCAGACTCTGACTGCATCTGCAGAGTAGAAAGCCAGGGTTAATCACTAGAAACTCCATTATGAGCTAATAAGCATGGAGTGGAAGGAGCTCTGTTCTCTTGGCCAGTATAGCTGGCCAAATGCACACAGGGATGGGGAGTAATCTCCCCCTGTAAGAGCAGTGAGCTACTGTACTCTTTCTCCATACAAATGGACAAGCAGGGAAGCAACTGTGACTGAGTCACACTTAGTTCTCTAAGCTCTTCCTCAAGCAATGCATCTCATCCCTTCCTCTTAGATTGTATTTTAAACCTGTCTCCTGCAAAAAGACACCTTGGCTTTGTCTTCACTAGACAATTAGTCCAGACTAAGGAGGCTTAGTCCAGATTAATTTAGTCCTTGTCTATACTAGGCTTTGCCTACTCCGAACTAAGGAATTTCTTTGTTTGGACTAAGGAAAGCTGATTCCAAACTAGTTACTATCAGGGGTTAGTTCAGAGTAGCCGCCTTAGTTCAAACTTTAGTTCAAACTAAGATTGGGCAAGACCCGAACTAAGCCTTAGTTTGAACTAATTCTGCATTCCAGTTCAAATTAAAACATTAGTTCGAATTAGAATGCATGATTAGTTCAATCAGGGGTTAGTTCAAACTGGCCTGAGGTTAGCTCAGACTAACTTCGGGCTTCTTTAGTTTGGACTATGAAGTCCAAACTAACATTTCAAATGTAGACATAGCCCATATGTCCACATAAACAAGCACATGTTATTTTTATGATAGAGTAAGAACAGGGACTGGAGGAAACATGGAGAGGGACTTGGTATGTAGTTAATGTGGAAGTTGGTGGGACTTTTCAGCTTAGAAAGGAGACAGCTAAGGAAGGATATCATGGAGGTCTATAAAATCATGACTGGTGTGGAGAATGTAAATAAGGAAGTGTTGTTTACTACTTCTCAGAGCCCAAGAACTATGAATCACCAAGTGAAATTTATAGGTAGCAGGTTAAAATGAAGTATTTCTTCACACAACACCCAGTTAACCTGTAGAATTCTTTGTCAGAGGATGTTGTGAAGACCAAGATTATAACAGAGTTCAAAAAAGAACTAGCTAAGCTCACAGAGGATAGGTCCATCAATGGCTAGTAGCCAGGATGGGCAGAGATACATAGCTATGCTCTGAAGTGACCTTAACTGGGAATGGACCACATCACTTGATGATTCCCTGCTCTTTTCAGATCTTCTGCAATACCTGGCAATGGCACTGCTGGAAGACATGATAGGGTGCTAGATGGAACATTGATATGACACAGTAGGGATGTTCTTATGTCCTTAGGGGAGCAAGGTGTTAGAGCACCACCCTCCTCCAGCTTTAATGCACATTCAGGGACTTTATATCAGGTCTCCACTGTACATTTCCAGTGGAGATGCTGGTTGTGATTGAAGTCCATTTAGCTAATTCAGTGTTCTAAGAATTACCTTGATGCTTCTATCCTCCTACGTACTTTATAAAATTAAAAACCTATCATATAGCTCCCCCCAAAACAGTGCTTAATTACAAGACATAATCAATTCAATACAGTTATTATTACTGCTTAAAATACCCTAACACATGCATAATGGGGTAATTAAACTACAAATAAATAATTATCCAGCACAAGAGAGGAATGAGAAATTTTAAACATACGCATTTTGTTTTCCTCTAGCAGGATGACTGAAATGGTACATTATGGAAGATTTGTTTTACTTTCTAGTGATTATAGGATGTGTCACTGCAATACAGACGACACACTTAGCTGGCCATCCTTACAAATTGGATAATAGAATGAGTTGATCGAGAGGCCCTGAAGTATACAAATAGATGTGGATATTTTTACTCTGCTGGGTTTGTGGCTGCTAATGAACTGAGCTGAATGTGGATAAAATATAATACCAATACGGTTGAGATTTTCAAAGCTCCCAATTATAAAGGAATATGTTTAAAGGAGATATTTTCAAAACATTTAAATTGTTCTAACTTCAACAACTTTAATTGCAGTTGCTAATTACCTATATCCAATGCTCAAATGATAAGCAGCTCAGACTGGCAAGCTACTAATATTTCTGCTTTTTTAAAAAAAGCAAGGAGTCTTGTGGCACTTAAAGAGTCTCCCCTGTATTTATTTTCATCCAATTCTGTAAGTTCTCCCTCTTCAAAGCATCTGATGAAGTGGGATAGTTTCCCACGAAAGCTCATGAGATAAATAAATCTGTTAGTTTTTAAGTGCTACAAGACTCCTTGCTTCTTTTTTTTTTTTTTTTGCTTTACTAGACTCAAACAGCTGCCCCTTTGGAACCTGTTTTTTTAAAAGGCTCTTTACATGGAATAGGAAAAAATTATCTACAGAAAATAATAGCTCATATCCTAGTTGCTGCAAACAGGAGGATCTCCATTCAGCTATGCCAGTTTACACCAGTTAAGGGTGAAGCCAAATATAAAAAGAACTTTTAAGTAGAAGAAAATGAAGTAACCTAATGAACGTAACCAGCATTAGACAGATTCTCACCCACTGAGCTGTGCATCATGGAGCCCATTTAAACTTTGTGGTTGCAGTCAGTCATTGGGGACTAGTCCAAGGCCAATCAAAATCAATGTGGTTCTCTCTGTTGACTTCAGTGGGCTTTGGATCAATCATTAGGAGGCTACTTGCTTTTTCACAGGCTGCCTGCCATCTCTGCAAGAGGTTGTAATGTGATTCCCTCTAGTGCCTTTGGGGATTCCCTCAGAGAGGGCCTGTGCTTGTACAAAGTCCACCAGAAATCTGGCACCTGGGTAGAAGGCCCTCCATTTTGTTCCCATAAATCTTGCCCTCTCTTTTCCATGTGGCAGATGCATGGGGTTGCTGCAGCAACATCACCTCTGCAAAGGACAGAATACATGGGGGGGGGCAACTTGGGCTGTGGCATCTAGTTCATCAGTATTTACTCCCCTCCTATCATCAACAGGTCCAGAGGATCTAATTGTAGAGCTGTTGAGCAGCCAGGCTGAAGCTCTTCCTCCTATTCAGCAAGGCTGGAGCAGAGTCTGCTCCATCCCACCCCATCCCACTGCACAACATTGAAGAGTTTGCACACCCCTAGGCAGCTGGGTGAGTCAGACCCTGTGTGCTGAGTGCCCCAGTAACCAGGCATTTGTTCAAGACAAAAGAAGAGCCACATAGCCTCACTGAGAGCAGTGCCTCACATATATACCATATGCCAGACAAGAAAAGAAGAGTATAGGCACCAGGGAACTGATATGGTCAGCTGGAGTTTGTACAGAGATGTGACACGATACAGTAAAGATGCAGGAATGCTCACTCTACACCTTCCATGAACTCCTCTTCAGGACCCTTGCTCCCACTCGTCCTCATGTTTCCCTCTTTGCCATGCTGCCCCAAAGGCTGTTAGTCCCTTATTCGCTCTGCCCATGGATGGGCCCAATCCAAAGTCCACTAAAACCAATGGGAGTCTTTCCCCTTCATTTCAGCTGGCTTTCGATTTGGCTCCAAACAATCACCTCCTCCCTCTCCCCTGGGATGAGATCCTGGTGCTTTAAAAGAACTAGACAGTAGATAAGACAGTTTCTGTTTCTAATTGTTAATTATTAAAGCATTATTGGTATTATGTTTTTTCCTGCTATACTATTGCCGCTAAATCTGTCAAATCTTTCTATCTCTAATTATGCAGACATGCTTCAGTTTGATTAGAACACATCTCTGTAATTGAAAATCATCAATGCTAATGCTGTAGAAGCAGAGAATAGCTGTTGCTTATTATTCTATTTAACTATAGGCACAGTTGAAGCAACTGCTTATTACTAAGGTTGCTTGACATTTTCCATTATAAGAACTTGTTTTCAGTTACTTATGGCTTTGTTAAATTTAAACCATTTACACTGAAATTTGACATGCTGGGTGTCTACCTCAGGCTATGTGTGTCTATATTTGTTATTAGGGAGTTGTTATATGAGGCAAGGCTCCTGTAGAAAAAAAAAAATAGCATGTGATGCTATAACCAAAGACTGCATCATTAAGCAAAAGCATATGGGAGGGAGGAGCAGGGCAAATGAAGGAAACTTTGATCTTTCCCAACAATTAAGAACTTGAATTTTCAATCTTAATGGCCCGTTAGCCCAAATCATGCCCCCTTTAGCTGTGTCTGGATGGGGCTTCTCACACATATATCTGTTCCAGGGGGGGTATCTGTGTTAGTCTAATTCATCAAAAACAACAAGAAGCCCTACAACATTTTTAAAAACTAACAAATTAATTAATTACATGATGGATCTGCTACCCTACCAAACAGAAGCAACAAACTCGAGTGCTCCACCTTCTAGCTAAACCCTACAGCAGTGGTTCCCAACCAGTGTGCTGCAGCACACTGGCGTGCTGCAGCAACACCCAAAGTGTGCCACGAGCATCACCAAGAGATGGAGTTAATGTTCGCTCCCTGCTCAGCCCAGACGGGTAAGCTGTTCCGCTTAACACAGTTCCATGGCCCCCTATTTTTAGGCAGGCAGCCTTCCAGCCCTCCTAAGAATAGAGGAAGGCACTGGAACGCAGAGTTCCAGGGGTCCCCCTAAAAATAGCATAAGCAGCTGGAAAGCAGAGGTCCAGTGGCTCCACCTTAAGCTCAGCCAGCAGAGAGCTGTGGGAGGCCCTGAGTGTGTGAGCTGCAGGGCGGAGCAGCTTGTGTCAGCAGCCTGCAAACAGCCCAGGTAAGGGCTTTGGGGGGAGGATTGCTGGGTTTTGTGGGGGGCAGGTATGTATGTGTGTAGCAGAGGTGGGTGGGAGTGGTTGTGTAGCAGAGGGTGTGTAGCTGGGGTTGTGGGGTGGCTATGTGGTTGAGGGGTGTGTAGCTAAGGAGTGGGGTGGCTGTGTGGGGGGGGTGTAGCTGGGGGCTGGAGGCCTGGTTCTGGCCCCTGCAGTGATGGGAGGGTCCACCACAGACAGAAGGGGGCTGGGGAAGGGGAGGACAGGACCCACTGGGGTGGGAGGGAGCAGCAGTGGGTGAGGATTTGCCCTGGATGAGGGAGCACTGTGGAGAAGAGGGAATTGGATTCTGCGCCATGCTCCCCTTCCCTACCCCTCCAACTCCCCAGGTTCCCCCTGCCCCCCCCCCACAAAGCCACTCTTGTTCTTCCTTCCTCTCTCCTCTCTTGCCACCCTCCTGCTGTTCCCCATATGGCTGCCCTTGTCCTCTTTTCCACCCCTGCCCTGCTCTGCTCCCCACACTCACTCCTGCCACTGCACGTCTCCTGACCTCCTGTGTTTTGCCACCCCTGCTCTGCTACACCTACTAACCTATATAGCAGCATTTCCAAAACACTGTGCCATGGTTCATAAATATTCACAAGTAGTTTAAATTAATTTGAATATTCATGAGTTTTTTAATTATGGTGTGCCTTGAAAAAATTGAAGGTATCAAGGTGTGCCACGGCAGAGAAAAGGTTGGAACCACTGCCCTAGAGAGCCCTCATCTTTGGGTCAGGAGCTCACACTGAGAAGCAAAAGGAGAGAGATCAGAGCCCTGCCTTCAGGATTCACTCTTCATCCCCAAAATAGCTTAGGAGGTGTCAAACTCACGGCCTGTGGGCCAGATCAGAATTTTTTTTTTATGATGACCAGAAAATAGACTGCAAAATGACACTTTCCTGCTCTGAACGTGGAGGCGGAAAGGGTTGGGGAATCTATGGGGCCACATGACCCACTCCAGGATGTGAAAAAAACGAACTCCTAAGCAACATAGTTTTCACCACCAGAAGTGGCAGGGTGCATAGCGCTACCTTGGCAAGACATCTCCTCCCACCCACACAGCTTCTGCCTCTGATTGAGATGGTTTTACTATGTCAGCAGGAGAACTCTATTCTATCCACACAGAGGTGTTGCACAAGCAATCTTACAGCGACGCAGCTTTACCGCTGTTATGTTCCTAGTGTAGAAATGGCCTAAATTACAACACAACTAATAATGAACATCACAAATGATTACAACTACAGCTCCATTTCAGATCCCTTTTGGGATTCTTCAAAAGATGAAGAGGAACAGTGTTTTTTTCCTGCGGCAGTAGCACACTTGCTGATCGGCTCCCGAAATTAAGTAAATGGAGCTTAAATGTATCACAGACTTTAATCAACCTAGGTGAAATGCACCAGCAGGAAAACAGCTCACCCAAAGTCCGCTGCACTATTGAAAGCTCATGATGGCTCGGCATTGGAAACGGCTCAGGCACAGCTCTCGCCAAAAAGAATCAGCTGTACCCACGGTGCTAGTTCCAAATAGGCATCTGCAATGGGAAGACTACAAATAGGCTACATACCCAAACTTGTGCTGGTGGGGTGACCAGAACCCCCTTCCACCACCACCCTGCATAGAGAAAGGAGAAAAAGTAGCTGCTGTTCTAACCTATTTGATTCCTTACTTACAATGAACAGCTTCAAAGCTGAAAGATACCACCCTGTCCTTGAAAATCCTGGGGCCCAGTGACTAGGGTACACTTCTACCACATGGGACACCCAGTTTCAAAACCAGATCAAGCAAAAGTGGGAAGTACCTAACTCTCCCACATCCCAGCTGAATGCCCTAAACAGTGGGCTGAAGCTCATAAGGGAAGTCCCACCTTCTTTTCTTCCTCCCACCATATTGTGACTGACACCACAGTCCCATAAAAGTTTTCTTATTTCAGGACAAATTCAAGAAATTCACAGCTCATTTCCATGACCTGAAAAAAAAATACAATTTTTTTGCACATTTATTATTTGCCAAAAAAATAATTGCCCAGCTGTCATTCTAATTAATCACATCCCAGGAAAATGATTTTAGATGGCAAAATCCAAATTTTTCTTACTTATCTCCAATCCAGAAAGGGATGGAGTAGAGATTAGTAAGGAAAATTAACCAATGGATGCCACTTAAAACCAGCCATACACTGCATATGATATTCATTTTTCATAGTCAGCCTTAACTATTCTGTAGTTTTCATCTAATCTATGTAATCCATCTTTCTACCTCCGCTTCTGCACCAGTATTATGCAGCTAGACACTGGATGTGGCTCTGCTACAGTGGAAGGTAAACTAATTGGTTAATAGTGCTTTGGGACCCTTTGGTTTCAAAAGTTGCTATATAGACATAATATATACTTACAGTTAATTGAGTAATTTTCAGAGGATAAATCAAGTTTTGATTTGACAAGACTCCTACAGCTTCTGTTACCAGCTCCCCTGTGGTTACCAGCTGGTTGGGTTCAGTCAACTGAGTTCTGTTGGCCCGATGTTGTAATTATTACCTACCTGAATAGTCATTTTCATTACATGAATCCAATTGCTATAATAATCTGTCTGCCGCTGTATGTGAGAAAGAAAGTGAGAATTTGTCCACTTTCTGATTTTCCAGTTGCATCCTCCAGTAAAAATGCTGTGATGTCTGGCACACAGAAAAAACAATACAAAATGATCACAAGTTATATGCCCCTTATTAACATGCCAGATGCTAAAATGAATGAATACTCAGATGTAGCTTGTACCAGTCATTCATGGCTGTTGCTTAATATTCAATGCAAATAAGCAATGATACGATCATTCATGGTGCTGGAAATGAAATTATTGTAATTTCCACTCTTGACTATAGTTTAGAAACAAACATCTCGTATAGAAAAGCTTACAGAAAGGATGAAGGCTCAGCAGAAAATGAGTTTAAAGTCAGAAAGTTTCAGCTACTACCTGCTATCCAAGGCAAGGGGTTTCAGGCTCCTTGAAGCAGATGGAAAAACATCTGATGGAGTTCGAGAATTTGTAAGCAAAATTCATGGATTCCAGAGGCTGTTGAGCATGAAATGAGGCCCCTCTGTGGGACTCGTCAGCTTGCTCTCACAGGCTATGTCTACACACAAGGTTTTATTTCGAAATAAGTCATTCCAAAATGAGTGGTGCTAATGCCCCGTTCTCCCCGCCGCTGGGGCTGCTCAGAAGCCCTGTGGCAGGGTGCAGGGGCTCCCCGCTCTGCCCGCTGCGGGGGCTGCTCCCAACCCCACAGTGGGGTCCAGGGGCACCCGGCTCTCCCTGCCGCCAGGGCTGGTGGCAAACCCTGCAGCAGGGTGCCGGGCCCCGGCTTTTCCCCGCTGCAGGGGCTGCAGCCAGGGGGAGCCGGGTCCCACCGGCCCCTCCGGCCCTGGGCTCAGCGGCGGCAGCGGCTGCGAGCCCCACGGCTCCCCCGCCACCAGCTCGGGGGCCTGCAGCCCTGGGCGGGGTGGCCACAGCCCAGGCAGCTCACCCCGCACCCTGTTGTGGGGGCTGCAGCCCCCAGCGGGGTGGCCACAACCAGGGCGGCCCACGCCGCACCCTGCTGGGGGGCGCT
>ML682063.1:12428659-12558022 GCA_007922195.1 Podocnemis expansa
AGCACCCTGGGAGGAAGTTCAAATCATGTTGTTTCGGAATCCATTTGTTCCGAAACAACATGTCCAAATGGCATTATTTCAAAATGACCATTTCGAAATAACAGCCATTTCGAAAATATCCAGGTTTAACTGTTTCGAAACAACGATTCTTATTTCGAAAGGACAAAATCTGTCCTTTCGAAATAAGAAAACGTCGTGTAGACTAAATTTCTTTTATTTCGAAATAACGAGTGTTATTTCGAAATAAAAGTGTTGTGTAGACATAGCCACAGAGTTGCCAATGTTTGTGTCTCTTCTTAAAGTTCTAGTTCCTGGATTCAGGTGAAGATGTGAGACTCTACAGGAAAAAATGTGAGAACTTCCTAACCTTCAGGCTCCCAAAAGAAAGCATGAAAACGTGACCCAAAGGTATCCTAAAGGTTCAAAAAGCAGAGGAAAACTAAAGAAGAAACCTCTCATGCACATTTTTTGGCCTTCATGGATTTTAAACCAGTCTCATGATTTTGGGTGCGCAGGGGGGATTGGCATTTTTTTGAATGCAAGGCATCAGCAATACTCCTCACCTCTGTGTTATTGGCACTGTTCCTACAGAGCCTCTCCCATGCACATATTCACCATCTCCATCTCCTCCCAGTCTCTGCCTCCCCTTGTACCCAGATCCCAGAACCTGACCCCATAGAACAGTGCTGGGATGGGATGGGACTTGCTAGGCTCAGGGCAGGCAGGAGCATGCTACAAAGCAATTACTTGCCCACATCCATGCCCAACTGCTTTCTAAGCACACTCAGCCCTGAGTCTAGTTTCAGCCCATCCTTCAGACGAAGATCAGGGCTTAGTTGATGAGGTCCAACTAAAGCGCCAGGTCTCTCATACTAAGCACTGTATAATTACACATACTAAGAGACAGCTCCTGCCTCCAAAGAGCTCCCAATCTACTAAGCAAGATGAACAGAAAAGGAGAACAGTATTATGATACACATTTCACACGGGAGGAAGCAAGATACAAAGGGATTAAATGGATTTGCTCAAATGTCTCATAGGACATTTGTGGCAGAGCTGGGATGTGACTCTGGATTCTCCAGTCCTATTGCAGGGGCTGATTCACAAGGCTGATTTCCGCTCCCAAATGTGAGAAACAAAATAGTGAGGAGCCATCTATGAGTGTTTCTGATCAGGATGGCTGTGTTCACACAGCCCTCTTATTTTGAAACAACAGAGGTTGTTTCGAAATAAGATTTAGGCTGTTCACATGACGCATGGTTGTTTCGAAACAACGGGTCCCGTTGTTTCGAAACAATGGCGTTGTTTAACAAGTTAAACCCCATGCGGGGACGAAACAACACCGTGCGAACATGTTGTTTCAAAACAACAGTGACTTGTTTTGAAATAACTGTTGCCTGAACCTGCTATTTCACTTTGAGCTTTTTTCCTTAATTCGAATTAACAAACTGTTAATTCGAATTAAGTTATTTCGAAATAAGGTGTTATTTCGATACAAGTTGTTTTGAAACAACCGTATCAAAATAACCCCCTGTGTGTGAACACAGCCATGAGTTATGGTAGGCAGGAAGAGTCACCTTCCCAATGTAAGATCTGGAATGCTTATATGGGCTCTCAGGGCTTAACTGGTCTTTACTTATTTATGAAATTGCCATCAATTTTGTGGTATTTGAAGTCCAGAGCAGTTCATATTCAAACATAGCTTGCAAATGCTACCACCTTTAGCAGCAGCCTCACCTGCTCTGTTCCCTCTTCCAGCCACCTACTGCACCTCAGCCTCCATTTACTGATCACAGAAGCATCCCTCTGTAACAAAATTCATTTAAAAGCAGTATCTTTCTTGAGCTATATTAAAAAAGCATGTGACACTCAAAAGCTCTTGTGTTCACTCTCTACATGCTCATCATAACCTGATGCTATTTCTTTGTTGTGGTTCCAGCCTTAATTTCAAAATCTTTTCCTCCCCCTTAAGATTTTCACTGTAGTGGAGCTCTTTGTCTGAACTTGTCTATCTAAATGTAGCAATACTTCAGGGGTCAGCACTACCTCTCCTGCTGTCTTTTTCTTATTAATAAGCCTCAGTGCTGAATGCAGAAAGTCTTCTACATTGATGCATGCAGATGGCACTTCTATTTTTGCTGAATGATGAGGTGTAGCTCCCTATCCTCTGAAATGGCAAATGTGATCATCTGACAAAGATCACCCCTTTCTTTGTAAGGCTTGATAAAAGATGTAGCTTAGCCTTTGTGTCCCTTTTTCTACTACAAATCATCAACTCATTCCTTCCCAGTTCAAGACAGACTGTTCAGGCTCAGAGGCATACAGCTACTTTGGAATAATACTTTGATGTAATATTGTAATTTATTAGCAGTAGTATTAGATAGCAATCAGAAGCTCTAATCAGAGCAAGGGTCCATTGTTCTGATCTCTCTACAAATGCACAGTAAGAAACCCATCGCTACTTGAAAAGCTTACACTGTCAGGGCTTCTCTTCACCACAGATTTGCTACCATCAGTTCAAACTTTCCGATCAACTCATCGGGTCCAGGAAGACCCACTCGGCCAATCAGGAAGTCGATCCCCAAACACCACCCCAGCAACTGGGGTAGTGCTGTGTCAAAGGGAAGCCCCTAACTTTGACCCATCACAGTGGATGTGCCAGGAGCAGGGAAGTCAAAAGCAGACATGCAAGTTATTTTAAGTAATTTGTGCATCTCCATTTGACTGCTGCTGAAGAGGGCAGGCAGTGAAGAGCTGCCTTATACTTCTAATGCTGCAGTGACTGACCTGCCATGTCCATGTGGAACAATGTTGACATTAACAGGGGGCCAAGTGGACACCACAGTCATCTCACATGCTATCACTTGCACAGTCAGGCCTAGTTCAAGACAAATTGATTTTTCTAAAAACAAAGAGTCCTGTGGCATTTAAAGACTAACAAATTAAGTCTACTATTCAAATTTAGCCAGAGGTGTCACATACATAGCAGTTATATGAATGTAACTGCATACAGTGGATTCATTTCTCACAACCATTAGACCAGATTACCAAGTGATGTGATAAATTCTCCTTTAGGTGGAGTTTTTAATTAAGATTGGATTTCTTTCTAAAAAGATATGCTGTGGTTCAGCCACAAGTTGGTGGGTATATGCAGCAGCCAATGGGCAAATCTGTGATCAGTGTTATGCAGACCACATTGACTATAATGGTGCCTCTGACTTTATCATTTAAGAATCTGTAAAACCATTCAGTTATCCGTAAATGTGGGAGGGAAATCAACTGGAAGCTAAATAGATGGACTGCCTAATTATAGCACATTTACCAGCTTACTGCAAAAATTTAAAATTTCACAATTTCTCTTTTAACAATCATCATCTTCTTGGGTGAACATGGGCTAACTTTCCAGGAGAGCCACTGAGAATGTGTTAGGAATCAAGCTAGAGCTAGGGCCATGACAAGTGTGCCACTGGAGGAACACACAAAAGGGATGACCAAAGAATCCCTCTGTTGAATACTGTTCATGCAGGGAAAATTTATGAGATTTAACAACAAAGAGAAGCCCAAGAACAGGAACTGTGGGGCCTGTTCATGGCCTAAGCTCAGTCTGACAGTGCAGGACTCATATTTAAACACCACCTCATGATCTTCTTGCTAGGTTAGCTCAACTGACTTCAATGAAACTAAGCTGATTTACAGCAGGTGAGGATTTAGCCCAGGCTGAGTTCCCAGAAGGAAGATGGAAGCATGGGCTCAGACTACATAACCACATATTTGTTGCTGGAAGAGGACAAAGAGGTGGTTGCCCTATTTTGCTGGTATTACTATACAAAACATTTTGGCCCAGCTAAGATACTCACAGGCTCACTTCTCTACTTCCTGTCAGAATTGCTTCCAGGGCAGAAGCTTTCCCATATAGGAGAAGTCACACCCTTTACAGACTGTTTGTGCTTGTGCCAAAAAAACATTAATTCACCCTGTCACTGTAGTAACTTAATTATGTATCCTGAGGGTATGTAAAAACCCCAGTCAGGAGCCAGGTTCCATTCTGCTAGGAGCTATACACAAATACAGACCATATCCTCGCAAAGGTTCACACAAATATTTAAGTGTGCATATTAGGACTATTCATTATTTAAACACTTGTAAGTCTTTGCAGGATCAGTGCGATAGTTAGACAGAACCAACTCTCAGGAGCTTATATTATTATTAGACAAGCCTGGCACAGATAAATAGAAGGGAAGAAGTGTCAGAAGGGCCAAATTCCATAGGACCTTATTTCTTGCTTCTACAAATAAGAGGAAAAAGATCTCAAATTGTGGGAGTCTGTATAACATAATGGAATGTCCCAAAGATTTGTATGCCAGAGTAGACCAGATCGAATAAAGACCACATGCGCAGGTTTTCTTAATCCAAAAAGTGTTTGTGAAAATGACGCATAAATACAGAGGTAACTTTATAAACGGAAGATCCTGCATTTGCTTATGATCCATTAACTTTAAGAAGCAGAATTTTAGGATGAAAAAGTGAAATTTAATAGAATTTGCCATACATAGCAAAACGTACAATCCATATTGAAGGCAAAACTACTGGCAGTGAAATGACATGGCACAGAGAGCAGTCATCCAAATTTGTCAGTCAGTCACCATAGTTTGCAGGAAGCTTCATAGAGCCATAGAGATATTTGTACCAAGCTTTTCTAAAACTTCTTGTTGCTCATAATCAAGACGCCCTGGAAGAGCTGAGTGAGGGCATTTACTATGCTAATAGCTCATAATGGGCTATCATTTTCATCATCTCAACTCTATTACTGATCTAATGGCTGCTGTCTCCCTGTAACTGAGCATCTCAGCTTCATTATGATATTTCTTCGCACTGCAAGATGTGCTTGATGTACTCTGCCTTATAGCGACCTGGAAGAGTCTGAGTATACTAACCAGTGTGTGACCTGATGAAATATAGATGAAATGTGAGGGCAACCCTGCCTGCCTGTTTGACTTAATGAGTATATTTTTACATTTCATGTTAGCTCTCCCTTCCATATGTTCTCTTCATCTGCTCTACAATTCACTGGAGTCTCCTTAAAGTCTTTGAAGTACATTTTGTAATATTCATTGGATTTGAGATGGCTGTTAATGTAAGTTATTTCTGCTAAAGGTACTGGCTGTTATTTCAGAAACTAGCCTCTGCCAAGATTTTGTTCTGTTTCCTTAATTTCTAATTGCTACATTCCAGCTGCTTTTGAAGGGACTCACTTGGAGATCCTAGAATGAGGGCACGTCTACACAGTGGTGAGATTTTTGGTAGCAGCTGAAGGGAGCTACACAAAGTACATAAAATACCTTGCATATCTCACTCCGACTTCCTGTAGCCTACTTACCATGGTATCTTCAGTGCGCTGAGTCAAAGGAAAATGCCTCCCTTCAGCGCAGTGCTGCTCTACTTACCGGGCTGGTCTTCAGTAATTAACTTCCTGATTGGCTGCGCAGGTCTTCACAGACCCGATCAGTCAATTGGGAAGAACGATCTGACCACTGTTCCCTCTAAGCTGTGCGCGTGTGCATGCACACACAGCTCATGAAAACTGCACACACAACAAAATAAAGTGTGCACAAAAAAATTCAGTGGTGCTAATATTCGTGCTCACAAAGAAATGTAATTGCGCACACAAAGAAATTGTTTGCGCACACAGTCTACGAGTAATTAGAGAGAACATTGGATCTGACGGGGGCTAATTTGCTGCTGTCAGCCAGGGCAGCTCCCTAGTCTCTACAATCATCATGGACAAAGTAAATGGGTTTGTCCAAAGCCATATGACCTTTGGAATTTGGTCCTCCTCATTTGGATGAAGACTTCTTGTTCTGGGGAAAACATTCCAGCTTCTAACAAAGTCTTCTCAGCTTCAGTTTAATGTAAATTAGACCTGTGGCAACAAGTATGTCTTTAGCTAAAGATCTGGGTTATTTTAAGGACCTACTTGTTCCAGTCTGAAAACACTAGGCTAGATCTTCATCTGTTGTAAATTGACTGAGCTTCACAGAAGTCAGTGCTATGATAATTTACACCATGTGAGGATCTGGCCAAAAGACTGATAACTTGTGCCTTTATTTTTAGTTGCCAGGCACAAGAGGCTTGCCAATTTATATGACAGAAGGACCTGATTGTGGAAGTATATTAATGCTTTCATTTTTACTTATTTATTTATTTAGGAGTGGCATTTACTATTGAGAAGAGTTTCACTGAAAATTGAATGTTCTTCCCTTTAACATTCCCACATAGCAATGGAGCAAGGAGGTTGCTGATGAAGCTCATGCAGGAAGATGTCAAGCCAATACACAAACAAGCAAACGAAGGGACATGTTTCTTCACACAGCATATAGTCAACCAGTGGAATTCCCTAACACACAAAACTCTAGTAGGATTCTGTTTTGACTAGTTAATTCTGTTGAAGATATACATGTTTAGATATGGATAATGTAATCCTGTGGTTCAGGGCACCAACTGATTGCCACAAACTTCAGGAAAAAGTGCATATCCCTCAAACACAGAAGGAATATTATAAATTCTTGGCTGGGTTTATTATGAGTGCTGTTTACCTTCCTGTGAAGCAGCAGACATAGGCCTTTCCCAAAGGAGCAACATGCATCTTCTCCACTGGTCTAGTCTAGTCAAACGTACATGGATATGTTTGTAGTTGTCCTGTAGTAATTCCTAGAGTTAATAGAGAGAAGAAGGAATATGTAGGAGCTCAGGAGAACTGGAAACTGAGCCACTGGAAGAGCTAAAGATTGGCAGGGAACAAGACAGACCCACAGGGGAAAGGCTGCATCTGACAAAAGTCTGGGACAAAAGACTAGACTTGTGTTTTACCTTGGCCTTGATTTAACTTTGGAAGGGTGGTACAGACTGTGGTTTAGCCAGAGAGTTAAGTCACCTCAGCACTGATAAACTAGTGCAGATCCAACAAAAGAGCATGGCCAGAGACCTGCACACCTGCAGATGGCTGCTGAAAAGGAAAACTGAGCAATCAACCTGAGGGCCCTGAGACAGCAGACTGACTTCATCCCTCTTCCCCTCCCCAATAAGTTTCTTTTACAGTAATATTTCAGATGTGTGTCCACAAAGTAGTAGAGATACACAATGGCCAAATCCCAGTAAAGATTAATGGCATGATTTTCATCTGATGAAAAGCAGCATAATTCCCTTGATTCCATTCAATGGCGCAAGGCTACTTTACATTAACCAATTTCAGCACCTAGAACTTCTCATCTTGAAAAAGTTTCTTTTATTTCATAACTATTATTCCTCTTCCACCTAATGCACAAATCCCAAAGGCCACATTCTGCCACTCTTTCTTTTATTGTGTAATACCTTACATCATGGAAATTAATGCAAACAAGATTTTGTTTATTTCTCTAGCTCTAAAATATATCTTAATTATACTGAAAGGTAAAAAGTCAGGTCCATACCCGCCCCAAAACCGAACTCTCTGTGAGACGCCCAAGAACACTTGCAGGTGTTGCGTATTAATAAACTATAGTTGTCAATTTTGAATCTATTTCCATCCATAGCTTAACTCTTTAAAGTATCAAATGCCTAAATGACTATCTCTAATAGGAAAAATACCTTTTTCACAGAAATACCAAGATTTCACTAAACAGGTATGCTTTGGACAATCACTCAAGTTTTAAAGACATTTAATTATTGATATAATATTAAACACTTTGTGTTTATATTTCAGCATCCTCTAAGTTAAAATATAAAAGAAACTCAGATTTCAGTAGACTTTGACTCAGGCCTTGTTTACAAGTCTACCATTCTAACCAGTAGATGCTATTTTTTAAAAAAAATGAATTATATGCCAGCAAAAGGCATGTGCAGCATTTACAGATCACTAAATGGCACAAGTCATTTTTAAATATCTGGGGTCAGATTCTGATCTTACTTACACCATTGCAACACCAGTGGCTTCATGAAGGTTGCAGTTCCAGAGGTGTAGCTCAGTGGTCTTCAAAGTTTGGGTCGTGATCCAGTACTGGGTTGCAGACCCGCAGGTACTGGGGTTGTGGCACCAGAGCTGCAGGGGAAGGAGGGGAGGGAGACAGCTGCCTTACGCTCCCCTGCCTGCCTGCATGGCTCTCCAAAGAGCCTGGGGGAGGGGGAAGTGTCGTTGGGATTAACAATGAGGTGCTAATGGTCGTTCAAGCAATTTCTTATGCCTACTCCTCTCGGACTCACTGTCTCCCTTTGGAAGCTTCTCTCACCTCATTGAAGGACTGAGCCTTATTCACAGATCACTAAAGGCAAGCTTTAGCTTCCAGCTTGCATCCCTGGTCATATGAAAAGGACTGGGGTCACTGGCAAGCAACCTTTGAGCTTTTTATCAATAGACCCAACAGAAAAAAGAAAAAAAAACTTTGAACACCCCCTTATTCCACCATATCTGGGAGCTTTGGGGGTGGGGGTTGCAGTTACTTTTGCAAATTAGGACTTGCCTCTTCTCCAGTGGGTTGAGAATTCCTTTGCTTGCAACAAAAGTTATAACTTTAGATTTTAATAAAAAAAAACTCTTTCCAGAGATTTCACTGATAATTAAAGAGAGAAGAGAGAGGCAAACTCTTCTAGGAGGAGCCTGTGTTAGCAAGTATGGTATTTTTTCTACAATTAGAAAGCCTAAATAACAAGTTAGCCAAAACCTTAACTATCTCACCCATTTCTGATTATTAATTTTGCATGTATCCTGTAACCAGTCAAGGCGATACCATTGCAGAATATTGTGGCAAGCTCTGTTGAATGCCAATTCCTTCTGATATCTGATAGCATGATCTATATAACAAACTTGGAGACAAGTATTTTAGGTGCTCCAAGCACCAGCCTGCATAGGTTCTAGCCTTCTTTGTGTACCCAGGATCACACACATTTCATGTTAGGCCTGGTCTATACACTTTTTATAGCAGTATAGCTATCTCACTGAGGTGTAATTTTTCACCAATTACAAGAGATGGTTGGCAGCTCCCAAGCTCCTGCCTTCAGCCTTCCAACTGCCCCAGCCAAAACCTCCTACCTGCCTCCTTATAATCCTCCAGGGCAGAAGAGAGAGGAGCTGCAGACTCACCACACTGCCCTCTGCTGATTTAAGATTGCTCAGCTCATTCACCAGGAAGTCTTAATGGTCACACCCTGACATTCATGGTCTCACAGGGCCCTAAAGACAATGAGGTCATTGTGCTTCTGCTATGCAAAAGAACAAAACAATGTGGGAAGATTCATTCAGGATCCGCATGTGGCTCTTGAATGAAAAAGTGTGGCTCGTGGAAGAACGTCAGCAAATCAATTTAGTAGGTAAAAGTATATGGCTATATGACTCAGTGTGGCTCTTGAAGATTTAATAATCACCTTGTGTGGCTCTTGAGTTCCATAAGTTTGGCCACCCTTGGTATATCATGATAAGTGGAGCAGCAGTCAGATGGCCCATGTTCCTTACAGAGGCTGCTATGGATGGGACACTGAGGGAGCTTAGGGAATCAGACCGGAAGAAACTGAGCCACACAGGCAGCGCATTGAACAGGGTTTAATAAAGCTCTACTTGTTCTGCTTAACCTGCATTCAGCTTCGCTGCTTGTGGGTGAAACAAGGCAGTAGTGTCTGAGCTGTGAGTTTCTGCAGCACAGCAGCCGGCAATGCGAGCCATGGAATTCGGTTGGAAGCCTGCGACCAAGATTTTGCAGAATAAAATCCAACTCAGGGGCAGATCTGCTAGAAGGAGAAGCTTAAGAGCTGTACAGGAGTATGGCATGCCATATGGGATCACCCTCTGCATGTAGGTGATCTCAAATTGCATGTGTAGACTTGGTGTGTGCAATAGAAGCCTCAAGAGAAAGGATGAAAGCCAGGAGGAATCCCTCCTCCCTCCCCTCCCAGCCATGGTCACTGTTCAATTTTCTGGCAGTAGCCAGGTTTTATCAGTGGAGGGTTGCTGCTTGGCAGAGGGGTCCGGAGCAACGTTCCCTGTAAGGCCCTGAGGCAGCCGAGCAACTTATGTTGCTTGCTGCATGGGCTGTCCCCCCTACCCCCTGCAGGCCCAATCCTGCCCCCTCCCCACTCTCTCAGTCACCCCCAGCTGGCCCAATCCTGCCTGCTGCTCTCCCGGTAGGCTCCCCCTAAGCCAGCCCAATCCACTCCTCCCACCTTAACCCGCTTCCCTGGTAACCCCCCAGCCAGCCGGACCCCCAACCCTCTGCACCCTTACCTGGTCGCTGGAACTGTGTGGCTGAGCCACGGCTCCTCCAGCCGGAGGAAGCACTGACAGACCATGCTCAGAGTTTCTGAGTATGCTCCGTTAGAGCTTCTCTAGGCGGGAGTTTTAAAAGCTCCCACCTCTGGAGGAGCACTTAGCTGGCTGGAAGACAGAGTCTTCTGGCTGGGTAGGGACTCTGGCTGCTGGCCATGCATGGCCAGCAGTGTCCCCTGCACTGGGCAGCTTCAGAGGGCTGTGCGGCCCCGCGGCTGCACAGCTTACAGGGAACATTGGTCCCGAGCTGGGTCCTGAGGAAAAAAGTTTGACAACCACTGGTACAGCTGAATGAAGACCCCGGCTCCTAATTTAAAATTCTATCCAACTAATAAAAAAGGAATCCTGTGGCACTTTCAAAGACTAACAAATTTATCTATCATATGAGCTTTTGTTGGCACAATCTCACTTCATCAGATGCATGAAATGGGAAATGTATTATGTTAGCTGTATATATACATACAGAAGAAAGGTGGGTCACAAGGTGAATTCAGAAAATTCCAGAGTGATAGTCGAATGGTTTGAATTGATCCTGTGACCCACCTTTCTCTTTATGTATATGCATCGCTAACATACTATGTTTCCGATTTCATGCATCTAATGAAAGTGGGATTGTATCCATGAAAGTTTATGCAATAAATAAATTCAGTAGTCTTTAGAAGTCCTACGGGACTCCTTTTTTGTTTTGTTGAAATAGACTAACATAGCTACCCCTCTGGAACTTGTCCCATTGTTAGCTATAGACAACTACAGGGAGAGTTTCCTTTGCTCATGCTACACATATATGGAATTCACTCCTGAGTGTTTTTTTGGGGGAGAGGCTGTCTTTTTCTTATATATTATATATAATTTACAGTGAAGTAAAGTTTTTAAAGCTGTGCTTTCTTGCTTAACATTGTATTAGTGAGGTTTGATCATGTTGTCAAATGCCTGGAGATAAAATTGTGAATCATGCCCTACCTTGAAGAGCTTTATCCCACCAGGTAGTGAGCATCCTCAGCTACCTGTGGTATCAGCAGGAATTAAGGGTTCTGGGCAACTTGCAAGAGACACTTTGCACCTTGCAGCGACTGGCCTAATGGTTTGTATTGTATTGCCAAATGTCTCTGGAGATCATGATACATTGCAGCTGCTGCTCCATTATACTCTAGTCTTGCTCTGTAAGCAGCTGTAAATCTTACTTTATTAGCATTCCTATGACCCACAGATCCACCTTTTGGTACACTATACAAGTATTTCTTCTTGCAAGGGAAAACCTTGTGTACAATCTATTACTGCTTGCAATACAATTGACAGCAGCCAAAAAATAACTCAGTCTTACCAATTGTAGAACAGGCCAGCAAATGAAGAGTAAATCATTCAAAAGCTATAAGAGTGAGTCTAAAACAAAAAGGATGGCAGCTCATCTGCTCCCTTCATTTTCTATCAAGCAGAGAGAGGGGTTTTTGAATGTATTAGTCCAGCCATTCCACAAACAATCCATGAAATATTTTCACTCCATAGCTGTCTGCTACTCCTATAAAATTGCCAAGTAAAACACAAAGGTGGAGCAATTACATTTAGAGGACAGTGATGCATTTTCATGTGTGAGCATAAGTGCTGTGATTTAAGTGCTGAATTGACAGCCTTGTAGACTTAAATGCTTTATTTTCCCATGGTTAAGCATCAGCACAGCGAATTTCCCTGTATTGCCCCACCAGCAAAGCTTAACCTGGGTGCATAGAGACCACACCTCTGTATCTGAGGCTGAGTGTGATGCACAGGTACCACTCATGACAGAATGTGGCTGCTCACCTTCTCCATAAGAATACCAGTTCCCTACCTTGGTGGCACTCAGCTTTTGCTTCTAGTTCAAGGAAATTCATGGATTAAATCCCAGCTACATCACAGAATTAATTTCAGTATGAACCGCTGAGACAGCCATGCTCCTCTGGGACAATACAAATCCCAAATCCCAGGAAAGCTTGGGACTAGTTGAGTGGCATCTGGCTCTGGAACAAGCTTCCAAAGATGATATGGATACAGGGCTGGGGAAAGTAGGCAACTTCAATAGGACAGGATCCTTCCCCAAGTCACATGCATCTTCAGAAGGGCTAGCTACAACAGACCTTTAGATCTACCAGATGTTGTCCACTTTGCTCATGTCCCAGGAAGAGGTACAGGTGCAGAATAGTGACTGACCATGCATTTTATATTCCATTTTACCAACTGCATGAGCAAGTCAGCCTGTGTGACCTCAAGAACCATTCTTTAGTGTTTATGTAGGAGAGAGGAGGAGGATCTATAGTTGTTCTGATAAATATCTAAGTAATTAAAATTCCCCACGATTAAAGCTGTTCTGATCTCCTTGCAGACCTGTCTTATCAGGCAGAACATTTCATGATCTATTTTCTTTCACTGTGGCAACTTTTATGAATAAGCTGCCTCCATTTATTGTCCTTGGCTTCGGTTTATATAGTCTCTGCTGCATCAGCCCTAAATACTGATGTAATTTCTCCACTGCAGACTTAGCATAATCCCTAGCCAATAGTCGCATCTCTCCCCCAGCAGCTATTTTATTTTTGCTTACCCCTAAAGTGAACTCTATAGCTCGGCATTTTAAATCCCATCATTTTGCTGGTTCAGCCATGTGTCTGTTATACCCATAACATTATACTCATCCTTGAAAATATACAACTTAAATTCAATAGTCTTATTATAGATGCTACAAACACTTGTACAGAATGTGTTAGCGTTTCCATCTCAATAGCGGGCCATTCCAATTTTCTTGAAAGAAGAGAGCAAGGTTCCCTAATCCACCTGCACTAGATAGGATTCTTGGGACATAAAGTAATCCAATCCCATTAAAAGTATATTGTTTGCATTACAGTGCCACCTACAGAATGCAGTCAAGATCGAGGTCCCACTGTCCTGGGCCCAATATATATTGTAATAAATAAAAATAAATCCACCAAAACAGTTTTTGCCCCAAAGGGCTTCCCATCTAAATACATAGCCTGTTGTAAACTGAAGCAAATATCTAGATGAGTTGAGGTACACCCTGGAAGACTTCTGCTTACTCCCAGAGGTACAAGGACCTCCGATTGAGAGCCAGTAATATAACACGCTGTATGCTTGTTCCCCACAGCACAAGACTCCTCCTCCCCCCTCCCCCCACATGTCTTTACCTACTATCAAGTCAAAAGAGAGTGGAGATCTCATGTCTTCAAGATTTTGGGCTTTCTTTTGCCTATCTTTCTTTTCAGTCTCCCCCTTCTTACTATCTCTTCCTGCCCCTCTTTTAACTGTTTCTATCTGAATCACCCAGCCAATTACTTAATCACACAGTACTTAAGATATTACCTCACCCATTTATCCCACGCAGGGACATTTCCAGAGTAGAGTCCTGAGTCAGCCTTAGACTATTCAGTCTGTCATGCTCATGCATAAGGGCAGTATGGAAGAAGGCTTCAAGTGGAAGGTTCAGACTAGCATCACTGCAGGAAATAGGAGGTTGTAGTGGAACATGACCAGAAACATGATCCAATAATTAGGTCAGGAAGCAGCTACGGAAGATCTTAAAGGCAAGACAAACAGGATAAATTTGATACTATGAAAGAGACCCAAAAAGAAGAGTAACATGGTTTGATTGATGGGTGAGGCCTGTCCAGAGCAAGGCATTGTGGATATCAGGGAGGCCAAAGAGTAGTAGATAACTCTCCCAAAGAGTAATCATCAATGGTTACTGGAAGGGCATAATGAACGGGGTGCCACAGAGATCAGTTCTAGATCTGGTTCTGTTCAATATTTTCGTCAATTATTTAGATGATGGCATAGATAGTACACTTATAAAGTTTGCCAATGATATCAAGCTGTGAGGGGTTGCAAGTGCTTTGGAGGATAGGATCACAATTCTAAATGATTTGGACAAACTGACGAAATGGCCTGAGGTAAAGAGAACAGGTATGTCTACACTTAAGTTATTTTGAATTAAGCAAACTTAATTCAAAATAACTTATTCCCTGGCCAAGAAAGCATTTTATTATATCGAATTAAGCAATTCCTTAATTCAAAATAGTAAACATCCTTTAATTTCAAAGTAATGGTTACTTTGAAGTTATTAGTTTGAATTAAGCCATTATAAGCCACAGAATAGGCTTAATTCAAACTAATTTGCCCATTCTTTTGCCTGCCTTCCCTTATTTCAAATTAGAGAGTCTAGTGAAGACTCTCTAGTTCACATTAATAAAGCCCACTATATTCCCAATTAGAGAGTCTTCACTTGATTCCTAATTCAAAATAACTTTGAATTAACACTTATTCAAAATAACTGATTAAAATTTGAAGTAGTTATTTTGAATTAATTAGTTTGAATTAATTTTTGTAAGCATAGGCATTGCCAATGAAACTCAATAAAGACAAGTGCAAAGAACTCCACTTATGAAAGAAAAATCCATTGCACACACACAAATTGGGCAATGACTGCCTAGGAAGCAGTACTGCAGAAAGTGATCTCAGTGTCATAGTGGACCACATGCTAAATATGAGTCAACAGTGTAACACTGTTGCAAAAAAAGTTAACACCATTCTGGTATATATTAACAGGAGAATTGTAAGACACAAGAAGTAATTCTTCTGCTCTACTCATCCCTGATTAAACCTCAACTGCTGTATTATCTCCAGTTCTGGGTGCCTCATTTCAGGAACGATGTGGACAAATTGGAGAAAGTCCAAAGAAGAGCAACACAAATGATTAGAGGTCTGGAACACTTGACTTATAAGGGAAGATTGAAAGAGTGGGTTATTTTAGTGAAAGGCTGTGTTCACACACAGGGGGTTATTTCGATACGGTTGTTTCGAAACAACTTGTATCAAAATAACACCTTATTTTGAAATAACTTAATTCGAATCAACAGTTTGTTAATTTGAAATAAGGAAAAAAGCTCAAAGCGAAATAGCAGGTTCAGGCAACAGTTATTTCGAAACAAGTCACCATTGTTTCAAAACAACATGTTCACACAGCGTTGTTTCATCCCCGCATGGGGTTTAACTTGTTTTGAAACAACGGCGTTGTTTCGAAACAATGGTTCCCGTTGTTTCGAAACAACCGTGTGTCATGTGAACAGCCTAAATCTTATTTGGAAACAACCTCTGTTGTTCCAAAATAAGAGGGCTGTGTGAACACAGCCAAAAAGACAAGGCTGAGAGGGGACATAACAGTTTAAGTAACTAAAAGGCTGTCACAAGGAGGAAGAGGGAGAAAAATTGTTCTCTTTAACTGCCCGTGATAGGACAAGAAGCAGTGGGCTTAAAATACACCAAAGGAGGTTTAGGCTGGACATTAGGAAAATATTCCTAACTGTCATGGTGATTAACCACTGACATAAGTTGCCTAGGCACATTGTGGAATCTCCATCATTGGAAGTTTTTAAGAGCAGATTAGACAAGCATTTGTCAGGGATAGTTTAAAAGGGTACTTGGTCCTGCTATGAGTGCAGGGAACTAGACTTGATGACTTTTCATGGTTCCTTCCAGTTTCTTTAATTGTCCATTGCAAGAAGTGAGACAAGAAGTGGCTGAATACTGGACTGCTGTTTTTGAAGTCTCTTAATATCCCTAGTACTGTCATCATACTATGTATTATTTCTTTGTAAACCACAAGAACATAGTCAGAAGTGGACTGCCATTGTGCTAGGTACTGTACAAACAAAGAATTCAGTCCCTGCCTTAAGAGCTAACTGAGACATTCCGCTTCTACAATCTGGGTTGGTTTCCACTCCTGTGTTGTCCACTCCTGGGCCTTGACTGACTCCACTTTGCTGTGTGATCCCCAACTCCTGAGTCAGCTCCCTGCCTTTAATTTGTCCCACATCTAGTGAAGGAGTGGTCTGATCAACCCTAGCAAACACCTCCATTCCCAGATGCAACCCCAAGAACTATCATCTTGAGGGATTTAGTAGTATACACTGCACTCTGCAAGCTCATTTACACTTGTCTATAAATTGATAAAAGAAATTGATATGCATCAGCTCCATCACACCAAGTGAAGTCTCTTTGTAACCTCAATCCCCACTCACTGCTTTAGATAAAAACAAGTTTATTGACTACAGTAAAGTTTTAGGTGATTATAAGTCAGAATAATATACATCCAAAGATTATTATGTCAAGGAGCTAATCACAATCAAATAAAAGATAACTATTATTCTGAGTTAAGGTCCCTGTTCTAGCCTGTTTTCATCTTACTACACAGGTGGGCTATGGCACACCTTGCAACCAGACCCCCCCCCATTTCCATGTGGATAGGTGCCAGTCCTTGATGTTGCTTGGGATAAGCTTTCTTGGCTCCTGTTTGGATCAAGTGATCATCCATGTCTGGCAATGGGTGTGATCTTTCCATCTTGAGACAAACTCAAAGGTACTTAAACCAGTCCACTGTATGCAGGACTCATCAGGGTATGGAAACACAGCTTTTGTGTTTGTATGCATCTATTCAAGCCACATGAGGCACAAACAGGGGATATAGCATTGCATAGTTTCATATCCATACTTATGTATGACATTGCAGGAAATATGCTACCATAATAGTAATGTTCAGTACGTCATAAGCATTCCAAAAACACTGTACATGATAGACTTTGTTTCAGAGGATGCACAGTTACACTACAAGGACAAGCACGAGTGATACACAGATTACACCATAAGGACGTATGTGAGGTGCAGCATCTTGATTAGCATCTGATTCAAAACAAGGTGTAATTATGAGTGTAACAGGTAGTGGGAGAAAGGCAAGGATAATAAGATCACACTGTTACAATTCCACACCATTTGAAGTATTTATTTTTAATCTTAAAAATAAACAAAGGGATAAAATATGCTACCTACAAACACCCTTCAATATTATTTAGCTGAGTTATTTTTCAGTGCCCACGAGGAAATCAGGTGATAAATGCTAATTAGTCCCAGGAGCTGTGACTGGATAGCATAGTGGTTAAGTGTGCTGCCCTTTGATATGGGAGACTGGGGTGCAAATCCCAGTTAGTACCTACCTACCTTTCCAGTAGGGGTCCTTGGGCAAAAGACCCCCTAATGCCTCACTTGCCTACCTCAAATATGAGAGTGACATGAACCAGGAGAGTCATGCTGGCTCGGATGTCGCCTGGATGAACAAGGTCTGTGCCAGATGTTGGGGAACCAGGACAATCTGATGATAAGGGGGCTACTGGAACAAACCATACATAGATGAGACAAGAGAACCTGCAGTTGATGGAATGCTACTACAACAGTAGACATAATGAGAGGGGATATATGAAATGTATGAGGGACCTATGGATGGACAAAAGACCTACATCCACACTAACTGAGAAACAGCTAGTTACCCAATACTTCAACATAGTAAAGAGGCAGCTGCTTTCACAAATTGAGATAGACCAACTCCACATTACATCCCGGACTCAAGAAGAAAACCCAGAAGAACAACTAGATGTGCAGCCAACACCTGAAGCTGGCACTTCACTGCCACCCCCTCCATTACAGAGCACAGCAGCTGAGATGAGGCATAAGATCATGGATAAACTAGCTACAGTCAACCCTCAAGACCAATTACCAAGGCTCGTTGGAGAAGTACCATGGAATAGTATGCTAGAAGATGCCAATAGAGCCCTAATGACAATTCCTACTACCACCATAAGTCAAACCAATGAACTGGTATTTGCTACAGTCTCTGTAATCCTGGAGATGCTTGGCTACATGATCAAGAAGAACAGCAGTACATACCCCCCCCTGGAAAATGAGGTTGGAGGATATGATCAAGGCAACTCAGAGAGAAGTTAGTCAGCTGGTGAAACTACAGAAGGGTGTAGAGATTAAGGATAAGACTTAGCTACTGAAAAAATACAATGGCCTGACTCCATCTGAAGCCCTAGAGACTGCTAAACAAAGGCTCACAGCACTGGCTACCAGGCTAAGGAAATACACTAGAGAAGCAGAGGCCAAAAAGATAAATTCCCTGTTCTCTAAAGAACCATCCAAGGTGTACGCCCAACTGCAGCGCAACAACACAATAACAGCAGAGCCACCAACAGCAGAAACTGAACAGTACTGGAAGAACATATGGAAGAAAGAGAAGACCCATAACACCACTGCAAAGTGGCTGCAGAACCTGAGAACAGACCACAGCAGTCTCCCAGAACAAGAACCAGTCACCATCACAGTAGCAGACATCCAACAGTGGGTCAAGAACATGAAGAACTGGACAGCACCTGGACCGGACATGAGCCACACCTACTGGCTAAAGAAACTAACAGCAGTGCATGAATGCCTAGCAGCACAGATGAACCAGCTGCTAGCAGCAGGCTCCCACCCAGACTGGCTAACACAAGGAAGGACAGTGCGGATCATGAAAGACCCCCACAAGGGAACAGCACCGTCCAACTACCGGCCAATAACCTGCCTCCCCACAACATGGAAAGTCCTATCAGGCATCATAGCCACCAAGCTACAGGACCACACGGGCCAGTACATGAGCACAGCTCAGAAGGGCATTGGGAACAACACCAGAGGCTCAAAACACCAGTTGCTCATAGACAGAGCAGTCGCCCAAGACTCAAGGTCTAGACAGACCAATCTGAGCACAGCCTGGATTGACTACAGGAAAGCCTACGACTCAGTGCCACACACATGGGTCTGTGAATGTCTGGCGCTATACAAAGTCAACAGGACACTAAGGACCTTCCTCAAGAACTCAATGGGACTGTGGAAGACAACACTGGAAGTCAACTCAAGACAGCTTGCACAAGTGGCCATCAAGAGCAGCATATACCAAGGTGATGCACTGTCCCCGCTGCTGTTCTGCATTGGCTTGAACCCCCTCAGCCAGATAATCACAAGGACTGGATACGGATACAAGTTCAAGAGTGGAACTACCATTAGCCACCTCCTCTACATGGATGACATCAAGCTGTATGCTAAGAATGAACGAGACATTGACTCGCTAATCCACCTGACACGGATCTACAGTGAAGATATTGGGATGTCATTCGAACTGGAGAAGTGTGGCCGGATGGTAGTAAAGAGAGGGAAGGTAGTCAAGACTGATGGGGTGGAACTACCAGCAGGCCACATAGCAGACATACAGACCAACTACAAGTACCTTGGCATCCCACAGTCACATGGGAACCACAATGAGGAGGCAAGGAAGACAGCAACATGCAAGTACCACCAAAGGATAAGACAGGTCCTGAAGAGCCAGCTCAATGGGAAGACCAAGGTCCACACCACCAACAGGTACGCCCTGCCAGTCATCAGATACCCTGCCGGTATAGTGAGCTGGCCAAAGGAGGACATGGAGGCTGCCGATATGAAGACCCGGAAGCTCCTCACAATGTACGGAGGTTTCCACCCCAAATCCAACACCCAGAGACTGTACACCAGCCAGAAAGAAGGCGGGCAGGGTTTGGTGAGTGTCAAAGCCACTGTCCTGGACGAAACCCAGACCATCCAGGAGTACATCAGTAAGATGGCACCCAAAGATGAGCTGCTGAGAGAATGCCTGAGGCAGCAGCAGACATGGGAGGAAGATCAAGCAGAAGAAGTGCCATGGCCAGACAAGACCCTGCATGGGATGTACCATTGACAGATAGCTGAGGTGGCTGACACTGGGAAATCCTACCAGTGGCTGAAAAGGGCTGGACTAAAAGACAGCACTGAGGCACTGATCATAGCAGCACAAGAACAGGCACTGAGCACCAGATCCATTGAAGCAGGGGTCTACCACACTAGACAGGACCCAAGGTGCAGACTGTGCAGAGAGGCCTCAGAGACAGTCCAACACATCGTGGCAGGATGTAAGATGCAGGCAGGAACAGCATACACTGAACGGCACAACCAAGTAGTTGGCATTGTGTACAGGAACATCTGCACAGTGTATGGGCTAGACCCTCCCAAGACCAGATGGGAGATCCCACAGAAGGTCGTGGAGAATAACAGGGCTAAGATTCTGTGGGACTTCCAGATCCAGACGGACAGGCAGGTACTGGCCAATCAACCAGACATTGTGGTAATAGACAAGGACCAGAAGACAGCGGTGGTGATAGATGTAGCAGTGCCAAGTGACAGCAACATCAGGAAGAAGGAGTATGAGAAGCTGGAGAAGTACCAAGGCCTGAAAGAGGAACTAGAGAGGATGTGGAAAGTGAAGGCCAAAGTGGTCCCAGTGGTGGTAGGAGCACTCGGGGCTGTGACTCCTAAGCTGGGAGAGTGGCTCCAACAGATCCCAGGAACAACATCAGAGCTCTCTGTCCAGAAGAGTGCAGTGCTAGGAACAGCTAAGATACTGCGCAGAACCCTCAAACTCCCAGGCCTCTGGTAGAGGACCCAAGGTTGAGGAAGACACATACCACCCATAGGGGTGAGAGGGGAAATTTTTTATGCGCGCACAGGAAAAAAATAGTTTCAAATTATTCAAAAATCATCAGTTTATGCCTCACTAGACCTAGGGCAAAATTTGCAAAAGTGACTAATAAACAGCACTGTCTTGATCTCAAAGGCTATGTCCATACTTACACAGTTAAACTGATTTAAATTATATCAATTTAATAATATCAATATAAAAGTCATTAAATTGATTTAACGGGTCCCCACTAGAAACTCAAATCGAAATAGCATGTCCATGGACAGAACTTGCTATTGTGATTTAGGAGAGAGGCAGCATGGGAGGTCTGGCAACATGGCCCCTTAGAAGGGCCATGCACCCACCCAATATATAGAACAAGGAAAGCGCCTGGGAAAGAGAAGGCCAAAAGTGTTAAATTGATTTAACAGTTAAATTGAAATAACATGTTCACACTGTTATTTCAAAATAAATTTCAATTTAACCGTCATATCAATATGCTAGGTTTTATTACATTGATATGACTTCCTTATATCAAAATGAGGGGGCTCCTCGTTTTGAAATAAGGAACATCGTGTGGACCTACCATTTTTAAATCAAAATAGGCAGTGTTATTTCAATTTAAACAGTGTGTGTGGACATACCCAAAGTGCTTTACGAAGAAGGTGAGTATCATCATCTCTGGCTATGTCTACACTGTCAAGTTAGTCTGGATTAAGGAGGCTTAGCCCATGGCCACACTAGGCTTTCCTTAGTTTGAACTAAGAAATTTCTTAGTTCGAACTAAGTGCACCATGGACTCAAACTGACATTTAGTTTGAACTTAATAAGTTCAAACTAAGGTGGTTAGTTTGAATTAAAAATGTGTTCTAGTTTAAACTGCTGATAGTTCCAACTAGAACATGTTGTTAATTCAAATTTATAACTGTGAGGTTAGTTTGAACTAACCTCACAGTTATAAGTTCGAACTAACACGTTCGAAGTAAGTTTGGCTAGTGGAGACATAGCCTCTATTTCAAAAATGAGGATATGTGGCACAAAAGAAAAATTATTTGATCAAAGTCACACAGGAAGGTAGTATGAGAGCTAGGACTGGAACCCAGAACTCTTGAGTCACTAGACAAAGTAACAGTCACTAGACAACACTGCCTATCACTATGGTTTCAGTCACATTTCAGCAGAAATTTAGTCACCAAAGGGCAGCTTTCCAAAGGTATTCAGAAGCGTAATGATGTAAAGTGGTAGCTAGTAGGACTTTCAGAAATATTTCAGTAGGATTTAAGTGCCTAAATGCTTTTGAGAATTCCACTAGGTACCTATCTGTATCTTTAGGCAACTAAATACATTTTAAAATGTGGCCCTAGATACCTAATCCTATTGAATTTCAGTGAGACTTGCGTTCTTTACTGTCTAAGCCACTTTTGAAAATGCAACTTAGGGTCCCAAATTATAGAGGCACTTTTGAAAATGGCATGTCATGTCACCAGATGACCTTTAAAATGTTATGTCTTCTCTAACTCATCACATCTTGCTTCAAATGCTGATTATTATTTGAGAATAAGGATTGCAATGGAGAAATATTTTAGATCTTCTCTACGAGATGAGGCAAACTAGTCTTTTCTGTTTCACATTCTTGAAGTGTCTTTGGGCTGCATAGATAATCACATTGGTGCCTTTTAGTTGGACAGATAATCACAGCTGCTCTTTTCCTTCTCCCAACTGTAAAAGTAAGTGGCAAAGAACTGCTTTCATGTTTTTGTTCCCTGATATATCCCACTGGGCTAGACACATGTTGCTTATCTGCTAGTGATTCTTGTTTTGGCTAGCACCTAAGTAGGTTGCCTTTGTAAGGAAAAAAGCTTGCTAAGGCCACATACAAATCTTTGCAGAGAGGACCGTAGCATTAACACACTAGGACTAATCTTGAAAATTAAAAAAAATGTTTAAGCATCAGTGAAAGCAATCTGGAAAACAAATGAGCTCCCTCAGAATAGTTTTCTACATCACTGAGCATATTGTAATCAAAGGATTCGCATGTTCAGCCTCAGTTACTGTGTGGGGTTTTTTTTTTGTTTGTTTGTTTGTTTCTTGTAACAAAAGTAATAAATGGAAGATGTAAATTAATCATGTGTGTAGAAGCCAGTCAACTCACAAGAACAGAAACAGAAGCACTGCCTACACTATGTTTACAAGTTTAAGAAACAAGCCTGTTATTCTATCTCAAGAAGCAAAAGACGGCAGAAAATCTGTCTCAGCCAACATTTTAAAAATTTCTCTTTGTGAAAAATCTGTCTCTCTCAAGTTTGGCAGGTCTGAAATTTTATCGTTGTGGTAAATATCAACCTGTAAAATCCTGGCTGGAATGGGCAAAATTGTGGGTTGGTCTAGACATTCAGGCAAGGCAGAAAGAAACACCTTGCCTTTCCCCTCAGGTGAGTTACTCAGACCTTTGTGTTTCATTCATAAAACATAACAGTGAAGGCAGGTTAAATTAAACAAGTGAAATGTGATTGGACCCTGTGGATAGCACTGTCCCTGTGGCTGGGTTACTCCCAGCAAAACTCCCAACTTTCATGATTCCTCTGGTGCCTTCTCAATGGTAGCTCTTCCAGGAAAAATAGGCCCTCCAACTCCAGTTTCATTGACCATTCCTATAAACATTAAAAACAAACAACTGACAACAAGATTTCCACCTCATCCCTTCAGTGGTTCCCAACTTGTGGTCCAGGGACCCTGGGGGTCTGCAGAGTTATTGCATGGGGTCTGTGACTACATCCAGCCCCAGCCCCTACCAGCCAGCACTCCATGTTGGAGAGGGCTCCAAAAAGTCTAAATGAATTGTATTTGCCTGCTGTGAGCAGCTACACACTGGATATGTCCCCATCCCTTGGGAGCAGGTGGGGCCCAGATCCTTCACTGCCCATCTGTGGCACTGTTGCCTGCCGTCAGTCCCCAATAACAACTATTATCATTTGGGGGTCCATGAAATTCTTTTGAAATTAAAAGGAGGCCCTCATACTGGAAAAGGTTGGGAACCACGGCCTTAGGTAACACACACCCAAGCAGGAGTCTTGCATTTACCACTGATTCAGCTGGTTACATAGCCTTTGAGATGTTTTGGTCTGGCTTAACCATTTTGATTGTTACTGCTTCATGACAAGGACTGTCTAATACTCTATGTTTATACAAGGTTTAGCAAAATGGGGCCCCATTCTCAATTGCCCCTTAGGCCCTCTTGTAATACAAATACTTAATAATACTCACTCACTAACCAAGGTAAAGCATTTTGCAAACTCGGTATCAGTCTCCAGGGTCATCCAGTGCCCTACTCTATCTTTCTTCTCTAAATCAGCTTGCTCATCACAAATCACCATCCACACATACATGGCCAGGTCTGCTCTGGGAAATCTCATGTAGAAAACTGTGTTTAATATGTTTTAATTAATATTACTTAGTGTGAACTGAGGCAGGTCATAACTAGTCTTGGTTAAGCTTAGGAACTCCCCCTAACTAGTAAATACATTTTTAAACACCACTGTCCTCATCCACTACAGCCAAAATCTATAAATTTTAGAATCTATTCCCCCCACACGTCTGTTTATATTGAACCCCTCACATAGTTGTTTGATTTTTAAGCAAAACTACGTATGCCAAGCATGGAGTCCTGTGTTGCTTTTAAAGGCTAACAAATTTATTTAAAGTGTGCATATAATCCCACTTCATCAGATCCATGAAACAGAAAGTGCAGTCTGTTACATGCAGAGAAGGCTGAATCACAATGTAAGGTTTTAGTCTGTTTTAGCAAATCAAACGAATTGTTTTAATTCAAACAGCGTCCACATGGCCCTTAAAGAACAATAGATGAGAAGGTATTAATGTTAAGAGGGCAAGTCTAAAGCTTATGCGTTGAATAAATTTGTTAGTCTTTAAAAGTGCCACTGCCACTTTCTTTATTTTGCTGAAATAGGCTAACAGGTTATCCCTCAGGAAACAAGTTAGCCTAGTCACTGGATTTACAAGCTAAGAGCATCAGAGGCTAAGAAGAGTAGGTGAAATTTATCCCAATGCAGAGGGGTCTTAGGCCATCTGTGTCCTCTGTCATGGGAGATTGCTCATTGTAGTGCAGCTTATACAGTTTAGATTATAGATACTACTATTAGTCACTTTGAATACCGTAAATATACCTGTAGTTCTCTGTCCCTTTATATGGTCTTTACCAATGTGGTGCCTAACTACATGTAAGGTACTGTTGCTCTCAAACAGCAACTGTCTTCCACCCTGATGATGGCTGAATTTCAGTGGCAGGAGAAACGCAACCAGATATCAGAGCCTCTCAGGACCCCAGTGATGACTGTAAAATAGAACAAAATACAAATGCACTGAAGTCGAGGGAGGGCTAATTGTCAAAAAGTGGAACATGAGGTAAGCACTTTTTTAATGTGTGTTATTGAAATAATCTTCCACATATGGCTATTTGCGAGGGTTACACAGATAATTTCTGTAAAGTGCTTTGGGACTGTGGGGATGAATGGTACTAAGGAAGTGCAAAATGCTATGATTACTATAGCCCTCTATGTTAAGATTTTATTCATATTTCTGAAACATTTTAATTTGCCTGGAAGTTCCCCCCCCCCATTCATTATCAAATACTAAATTAATTGGTATTGAAACCCCCAACCTATTTTTTTTTAATGTGAGTCTTGTCACTCTGAGCAGCTAGCAAAAGAATCCAAAGCAGCAGGTCCTGCATTTCACCACAGACTTATCTCATCTCTGCCTAGCTCATTTACAAAGGAACTCTGCTGAAAATGGAATTTGATTTTAAAAGGAATCAACCTCTAGCTACTCAAAATGCACCTCCTTCCTCATTTACATAGACCTGCAGCTTCATTCTGAAGAATCCCCATCCGTAAGTTACTATTTCTGCTGGTTTGCTCTTCTAAATTAGGGGATAGAAGGGCGAACCTCAGGGAGCAGCTTGTATTTTCTGACTTACCAAAGGGATGGGATATACTCATTTAAACATCTTTATAGTCGTTCACAGCTCTAAAGAAAAAACTGACATTAAATTTAAAGTAGGATTTTATTCAGTCCAAATGTAGCTCAACATCAGGATGGTTCTGGTAAAAAAATTATTTTCAGTGTGTGAACAGCTTAGTTTCTGTTTACAAATTACATGAAGTTGGATTTTTAGTTAACTGGCACCATGTTGCTATGGGGAAAAGAGCTCCCACATTCCAGCTTCAGAGAGGAGCCAGCTTGGCAACAGAGAGTATCTACTGCATCCTCACTGTACTCCAAATGCTGGCTTCAGTGCCACTTGAGCTCCAACCTTCCCAACCTGATGGTTCAGCAGGCTGAAGTTTAGCACATTATTTAATTCAAGCTACAGCTTTCTGTGCAGGGACAGGTGACAGCACATATTGCTTGACCTAACCCTGCAGTGAAGATGAGCTTATAAAGTGAGGGACAGGATCTTCTTGGATAAAGTTGATCAGAAATTTTCTGATGAAGCTTAGTTTCATTGGGAAATGCCAATGAATTAAAGTGAAAAGTTTCACCAATTTAAGACAGAACTCATGGGATGTGGGATCAATTCTCATCTCTTCATTTAAGTTTTGTATGACCTCAGGCAAGCCACTTAAATCTCACTGTGCTTCAGTTCCCCATCTGTGAAATGTGGATGACAATAATCCCTTTTTCCTCATGCCTTGTCAATTCAAGTAATAAGATCTTTAGTGCACGATCTAGCCCACTGGGGCCCTGATCTTAGTTGGGGGTCACTGGACATTATCATACCACAAATAATAACCTATCCTACTATTGTCATTTATGGGCAGGAAGAAAGGTTAAATGCAAAAATAACCATCATCATATTCACTACTGGAATGGAAGTTTGTAGTACATTCCTACTTTTCTGCTTACATTGAAATATATTGAATTAGAGCTAAAATAAAAAGGTATTTAGACAGGCTGTATTTCACCAGTCTGTCTTTGTATACGCCATGCTTATGAGTCTGGAACATTGGAGAAAGCTAAAAAGAAAAAAACCACAAAGCTCCCAAGAGTGAAAAGAGTATGTCAAGTGATGCTTCATAATGCTCCCCATATCACCTTGAGAGAATGGTGGTAAAGAGAAACAGCACAATGTGACAGACTTATTAACCTTGTAAATTCTCACTTTAATGCATTGAATGTTCCCACCGCATTGAAGCTATGACGTATGTTGGCAGTTGAATGAAGTGCTTTAAATCAATGGCCTCAAGCTGTGGAGAGAGTGTTGCTTTTGCATATGCAAGTCACACACCCCAATTCCTAGATATTGCGCCAGGAAAAGGCATATATGTTAATATATAGTATAGTCATAGCAGATTGTTATTTATAGTAATTAACACTTTTCAGAAATTAGCTCCAAATGTGCCTACTGTAAAGAAGTTTCAGAGGCTTTTGTTTTTCACATGAGGAAATAATTTGGATGGAAAAGTAATTTATTTCAGTCTAATTTATGGCATACACAGGAGGCTTTCCAAAGTAACATTATCCCAAACCCTGCATTTTAATAAGATGAAGCACAGAGCTGATTTTTATTTTTGATTGTAGTTCAGATAATTAGAATTACTTGAACATTTTAGACAAAACACTGATAAGACCAGCAATATATATGGAAATGGGATTTGAGTGCTCGCTGATTTTATTTTGATGCTACTTTCTCCTAGGTAATGTTTTAAAAATCACTCACTTCATATCAAGCTGCAGATAAAAATATGCTTCCATTTCTCCATTACATGAATGGATTAGGCTCATTTAATCTCAACAGTTTGCAGATGGCCTTATATTTTGGGACGCATCTCACCTCCAAAATTGCATATATCTTGAGGGCTCAGTTATGGCTCTTGTAAATCTGCAATGCAAAGAAAAAGGGGAGAAGGCTGTACACTAGCACAGGAATATGGCTCCATGGTTAAAACGTTAGCTGTGCATTGTGGGCTCCATGCCCCTCTCCACTGCAGACGTCTTGCATGAGCATGGGCAAATCACTTAGGCTGTGTTCACACACACAGGGTTATTTTGAAACAAGTTGTGTCGAAACAACTTGTTTCGAAATAACACCTTATTTTGAAACAACATTCTTCGAATTAGCAAAATGTTATTTCGAAATAAGAGAGAAAGCCGGAAACGAAATAGCAGGTTCACACTGTGAACCTGCTATTTCGCTTCCTCTGGGGGCTACAGGCACCGGCGGGCTGCAGCGCTGAACCCCGTGGGTGCCTGCAGCCTGGCTGTGCAGGCGCTGGCCAGGGGACACCCCTCAGCACCCTGGCCAGGGTGCTGAGTGTTCCCTGGCCAGGGTGCTGAGGGGGCAGCCCTTGACCTGTTGTTTCAGAACGTCTTGTTCCGAAACAACATGGTCACACGAGTTGTTTCGAAACAAGTGTTTTGAAACAAGGTTGTTTCGCCCCCCACTGGGGTTTAACTTGTTTTGAAACAACTGTGCGTCGTGTGAACATGGTTTTTTTTTTGTTTCGAAACAACAAGGTTGTTTCGAAACAAAAGTGCTGTGTGAACACAGCCTTAGTCTCTGTGCCTCAGTTCCTGATCAGTGAAATGGGCATGACAGCACTGCCCTGCCTCAGGGGGTGTTGTGAGATTAATGCATAAAAAGTTATGAAGTAATCTGATGCCAAGTAGCTAGTCTTATAAATCCTTTAGATAGGCAGGCAGCACTCTGTATTATGAGGAGTCCAGGTCTGAGCTATCTTCTGGGTACAAAAACCCATCCCCCAGAATAAGTGCAAGAAGCCTTGCTCACTATATCTAGCTTTGGGCTTGCTAGGGAATCCCTGAAGAAGCCCCATGTGCCATCCAGGTTTTTGAGAGGATCAAAACAGCACTGCTCACCTCATTCAGGGGGATTCTGCATTAGCCACTGCCAACAGACTTAGCAGGGATGAATGACTGTTCAAAGACACCATGTCTTTCAGAGCAAGGCCTTCATTCTCTTAGCAAGAGACCTTTGCTGCTACCAGAGCAGCCATCCTGTGGTGTGGAAAGGTGGCAGCAAAGGTCAGGAGACACTACCCTTGTGCTCCTGGCTCCAGAAGCTCAGTTCGGATGCTCTCCTTCATGGGCCCTGCTCTTTAATAAGGCCCAGCTATCAGCCTCTCCTCCAGAACATTTGTGTATTTCCTCATATTCCAACCGCTTGTTGCTGCAGACAGGTGGTACATACATATGCCAACCCACTGGTTGAATCAAGGTGTTTCTGATTTACAATAGCGTAAGCCAGGGCAGAATTTTGCACTGCATGCACAGTTAGTGGAGTAGATAACATATTCTCTTCTTACTCCACCAGTGCTTTAATTCCTCTCCAGCCAGCAAGAAGTAAAACTGGTCTCTGCAGCCCCTTCGTCAGGAGAATAAACTGGGCATTGGTCCAGTGGAGCTCTCCATGGCATGCCAGCAAACACCATCCAGATGAAACAAACTGCATAGGCAGCCTATGAATTAATCTTCGTTATCATCATGTGTGATGTGAAGAGCTCATTGGTCTGACTATCAAAGGAAACTTGATTCCCTGAGCTCAGGTCACCAGCCTCCACCAGTCACTTCAGGCGCAATTACAACCTTGAGTTCAAACTCTAATACCACATTTTGGGGGATTACAATAAGAAATGAGTGCACAGTTTAGAACTCATTAAGATATAAATATGTGTTTTCAATTGTTACTGGGGTTCTAAGATTTCTAATCTTAAAATTTGCACCTTCATGTTAGAGAAATAGACTTAAGTTTGCAAAATACAGCCAGTCTGTTTATTTGCCTTAAAAATCAGTTTGTACCTCACTTAGTTGTTAGCATGCTAATTATGTTGACAATGTCTTTGAACATAGCTTGGAGGATTTAGTATTATTCAAAAGCAGATGTGCACTTGCCTTAATGCTGCCTGTATCTGATGTAAATATTTGATATTTCTTTGGGGAGTTTTTAGCTGAAGCATAATTTCTATTCAGTTTAGGACCACACGTGTTATACTATTTCTCAGCTACACTACAATAGGATGAAAACAGCTGCTTGCAAACAGACAAGAAAAATAAGTGGAAGTATGCAATAGCCAAAGATGGCTAAAATGCCTTCTGTGAAAAAATTATACATTTCATTTTGTTTTTTAAAGCAAGTTATATTTACATAAAGTGTATTTGAATTATTTTACATTTTAATTTTGGACCTTTTCCCCTTTCTCTTGTTCAAGACATGAAAAGGAGTTGGAGTTTATTGACAGTGTGTTGTGCATTGAATGCTGTTTCCATGCTTGATTTACTACTGCATAGACAGATTCCCCCAAACAAATATATGTCCTTTTGCTGGGATTTTTTCTTTTGTTTGAGCCCTGAGTATTGACCTATGAAACCAGCAAATGTTAAAAATCCAAGTTAAAAACAAAAATATCCAAAAATCAATAAAGCTTCAGGAAAGCTGATACAAATTAAATAATTAAAATACAAAACACAAAGGTCATGAAGCAAAATGCTTCAGGTGTTAATATCGATACATTCAAATAATGATCCAAAGAGCTGTTATTCAAAAGCAAATTGGAAAAAAAACAAATATCAATGAATTCATACATCTGCAGACAAACTCAGAATAAGGGACAGCGTGGGATTTGACTCTATGTATGTCTACACAGCACTTTTATTTCAAAATAACACTGGTTATTTTGAAATAAAAGATATTTGGTCCACATGACGTTTTATTTCAAAAGGACAGATCCCGTCCTTTCAAAATAGGAACTGCTGTTTCGAAACAGGTTAAACCCTGATTGTTTCAAAATGGCTGTTATTTTGAAAATGGTTATTTCGAAATAAGGTCGTTTGGACATGTTGTTTTGAAACAACACCATTGTTTTGAAACAACTGTTTCGAAACAACATGTCCAAATGGCTTTATTTTGAAATAAACATTTTGAAATAACAGCCGTTTCAATAGGAGGCTTTCCCTTAATTCGAATTAACAAAATGTTAATTCGAATTAGCTTATTTCGAAATAACTGTGTGTGTGTAGACATAGCCTGTGTGTCCAGGTAATATATGGGTCATGTCTGATAATTCATCAGTCAAGGAAGCATAAAGTACTGGCCTCCCACCAATACACAGTGAATATACTATGCTAGTGAAATACATAGCAGTTGAGCTTTAGAGCAACACGGCACACTAAAAAATAGCAGTATGAATGCAACAGAGTATTAAGCAACTAATATTGCAGAAGTAAATGGAATCAAGTGTGTAGGAGTTTAGAACTTGCAAGAGGAAAAGGAGACTATGAGGTCCAGTTTTTCATTTAGATGGGGAACAAAGTGAAATTTAAATAAATTTAGTCAGTGACTAAAACAGTTTGACCATTTATTTGAACTCAAGTTTTGTCAACATTACAATGAGAAGAAAATGACTTTACAACACATTATTTATCAATGATTAGATAATGGCACAAAGAGTACACTTACAAAGTTTGCTGATGTTACCAAGCTGCGAAGGGTTGGAAGTGCTTTGGAGGATAGGATCACAATTCAAAATGATTTGGCCCAGCTGGTGAAATAGTCTGAGATAACCAGAATGAAACTCAATAAAAGACAAGCATAAAATACTCCACTTAGGGAAGAACAATCCATTGCACATGCAAAAAATGGGCAATGACTGCCTAGGAAGAAATATTGCAGAAAGGAATCTGGGTCTCACAGTAAACCACAAGCTAAAAAGAAGGCTGTGTAACACTGTCACAAAAAAGCAAACACCACTCTGGGATGTACTAAGAGGAGTATTATAAGACAGACATGAGAAGTAATTCTTCCCCTCTACTGTGCATTTATTAGGCCTTAACTGGAGTATTGTGTGCAGTTCTGGGTGCCACCTCATTTCAGGAAAGATGTGGACAAACCAGAGAACGCCCAGAGAAGAGCAACATGAACGATTAGCGGACTGGAACACCTCACTTATAAGGAAAGATTGAAAGAGCTGAGTTTGTTTAGTCTAGAAAAGAGGAGACTGAGAGGGGACATGATAACAGTTTAAGTACGTAAGAGGTTGTCATGAGGAGGAGGGAGAAAAATTGTTCCTTACCTACCAATGATACTACGAGCAGTAACAGATCTAAATTACAGCAAGGCAGGTTTTGGTCGGACATGAAATACTCTTAACTGTCAGGGTGATTAACCACTGGAATAAGTTGTCTCGGCAGGTTGTGGAATCTCCATCACAAAAGTTTTTAAGAGCTGGTTAGACAAGCACATGTCAGGGATGGTTTAAGAGGGTCCTTGGTGCTGCCATGAGTGCAGGGTACTGTACTAGACCTCACAGTTCCTTCCAGTTTCTATCATTGTCCCCTATATTGACAAATGGACTAAGCCATGCAACCTTTCTGCATTTGTGCTTGTGTTATAGTACCCTCCTCAGGTCCCAAAGTGCTAGGCACTGCACAACTATTGCTAAGCAACAGTTCTTGTTCTGAACAGCTCCTGATATTGATAGGCAAAACAGGCAGAAGCTGGGAACTGAGGCATAAAAGATTACGTGACTTATCTGACATCACACAGTAAGTTAGAAGCAGAACTGAAAATCAAACCTGATTTGGGACAAAATCCAATGTCAGAAATTTTTCTGTCTCCCACAGACAAGGAATTCTGATTATTGCTCAGCTCTTCTCTCATTATTTCATGAGGTCAGCTTGCAGCTAAGGTGCTACCTTCACAAGTCCAAGTCTGAGCTGTTGTGTGCAGCTCAACTGTTCTTCGAAACAACTGTGCTAGTTTAAAACACCATTTGGATAGAATTTTCAAAGCAGCCAGGTATTTGTCTTCTCCCACTCATTCTTTTTTTCCCATTATCCCTCTTTCTTTGCTTTCTCATTTATGTTCAACTGTTCTTTCATTGTTGGTTCCTATTTCAGCTTTAGAGGGTTTTTTTGTTTTTGTTTTTGTTTTTTTTAAGTATATTTCTTCCCCTCACAGCTCGCATCTGGGCAATTTAATTTTTTTTCCTGTTTTCCTCTTGTCATCTGGATTGGGCTCTCACTATGAGATGACTACACAACAGGCAAAACACTTAGGCTATGTCCACACGCAGCTCATTGTTTCGAAATAAGTTACTTCAAAACGAGTCATTTCAAAATAAAGCCCTTATTTCAAAATGGGTTAGATCGAAATAAGAAAATGTGCAATCGAAATAAGGGAAAAGCCCCAATTGAAATAGCATGACCAAACAGGACTTGCCATTTCAATTTAGGTGTGGCAACATGGCCCCCCAGCATGGCCATGTTGCCAACCAATCCCCTGCCACTGGCTCTCCAGAGCCAGTGGCTTGGGAAAAACGCAGCAGGGGGGACAGATGGGGAGGCCCTTTTCCCCTGGCTTCCCCTGCTGCCCCTCTGCCCTAAGTGAGGGCATGGGTCACTTAGCCCCCTGCTACCTCCTGTTGCCATGCCAGCCTCAAGGCAGAGGCAGGGGGCTAGGAGCCCCATGGAACTGGGAGCTGCTTGCAGCAGATTCCAGCCTGGTTAATTGGAGACACCCCCAGAATGCACAGTAGTGCAAAATTAGGCCACCTCGATCTGTGAAACCTGGAGCAAGTTGTTTGGGAGATGTCCAAAACACGTACCATGTATCATAGCGTATAAGCCAAAAATTTTGTGCCTGAAAATTGGCTTCAAAACAGGCTCTCAGCTTATACTCAAGAGAATATGGTAGACAGCCTCTCCCAGGAGTTTCCCAGACCATGCAGCAAGCCAGAGCCCCAGTGTTGCTGGGCGGCCATCTTGGGTGGTTGGCTGGGGCTGGGGCTAGAGTGAGGAGGGGACCCTGGCATCTGGAGTGGCCATGTAAGGGGGTCTGGGGGGGGGGGGGGGCTGGGCGGGGGGGGGGGGGGGGGTCAGGGAGTCCAGGAAAGCAGGAGGACCCAGGGTTTTTGGGGAGCCCACAGAAGCAGCGACAGGGACTGGGGAGGCACCTGGCAGGCTGGGAAGAGCAGCAGCAGGGGTTGGGGGTGACAGGGAAAGGGTGTTGGGGAACAGGGGAGCAACAGCACCAAACTGAGAAAGGAGTAGGGTGGCGGCAGTGAAGAGCCAGGGGGCAGCAGTGAGGAAAGGACAGAGCAGGAGGAGCAGGGGGACAGCAGTGGGGAAGTGGCAGAGAAGGGGGGCAGCAGTGAGGAACCAGGGGGCAGCAGGAGGAGGAGAGAGCAACAGTGAGAAAGGGGCAGAGCAGGGGGCAGCAGGAAGCAACAGCAGGAAACTGAAGTGAGCAGGGGGCAGCCGTGGTGAAAGGGCAGAGCAGGTGGGAGCAAGGGGGCAACAGTGAGGAAAGGGCAGTGCAGGGGGCAGCAGCAGGAAACTGAGAGGTGACCAGGGGTGTAGCAGTGAGGAAAGGGCAGAGCAGGGGGCAGGACGGGGTGAGGAATGGACAGCAGGGGGGCAAGGGAAAAGCAGCAGCAGAGATTTTGGGGTAGGGAAGCTGTCAAACTCCAGAGGAAGCCAGCAGCAGTGGGTGGGGGGTTAGGGTCCAAGACCAAATGGGGACTGTGGCTCATACCTGGGTCACCAATTTTAGCTTCTTTTTTGGGCTCAGAACTGGAGGGTCGGCTTGTGCCCAGATCGGCTTATACACGGTAATTCAAAAATACACAAGCTGACAGTTTCCAGTGGCTTGTTTTGTACAGAGCTCATCTCAGACTCTGGTAGAAGTTTCTCAAACACAGCTCTGTCACACCACAGCTCTCTGCCAAATAATCACAGGGGCCAACTCCAAGTTCAGTTTCTACTTCCATTCCCAGCCACAGAGCTCTGAATGGCAAAATAGCATGGTGAAAAATGCAAATTCAGGTCAACCAAAACATTTCACAAACTCATGTTGAATCTGAAACATTTTTTAATTGATAGAAAATATCAAAATAAAGTATGGTTTTCTTTAAGTGAAACATTTTGATTTATATACCTAATTTTCATTTCAAGTTTTACTTCAATTTTATTTTTTAAAAGGCATTAAGACCCTCAGGTAAGAAATGCTTTATTTTAGACTACATGAAACATTTCAACAATCTACTAGAATTTTTTGATTGGATCAAACATGTGGACAAGGGTGATTGGCTAAATATAGCATACTTAAGAGTTTCAGAAAGCCTATGACAAGATCCATCACCACAGGCCCTTCAGAAAAATAAACATTCATGGCACAAGAAGAAAGCACCTTATGGTTAAAATACAGGAAACAGAACGTAGGAATGAATGTTGTTTTCACAGTGGAGAGAGGTAAATAGTGGTGTCCCACAGAGGTCTGTGTTGGACGAGCATTGTCCAACACATTTGTAAGTGATCTGGAAAAAGGGGTAAAGAGGGAGGTGATAGAATTTGTAGATAATACAAAATTACACAAGATAGTTAAGTCCAAAACAGGCTGAGGAGAGTTACAAAAAGATCTCACAAAACTGTATGACAGGGCAACAAAAATGGCAGATACAATTAAATGTTGAGTAATGCAAAGTAATGCAAATTAGACTGCATAAAACCAACTAAACATACAAGATGAGGTCTAAACTACCTGATATCACTCAAGACAAGGCATCTTTCATTGTGGATAGCTCTCTGAAAACATAGAATCATAGGGTTGGAAGGGACCTCATGAGGTCATCTAGTCCAACCCCCTGCCAAAAAAAGTAGGACCACTCCCACTAAATTATCCCATCCAGAGTTTTGTCCAGCTGGGCCTTAAACACCTCTAAAGATGGAGATTCCACCACCTCCCAAGGTAGCCCATTCCAATGCTTTACCACTCACCTAGTAAGAAACTTTTTCCTAACATCCATCCTCGACCGCCCCAGTTGCAACTTGAAGCTGTTGCTCCTTTTTCTGTCCTCTGTTACTACTGAGAACAGCTGAGCTCCATCCTCCTTGGAGCATCCCTTCAGGTAGCTGAAAGCTGCTATCAAATCCCCCCTCAGCCTTCTCTTCTGCAGGCTAAATAAGCCTAGCTCCTTCAGTCATTCTTCACAGCTCTTGTGCTCCAGCTCCTTGATCATTTTTGTTGCCCTCCGCTTGACTGTAATTTGTCCACACCCTTTTTGTAGTGGGGAGCCCAAAACTGGACACAGTATTCCAGATGTGGCCTCACCAGTGCAGAATAGAGGGGAATGATCACATCCCTCGATCTGCTGGCAATGCTTCTTCTGATGCAGCCCAGTATGCCATTGGCCTTTTTGGCAGCAAGAGCACACTACTGACTCATATCCAGCTTCCCATCCACCCCCAGCTCCTTTTCTAGTGCTGCTGTTTAGCTGATTGCTCCCCAGCCTGTAGCAGTGCATGGGGTTTTTCCATCCCAAGTGCAGGGCTTTGCACTTGTCCTTGTTGAACCTCATGAGATTTCTATTGGCCGACTGCTCCAATTTCTCAAGGTCTCCCTGAATCCTGTCCCTGCCCAGCAGTGTCTACCATTCCCCCAAGCTTACTGAGTGTGCAGTCTATCCCATCACCCAGATCATTAATGAAAATGTTGAACAGAACCGGCCCCAGGACCGACCCCTGGGACACACCACTCATTACTGGTTGCCAGCTAGACATGGAGCCATTGGTTCCTACACTCTGAAACCATTGCTCTAGCTAGTTCTCTATCCACCTTACAGTCCACACATCCAACCCATACTTCCTTAACTTGCCGAAGAGAATGTTGTGGGAAAACGTATCAAAAGCCTTGCGAAAGTCAAGGTATATCACATCAACAGCTTTTCCCACATCCACAATCCAGTCATCTCATTGTAGAAGGTGATGAGGTTGGTCAGGCACGATTTACCCTTGGTGAATCCATGCTGACTGTTCCTGATCATTATTTTCCTCCAAGTGTTTCAGGATGAATTCTTTGAGCACCTGCTCCATGATTTTTCCAGGGATTGAGGTGAGGCTGACAGGTCTGTAATTCCCTGGATTCTTCTTTTTCCCTTTCTTGAAGATAGCAAATATAGTGCCTTTTTTTCCAGTCCTCTGGCACCTCCCCCATTCACCATGAGTTTTCAGATATGATAGCCAGCAGTATTGCCATCTCATTGGCCAACTCACTCAGCACTCAGGTGCAGGTTGTCCGGCCCCATGGACTTGTGCACATCCAGCTTCTTTAGGTAGTCCGTAACCTGACCTTCCATCACCAAGGGCCTCTCTCCTTCTCTCTAATCTGCCACATCCAGTGTAGTGGGCTGGGAGCTGGCCCTGCCTATGAAAACTGAAGTAAAAAAGCATTGAGCAACAGCTTTTTCCTCAACCTCCATCACAAGAGTACGTGCCCCATTCAGTAAGGGACCTATGCCATCCCTGATCCTCCTCTTGTTATTGACATACTTGTAGAACCCCTTCCCGTTATCCTTCACATCCCTTACTAGCTGCAATTCCAATTGTCCTTTGGCCTTTCTGATTTTATCCCTGCAGTCCTGAGCAATATCTTTATATGCCTCCTTAGTCATCTGTCCAAGCTTCCACTTCCTGTAAGCTTCCTTTTTATGCTTTAGCTCAGTGCAAAGTTCTCTGTTCACATCTGCTTAAAGTGCAAAAGCTGTCAAAAAAACAGCTATTAAGGACCATTGGGAAAGATATATAATAAGATAGAAAATATTAAAATTCTTCCATATAAAAATCACAGTACACCCAGATCTTGAGTACTATGTGAACATCTGGTAACCTCATCTCAAAAAAAAAAAAAAAAAAAAAAAAAAAAAAAAAAAAAGAAGAAGAAGAATTAGAGATACAGAAAATGGTAATTAAAATATTTGGGAGTATGGAACAGCTTCTCTAAGGGATGATTAAGAAGACTGGGGCTTTTCAGCTTGGAAAAGAAATGACTAAGGAAGACATGACAGAAGTCTACAAAGCCATGAACAGTGTTAAGAAAGTGGATAAAGAAAAGCTATTTATTCCTTCATGCAAGATAAGAACTAGAGATCACTCAGTGACATCAATAGGCAGCAGGTTTCGGATAAACAAAAGCAAGTACTTTTTCACACAAAGCACAAATCTGTAGAACTCTTTGCCAGGATATTTTGTTAAGGTCAAAACTCTAACAGGATTCAGAACAGAACTAGATAAGTTCATGGAGCCATCAATGGCTATTAGCTGGGATGGGCAAGGATACAACATCTGTCTGCTCTGTTCATTCCTTCTGAAAACCCTGACATTGTCTGGTGTTGGAAAGACAAATCCTGGGTTAGAGGGACGGTTGATCTGACAGCTCTGTTATAAATGCTGGTGGACTCAAATTCCAAATGTAACAAACAAGACAATGTAGAATGTCTCCCCAAAAGTGTATCACTCCCTTTGAAAAATAAACCAGGAATCCAAACACTTTTAATACCCTGAAAGAATATTTTTTGCTGTTGTTTACTCTCTGCATTCTATTAGAAAAGTAGTTGGTCTAACAGCTGTCAAAGCTTTCTGAAAGTGAGACTTGAGATTTCTGCACAGTACTCTGTACAGAGCCCAGATGCTCTCCATTGTTTTTCTAGCCTGCATTGACTATTCCTTCAAGACTGAAAATTCATGCCATATAAGAAAGAAGCCAACAAAAAGGCATTAAAGCATGTCTCTGAAATGTGACAATAGTGGAAAATCAGTATCCTTATAATTATACAATTCTATGGCATCTGCTATAGAAAAATTGAATTTCAGTAAGTCAAACTCATCAGCTGACATGAAATCAGGCAACATGGTAATTAAAAGGAGTAAACTGGGTAGCTTATAGCTGGGGTGGAAGACAAGTATGTTGAAAAATAAGAGCTAGGATTCATCCAGTTCTATTTCTACCTCTGCCACTGCATGGGATTGTACAAGTAATCTGGGCCAAATTTTTTAAGTTTGATATCTAAAGGTAAAGACCAAAATCCATATTTAGAGATTTCAGCACTGAGCATTCAAAACTCACACTGAAGCCAATGGATTATCATGCAGTATACAACACATCACAAAGTTCATTAACATACAGCTCAGAACAAGAACAGTTCACAAGAAAAAAGGTCCACTGTGGAAAAACAGTTACTAACCTAACTCTAACATGGTTCTGAACATTCAAATGAGCACAGTCTTCTAACAACTAAACAAAAACCCATAGGCCCAAATGTTTTTGTGAAATGTACCAAAAGACTGTTAATAATGAACAGTTTTGCAAAATGCACAAACAACTGGGAATAGGTAGAGTCAAACTGGGGAACAAGTAATTTTTCAAAGTGAATAGCTCAACCAGATCTCTATCTTCCTTATCTTTTGTAGCTATGTTGTCCTCTGTTGACTGGACCAGAAAGTGGATTTAATCCCTAATACTACTACATCTAATGGAGGTTTTACTGTAGCTCAGGCAGGATCCTGGGATATGGTAGTGTCACATGCTGACCATGTTAACTTTTCTCTCACTGTAAGTGATAAATTCAGTGTGCCCAGGCTAACCCAAGTGCATGATAATTATCAGGTATTTTTGTGGATAGGGATACATTAAAGACTTCTTACAAAAATGTTCCAAAGGGATAGCCATGTGCAAAAATGCTAATTCAAGATTTTTTATAAGAGAGCTAGAGAACATGAGGAAAATAGGAGAAGGAAACAAAAAGGGTAGCTACTGAACAGTGGTTTTATACAAAGAAAAAGTTGCTAGTTCTTTCTTCATTGTGCTTGGGGAATTAAAACCCAGACCTCCGTAGGAAGGAATATGTGCAGTTCATGTCACTATTCATGTTTGCTAAAGATCTTGCAAGAAACCTTCTCCAAAGAGAGGGCTAAAAATGGAGAGGAAGTGATATCTGAAGGGAAACAAAGTGAATCCCTCCACTTCATAAATTATCATGTATTATAGTAACCCCAAGAGACCAGTCAGAGAGCAGGCCCCATTATGCAAGTTCTATACAGGTGCACACAACAAAACACAGTCCCTTTGTTCACAGAGTTTAAAATTTAAGTAGAAAAGCAGTAACATGCAAAAGGAGTTTCCTCACCTTCACAATTCACCCTAGAAACCAATGACTTCTAAACACAGTGTAACAGCATAGCATCCTTTTCTCACAACTGCCCCCAGCCACATACATGTGCCTGCACTCTCTCAGTTTGTGGTGACTTCTGATGGTGGTTTCTCACTGATAGTTCTCTCATTCCCTACCAGGAACAGAGCTGTTCATAGACCTCCTGCACCTTCAGCCTAGCAGCCACTCATACATGAAAACAACTCTCATTCTTCCAGCCCCAGGCAGCAACTAAGTAACTTGGACCCTGCAGCTCCTTTTATATGAATCTGCTGGGCCCTGATTGGCTGCTAGCTGCAGCCTCTTTCATTGGTGGCTTCCCCACAATGACTCTAGACTGCTTGGAGGACTTCTCCTCTGCTCCTTTTCTGGGACAGGGTGTGGTAAGACCCTAAACAGGAGGCCTCTGGGTGTAATGCACCACATCACACATACTTTCAAAAGGATTTCAGGCAAGATACAGCAGGAACTCTCAAACTTTATCACAGTGCAACTGACATCTTAATGTATTAAGAGATTATTTTGTAAGCAGCTCTCACTTCTTTTCACAGACACATTCATTGGGCTAACGAGAAAGAGAGCAACTGTGTTGCTTGGTGATTAAGACACTCTCCTAGGAGGTTAAGAGATGTAGATTCAAATCCCTCCCTTAAAGCAAGCAGAAAGAATGCTTGAATCCACATCTCCTACCTCCCAACTGGGTGCTTTCACCACCAGAGTATAGAGTTGGTCTCTTTAGAGAGACAAGGTGGATGAGGTAATATCTTTTCTTCTTCAAGTGCTGCTCGGATGCATTCAGTAATAGGTGTCTCCGTGCTGGAGCACCGGATTGGTCGGAAGAAATTTATCCTAGCCTGTCAGAAGAGGGGAGGCAGCCACTGCCCCTCGCGCCACCCATGGCTGTATATATATGGCCGCATCCCCACCCCCTCCTCAGTTTCATTTCTTCCACCTTGCGCGTCAGATCTGGAACATCCGCTCCTTGCTATCACAAGCAGCCTGTCCGTCGTGAATGAGCTTTTCACCTGACTAGGAGAATCTCCTCGTGGGTTTAATTCCACCACAAGAGCCTTCCGCCATTGGACCGAAACAGCCTACAATCATGTCAGGGTTCAAACCCTGTGCCATATGCGGCAAGGCCTTCCCCAGGGACGATCCCCACAGGAACTGCCTCAGGTGCCTGGGCAAAGACCACATGGTCTCAATGTGTTCCATCTGTCTCTCCTTGAAACCTCGGACCATTAAGGAGAGGGAACAGAGATGCCGCACCCTAGCCTCAGAGGAGGCTCAGAAACTTTCACCTGAGGCTTTGGGTTCGAGTTCAGCACCGAGACCCAGCTCAGTGCCAGTGCCTACATGGCACCATGCCACTGGTGACCGCCACTGCCACTGCACCGTCTTGGTGCTGACTCCGACACCATGGCACTGCCTCGGCAGCTCAGCACCAATCGAAGTCGCCCCCAGTCAGCCCAGCACAATCAGCGCCGGGCTTGCCTCAGCATCAATCGAGGTTGCCCTCAGTCAGCCCAGCACCATCGGCACCGGGCTCGCCTCAGCACCGTGTCGTATCATCTCTGGTGCCAACGACCCGGTACAGCCTGGCCTCACCGGTGCCAACCTCACCTCAGCACCGGCTGACCCCACCTTTGGCACCGCAGAGTCCAGTGCCGAAGGAGCGGGAGCCTTCCTGCCTGAGTAGTCCTCCCCTCCCCAGCGAGGACTTGCCAGGAACCCATGCGGGGGCAATCCTCATCCCATCCACACCAGAGGCGATGGAGGCAGCACGAGCCCTGCTGCTCCTCCCGTCCCTCCCCGCCTACCTCTAATCAGGAGGGATAAACTGGCCTTCTCATCGAAGGCCTGGGTTCAAAAGGAATGCTCCTTTTCTCCCCGCATAACAGGGGCTGGCACCACTCCGCCACCGGCACAGAGCTGGGAATCCCGATCCCCTTCCCCCATCTCCAGCTTGGAAGAGGGACCTTCTAAGGGGCTCTAAACAGCCCTGGCACTGAACAGTGTCCCCCTTTCATTTTCAGGCTCAAGAATGGTCCCCTGAGGGAACTCCCTCTCCTCCCCAGCAAGTCTCCGGTGCCGTGCTCTTCCCGGCACCAGAGGCCTTTATGGGAAACCTCTCGGCACACTTTGACCTGCTGTGCTGAGCTATGGCCCATTTAGGTATGGAGGTAGAGCCCCTGAGCCATCCCCCTGATACCCTGTTTGGGCCGGCATTCACCTCCACGGCACCCTTAGCAATCCCGCCCCACCCGAGCATATAAGACCTTGCACGCTCCCAGTGGCAGACCCCATGCTCTGTCCCTCCAGTTTTGGATACGGCAAGCATGAAATATCAGATAACAGAACCGGACTACCCCTCACTCGCTGGCCATCCAGTTCCCCCTCGAGACATGGTCCAGATGGCAACGGGGGCCGGAGATCTCCCCCAAGACCGCTTCCCCTCCTCTAGGGAGACCAGAGAACTGGATCTGTTAGGCCACAAGGTGTATTCTTCATTGGCCTTTCAATTGTGGGTGGCAAACAACCAGGCTATAACCAGCAGGTACCTGCTGGATGTCTGGGAGTCACTCTGGAGATTTAAGAACATGCTCCCGCCTGAGGCCAGGGACGACTATGATGCCTTCCTGGTGGAAAGTAACACAGGACCTCCTCCTCTCAGCCCGCGATGCGGTGGACACCGCTGCCCGCACAATGGGCTCGGCGGTTACTCTCCGCAGAGTAACTTGGCTTAGGGAGGCTAGAGTGCCCCCTAATGCACAGCAGGTGGTCTTGGACCTGCCTTTTGAAGGAAATGTCCTGTTTCCCCCTGAAACTCTTTCAGTGGTGGGCACAGCCCAGGATCCTTGAGGAGAAGCCAAATATCTCGGCCTTCTCCCTCCTGGGCCCACCCCACCGACTTAGCTCCCAACTCTCCAGGCAGGACAACCCCCTACCCTTTTTTTCCTTTCCACCGCACTCGAAACGAGATGAGGGCTTTCACTCACCCCTCCCAAAGGTGGGGGCCCTCTGGCCACCACTACCCCCTTAACCTAAAGGCACAGGGGACCTAGGGCATCACTACCCTCCCCCCCACATAGGGAAGACAGGTCTGCTAGGAACCTTCCAGGCCCTGCCTTCTCACTCCTCTGGCCTGGTTTCTGCAGCATCGGGGGCTGACAATACAATGACGCCTGTCTACAGTGCATATACCCAACACCATAGCTACCACTCTCACCCCTTAAGCAGCGACTTCCCTGAGAACAGAAACCACATCTCTCCCATCGCAACAGATTCCCTTCCCGAATATTCCCCACCGCGTTCCCCACCCTAACCCCTCATCAAGGGATGGAGACACATCTCATCGTAGCCTAGCTTCGGTGGGGCTCCGAGACGTGCACATCCGAAGACTTCCCATAACAGGACTGTGCCTGTAGCCATGACACATGTCACAAGTAGGGCTCTGCATATCTGGGTCAGGGAAAAGGGGGGGAACCCCGGGTCACACTGCCATCTTCTGTGCTGTGACCCCAACCCCTTTCAACAGGAGTTCTCCAGTGCAATGAAGGGGATACATCTGTATGGAAATACAGCTGCCTGGGAAGCCATTTATTGGGAAGGTGCATATGGAGTGGGCTTTACCTCTGCATGGGCCCTAGGTACGGCCCATTCTTCCCTTTCCCACCCTCGCATGGTTCCTCATCTCTACCTCCTGGTGGTCTAGGGGGAACCAGGGGCCCACCTCAGGAACCTTCACCTTGGTCTACCACCTTCGAGGTAGCGCACAATTCCCTGACCTCACCAAAGTATGGCTGGGGACACCAAAAAATCCCGGAGGGGGAACACCTTGTTGTGTTCCACATGTTGGGAAACTGCGGAGGGCCTACCCCTTTGAGTGCCCTCCCACATATAGTACCCACCTCAGTATCCACTACCTTCAGGACAGCTGTCTACATCCAACAGAAGGTCCCTTATTTCCAGGGCAATTGTGTAATCCTCGTCCTATGATTTTGTCTCCCAGCAGGACACGACTCCCACTCTCCCATCCACCCTGCCTCCCTGTGGGACCGTCCCACTAAGCCACGCATAGCCCCTTAGCGCTACTGCATTTTTTCTGATGTGCATTGGTGGCGCCTGGCAGATCTACGGTTCCCTCTTGCCTTTCTCAAGGACCCCGTTGACACCACTCCCGTTTCCATGGCGTGACACACAGAGAACCCATTTCTATACAACATATGGCAGTTTGGGGTGGTACCCCCCCTTTATTGGCCTCTAGTTCCCCTCAGGGAGGGATTTCGTTTGGTTCTCTGATACCAGCGTGTCCTTCAGATGTGGCAGCGGCCACTCTGTTAAGGTTCCATTCTCGAGCTTAGAAAGGACCTTCCTCAGCAAAGTTCTTCAATATCTATGTATTGAGGAATGTCCTCCTTGGCAGCCCTGGCTGGCAAAGTGGTATTGTTATCCCTCCAGCAAGCACCACAGGTACTGAGTCCACGGGTTTTCCAGCTCTCCTCTGATTCCTTTGGTCACTTAGGGGCTGACTGGATGGCAGTGAGAGCTCTCTTCCATTCCTTTCCTTTCCCCTCACACTCTAGTGAGAGCTTCGAGAGGCAAACCCTGCAAGTCTAGACTAGAGGAACCCTTCCCTACATTCTAACACCCTGCGGGCCCTAGTAGGCCAACACGTCAGCATTGCTTCAGGTCACATTGCAGTCAGTACCTTTCCGGAACCTCTCTCCTGTGAGAGCCTGGTCTTAGTGACAACTCGGCTGAAATCATGCGCTTCTGCGCTGCCAGGTCATTAATTCACATGCCACAGGCCCTGTCCTGCTTGACCTGACTCCATATGCTGTGGCCTGTGTCTCGTAGCCTCCTCAGTCACCCTCAAGCCATCTCACGGGTTTGTACTCTTATTCCTCTCTTTTATCCAGACGACTTGCATGGCCACATCTTCTGTAGCGGGCATTGCCTATTCCCTCTTTTTCCTCATGTGCACTTAGTAGTCACCAAACCAGTCCATGACTATGTGGCTCCTGGAAGCCTTCGGTGCTCTGTGCCTTTCCCTTCCTGTTCTCGCCCAAGACGTGCCTATTTGGCTAGTCTCATTTGCTAGCCTTTAACGTTTCTCTTGCACGTCCACATGGCATGAGCTAGGCCAGACTTGTAGTCAGCCAGTTACATTCCAATTTTTCCTCCTTAGGCAGGGCACCCGTGCAATCCGTTTCTTAGATCGCACCTCTTCTCCAACCCAGGTGACCTGGCCCAACCTAATATACTATCTGCCTTGCTGGGTTTGGGCCTGCCCTGTTCTGGCAGACCCTCAGCTCTTGTTCCTTCCGGTCCGTTAAGGCCCACTCGCCACTTTACTTCGGCGAGTGTCTTGCTGGAGGGTACTGCCTCACTGGGCTTGTTGCTGTGCTGAAGGCGGAAGTACCAACTCCACCCGCCATCCGTCAGCATGGCTAGTAGTCAGCTATTACTGAATGCATCCGAGCAGCACTTGAAGAACAGTGTGTTACCTACAGTAACCATCTTTCTTCGAGATGAGCTGCTCGGATCCATTCAGGTCCCTCCCCTCCATCCCCGCTTCTGGAGTTGGCGACTCTGAGGAACTGAGGAGGGGGCGGGGGGGCGGCCATATTTATAGCCATGGGTGACGTGAGGGGCAGTGGCCACCTCTCCTCTCCTGACAGGCTAGGACAATTTTTTTCCAACCAATCCGGCGCTCCAGCATGGAGACACCTATTACTGAATGGATCCGAGCAGCCCATCTCGAAGAAGGACGGTTACTGTAGGTAACCCACCATTACTGAAGATTCTCTCACCAAAAGAAGTAGATCCAGAAAGAGATATTACCACACCCACTTTGTCTCTCTGATATTCTGGGAACAACATAGCTACACTGCATACTGTCACTTTCTCTGGCACAATGGACATTTAAGTATTTATACAAAGTGGAACCATTCCAACAGGAAAAACAGAATAAAATAGCCTGCCAGGTGGTGAGGATGCTCATCTGTGAGGAGGAGAAATCTGAACTCAAGTGCTTGTTTGAGATTGGGAATTCAAAGCTGAGTTTTCCACATTCAGTTAAAAACCCTAACCAGTGGGCTAATGGTTATGCAATAAGAACAATTTTGCATGCTGTTCTGATGCTGACCTTGGAAAACTTTTCCCCAGCCACAATTATTGGAACAAATTCACACATAATTTCAGGTCAACCAAAACTGCATTTGAGGACAAATGAACTAGTCATCTGAAAAGCTTTGACCAACTCTACAGGAAACCTCTATCCTAGAGACGACCACCACCTGAATTTCCTAAAAATTATTTCAAACATAAATGGGGATATTTGCAAATTCATGGAAGGTTTGCTTTGTTAAACCATAGCTCCCAGGAATACTAGAATAAATACCCAGCTACTGTATTTATGAGTCTATTAAGGTAAGCATCTTAGAAAACCGCAGTGAAAGTCTCTTTGTCATTTGCTGCCTATATGTCTTCCAGAAGTATAGCTTTAATGAACTATAAAAAAGTAAACAAGCTATTTCCGAACAATTCTAATCATTTAAGTAGTAATTAAAAGATAAATCTAGGAACTACAAAATTACAGTCAAGAGGCTGAACCACTAAGGAGTGGGTGTCTTGTTGCCTCACTCCTATCCTGAATATACAAGGCCAAGTTCAGCACTCGTGGTTACTGACGTAAGCCATTGATGTCAATGAAATCCCACAACATCATTTATGTCAGTTTTCACTAGTCATGGAGCCAGATTGTGGCTTACTCCTGTGCAGATGCCAATCCAGATGTTGTAAAAATGCTCCTGCCCCCTGAAGTTTCACCACTAGAAGCCAGGAGTAGGGAGCTGAGAATAAAACATGCAGTCTCTTCTCCACCAGACCCATCAATAGGTGCTCCGGGGCCCATCTATCTGAACACAAAAAACCCCCAAAAAGCTAACAGTAAGCCTCAGATCCCTGATAGACATGTGAACATGATACATTGCTACCTGCAGTATCAGTCTGTGCATGAACCACAGATGATTGCGACTCCTACAGGACTTAATCCAAAGCTCATAAGAACAGCTATATTGGATCAGATGAATGGTCCATCTAACCCAGTAAAAGGTTGGAAAGGGACTTAACAGACCAGGGCAATTAGCAGGTGATCCATCTTCCTTTGTTTGTCAGGATCTTTTGTTTTTGGACACTTAAGTATTATCAGTAGTCTTAATCGTATAGCTCTATCTCCACCCCATCCACCCTGAAGTTAAGAGACCAAAAATCTCTCTTGACTAGGTCCTCAGGAAAGGGGCGTGAGTTTATTAATCCAAGACATTCAATATAAAATATAGTATATTAATGTAATATCATTGTCCATTGTATTATTCTTTTATCCATTTAATTTGCTTGATCCATTTATTCATCTTTAATTACTTATTTATCATTTTATGTTATCTGTCTATCATTACTTATTTGTCTATCATTTTATGTTATCTTAATAAAATCACTAAAATATACATATTCAGTCATTGTCATGAATATTCCTGTTGGGCACCCTGTATGTCCTTGCAAAAACCTCTGTAGCCTGATTCAGGGACTAGAACCTCATAGCCTTCTGATCAAATCCATGGGAGAGCTGATAACCCTATCCAAATTACTAACACAACCATAAATCAGGTAACATCAGAGGCTTAGGGACACCCAGAGCATGGGTTGTAGCCCTGCTCATTTTGCTTTATAGCTACTGAAGGACCTATCCTCCATGAACTTATCTAATTCTTCTTTGAACTTATACTGGACCAGGACAGTCTCTGCACAAAAGAATAAATGGGTACAAAGCTGACATCAGAAATCACAACATTCTAAAACCAGTGGGTCAGCATTTCAATCTTCATGACCCCTGCATTAATGATTTGCTAATTGCTGTGCTCAGACAGAAGAATACTAGATCGAGGCTTCATGGAGAAGCTGCTGAGATTGAATTTATTTGCAAATTTGGTTGTATTGCCTCAGGACTTTAAAAGGACATTGGATTTTTCTCTCGTTACAGCAGGTGATTTGACCTCATCTCCCTCTGTATGCTGTTCCCCTGTGTTTGAATCTTTACAACTGTTCTGATTTGCTATTACAGTGTGATCTGTTCTCACAACTTACACTCCCCTGCATTTATTTCCTCCCACCTGTAAGTTTCCCCATCTTCAAAGCATCTGGCGAAGTGGGATTTTCTCCCACAAAAGCCCATGCAATAAATAAATTTGTTAGTCTTTAAGTGCCATAGGACTCTTTTTTTTTTTTTTTTTTTTTTACTGAACTAGACTAACACGGTTACCCCTTTGGTTCTTTGAACTCAGTTATAGTTTTGGTCTTCCCAACATCCATGAAAATGAATTTCTTTGCTTGACTGTGCACTGTGTAAAGAAATATTTTCTTAAGTTTGTTTAAAAACTGTTGCCTTGTATGGTTTTTCTGTTAAATGAAGGGGCGATAACACTTCCTTATTCACTTTCTCCACACCATTTGTGATTTCATAGGTCTATAGTATATGCCCTAATAGTTATCTCTTTTCTGAACTGAACAGTCCCAGGCTCTTTAATCTTTCTCCATATGGAAGCTGTTCCACACCCAGTCATTTTTGTTGCTCTTCTCTGTATATTTTCCATTTCTAAAACCTCTTTTTTGAGATTGGGCAACCAGAACTGCACACTACGTTTTAGGTGTGCAAGTAGCATGGATTTATCTAGTGGCATTATGTTTTCTGTCTTATTACCTATCCCATTCCTAATGGTTCCTACCATTCTGTTAGGTTTTTTGATTGTTGATGCACATTAAGATATTTTCAGAGAACTATCCCCAATTACTCCAAGATCTCTTTCTTAGGTAGAAACAGCTAATAGTCACTATCATTTTGTATGTTTAGTTGGGATTATGTTTGCTGGGTGCATTACTTTGCATTTACCAATATTAAATTTCATCTGTTATTGTTTTGCCCAAACAAACAATTTTGTGAGATCTCTTCACAGTCAGCTTTGGACTTAACTATCTCACATAATTTTGTATCATCTACAAACTTTGCTATGTCACTCTTTATCTTTTTTCTTCCAAATCATTTATGAATTTTCTGAAACACTGATCTCAGTACTGGCCCATGGGAAGTCCACTATTTATCTCTGTTCATTCTGAAAACTGAATGTTTATTTCTATTCTTTGTTTCCTGTCTTTGAAGAGCTACTGATTAATGAGAGGGCCTTTTTTCTTGTCCCATGATTCCTTTCTTTGCTTAAGAGCCAAATTCGTTAGTCTTTAAAAGTGCCACAGGACTCCTTGCTTGTTTTGGTGAAGGAATGTGTAAAAGGCTTTCTGAAAGTTCAAGTACACTATATCTATTGCACCATCCTTATTCACATGTTTGTTAAACCCCCTCAAAAAATTTGAATGAATTGGGAAGGCACAATTTCATTTTACAAAAGCCAACAGGTGTGGAATTCCCAGGCTTGCCTCTGGAACCCTTTTTTAAAAGCTGGCCTTGCATGGGCTATCCTCCAGTCATCTGGTACAGACACTGATTTAAATGATAGGTTACATGCTACAGATTATAGTTCTGCAATTTCATATTTGAGTTCCGTCAGAACTCTTGGGTGGATACCATCAGGTCCTGCTGTCTTTTTACTATTGAGTTTATCAAACTGTTCCAAATCTTCTCCTATTGACCAATCATTGAGGACAATTTTCTCAGATTTGTCACCTACAAAACATAGCTCAGTTGTGGAAACCTCTCTGACATCTTCTGTGAAGACCAATGCAAAGAACGCATTTAGCTTCTCAATAGCCTGCTTTTCCTTGAGTAAATCTTCAGCACTTCAGCCATTCAGTGGCCCCACTGACTGTTATTTTCCTGCTTCTCACAGGCTATGTCTATACTTAGAGTTTCAATTCAAATCACTGAATTTGACTTAGTCGATTCGAATTAATAATTATTAATTCGAATTCAGTCAATTCGAATTGACACAGCCATACTAGAAAATCCTATTTGAATTGGCACGTCCACAGACTGGAAGTGCCAATCCGAATTGGAGGGGGCACCATGGGAAGTGTGTCAAGATGGCTGTGGAAAATGGCCACTGCCACAGCCAATCCCCTGCCAGCCTCCAGCACGCTGAGCCTGGCACAGGGAAAAGCATCCCCTGCCCAACTCTAGCCACAGTGTGGCTAGAGCTGGCAAGAGATACTTGACTACATGCCAGGCTCAGAGTGCTGGCACCTGGCAGGGGAAGTTTCCCCTGCAAGGCGGGGGAGAAAAGGGATTCCCCCTCTCCAGTTCCAGAAGGGCTGCCCTGCAGGGAAGGGAATCCACCGCCACGGTGCTGGAGCCTGACCTGCCCCTGCAGAGAACAAATCTCCCAGCGGACCTCAAGCCATGCTGGTCATGCGCGGCTCCTTCCCTGCTAGCTGTGCACGTGAAAAGCACCTCTGCGTGCATCTCCTGCTGAGCTAGCCATGTGCGAGAAAGGCACCCCCATGCATGGTCAGCTCTGCTGGAGCCGCATGTGAGGGTGCCTTCCCTGTGCACAGCTGCCTGGGGGGAAGCCACACGTAGAGGTGCCTTCCCCACGCATGGCCAGCTCTGCAGCAGACACGTGCGGGAGTGCCTTCCCAATCTGGTTGGGGGGGAGGCATCTTTGGGTCTGCTGGCCCCACGTTCTAAAGGGCTGTTCTTCCTTCCAGGGTGCCATGCACCCTGGGAGGAAGGTCAGCCCATGTCAATTCAAACTCACAGTGAGTTCGAATTAACATGGCCGCACTGGGTCAATTCGAACTCCTCAGTTCGAATGGACCCAGACTTTGAAGTCAAATGAGGTTTGACTAATTTGAAGTCAGCTTTCATCAATTTGAACTGAGGAGGTCCTCAGTTCAAATTGAGGAAAGCCAGTATGGCCATGCACTTAATTGAATTCGAATTGATTGTCATCAATTTGAATTCAAGTCTAAGTGTAGACATACCCATATACTTAAACAATATTAACTGTCAGTTTTTTCAGTCTTTTAGTAATTTCTATTCTTTTTTTTTGGCTTGCCTAATTATACTTTTACACTTGCCTTGCCAGAATGTATGCTCCTTCCCATTTTGCTCATTAGGATTTGAATTCTAATACTTAAAAAATGCCCCCACACACACTTTTTTTCCACTTCTAACGTCTTCTTTTACTCTCTTGCTTAGACATGATGGCTTTTAGGGGGAGTCCTCTTGCTATTTTTTTTTTTAATTTGGGGCATTTCATTCTTCTTATTATGTATTCCTTTTAATTTCCATTTAATGATGTACACCTTCTTTTTTTGTAGCTTCCCTTTCTGAAGCTAAACATTATTGTGATGGACATCTATCGTGTTTCCATCCCCCTATTTGCACATATACATATAGGCTCTGGCTGAGATGATTTAGCTGGGGTTGATCCTGCTTTGAGCAAGGTATGGAACTAGATGGCCTCCTGAGGTTCCTTCCAACCCTAATCTTCTCTGATGTTAAATTTAATATTTTGATCACTATTACTGAGCGTTTCAGCTATATTCTATGCTACTCTTAGGACCAAATCAAGAATTGCTTCTCCCCTGGTGGGTTCCAGGAGTAGCTGCTCCAAGAAGCAGTCATTTGTGGTCTCTAGAAACAAATCATGCATCTTATCTTGGGGTGACATGCACCCATTCAACAAGGGGATAGTTCCCCATTATTAAGTTTTCTATTTTTATAGCTTCTCTAATGTCCCTTAGCATTTCACAGTCACCATCACCTGCCTGATCTGGATGTCAGTAGTATATTCCTGCTGTTTTACTATTCAAGCATGGAATGTCTATCCATATAGATTCTTTAACACTATTAGATTCATATAAGATTTTTAGTACATTTGTCTCTCCTCTTTCTTTCACACAGAGGGCCAGCCTACACTTGGCAACTGACTGATCTTTGGCTGTGGTGATAGTTATGGCAATGTTCCAAGGAGGGATGTTTGATGGCGTGTGTTCTGAATTATTACAGGGGATTCCTTCTTAGGTATCTGGTAGGTAAGTATTGCCCAGAAACTCAGGGTTTAACTGATTGTCATATTTGGGTTTGAGAAGGAATTTTCTCTGAGGACAGAGAGACAAAGGCTGTGGGTTTTTTTGTTTTCCTCTGTAGCATGGGGCATAACCTACTTGCTGGTGGATTCTCTGTACCTTAAAGTTTTAAACCTTTAATAATTCATTTGTAGGTTAGAGATTTATAACAAGAGTGGATGGGTGAAGTTGTGTGACCTGCATTGTGCAGGAGGTCAGACTACATGACCATATTGGCCCCTTCTGATCGTAGCATCTATGGCTATGTCCACACACAAGCCCTTTTTTCAAAACAAGCCATTTCGAAACAAGCCATTTTGAAATAATGCCTTATTTTGAAACGCCTTATTTCAAAATAACAAAAAAGCTATTTCAAAATAAGGAAAAAAGCGGGAATCAAAATAGCATGTCCACTGTGTGGACATGCTATTTCGAGATAGGGGAGGGGAGGGGCAGGGAGGCTTGTGCCAGGCCGAGGAACACTCCACTAAGGAGATCCACTTTCTCGACACTACAGTACAAATCAGGGATAGACACATCAACACCACCCTGTACCGAAAACCTACTGATCAATATAGTTACCTACATATCTTGAGCTTCCATCATAAACACACCACACAATCCATTGTCTACAGCCAAGCCCTAAGATATAACTGCATTTGCTCTGATCCCTCAGACAGAGACAGACATCTTGAGGATCTCTGTCAAGCATTCTTAAAACTACAGTAACTACCTGGGGAAGTAAGAAAACAAATTGACAGAGCTAGACGGGTACCCCGAAGTCATCTACTACAGGAGAGGCCCAAGAAAGAAAACAACAGAACACCACTAGTCACCACATACAACCCACAAGTCAGACCTCTACAAAAGATCATTTAGGACCTACAGCCTATTTTAAAAGATGATCCCTCACTCTCTCAAGCCTTGGAAGAGAGACCTGTCCTCGCTTACAGACAGCCACCCAACCTTAAACAGATAACTCACCCGCAACTACAGATCTAATAACAGAAACATTAAAGCAGGCACACACCCCTGCAACAAACCACGCTGACAAGTCTGCCCTCATACCTGCACAATAAATACCATCACATGTCCTAATCAAACCACTTACTCCATCAAAGGCTCATTTACCTGCTTATCTACTAATGTGATTATACCATCATGTGCCAGTAATGCTACAACACCTTATACATTGGACAAACAGGATGATCCTTGCACAAAAGAATAAATGGACACAGAACCAACATCAGAAATCACAAAACAAAAAATCCAGTTGCTGAGCACTTCCACCTTTCTAATCACTCAATAAATGATTTGTTAATGACCATTGTCAGAGATGTAACGGGGACATCAAGACTTCAAAGAGAAACAGCTCAACTGGAATTAACATGCAACTTAAATTGTGTGAAAGCAGAATTAAATCAAGACTATGGTTTCTTTTCCCATTACAAAACACAATTTGACTGCACCCTTCCCAGGAACTGAACCTAACAACTGCTCTGATTTGCTGTTACTGTATGACCTGATACTATATTTTACACTCCTTTGCATTTATTTTCATTCCATTCCATAAGTTTGCCCATCTTTGAAGCATCTGATGACGTGGGATTTTCTCCCGCGAAAGCTCATGTGAAAAATAAATCTCTTAGTCTTAAACTGCCACACGACTCCTTGTTTCTTTTTCACTGTCATGCCTATATATTTGTATCCTGGTATTACTATGTCCCATTGATTGTCATCATTCTGCCAAGTTCCGGAGAGGAACTGGTTGAGAATTTGAAACTGGAAGGTAACTTAGGGGAAAGTGACCATGAAATGGTAGGGTTCATGAGTCTAAGGAATGGTTGGCAAGAGAACACAAAAATAAAGACAATGGATTTTAAGAAGGCAGATTTTATCACACTCAGGGGTAGGATCCCATGGGAGGCATATCTAAGAGGAAAAACAACTGAAAACGGTTGGCATTTTTCCAAAAAGACATTAGTAAGGGTGCAATAGCAAACTATTCCACTGCTTATGAAGGATGGGAAGTATGGGGCAAGAGACCACCCTGGCTGAATTGGGAGATTTTCAATCATCTGAAAAAAAAAAAAAAAACAGTCCTAGAAAAAGTGGAAACTAGGTCAAATCACAAAGAATGACTATAAACAAATAACACAGTTATGTAGGGGAAAAAATCAGAATGGCCAAGGCACAAACTGAGATCAAACTAGCCGAAGGCAAAAATGGTAACAAGAAAACATTTTTCAGCTACATTAGAAACAAAAGGAAGACCAAGGGCAGCATAACTGCTATTCAATAAAGATGGAAAAACAATGACAGAAAATGTGGAAATGGCAGAGGAACTAAATGATTTCTTTGTTTCAATCTTCACTGAGAAGGTTTGTGACAATTGGATGCCTCACGTCAGCAAGAACAGTAAAAATTGGATAGGATCAGAAGCTAAAATAGGCAAAGAACAATTTAAAAATAACTTAGACAAGTTAGATGTCTTTAAGTCCCCAGGGCCTGATGATAAGCACCCTAAATACTCATGGAGGTGAGTCAAGAGATAGCTAAGACACTAGATACCTTTGAAAAATCATGGAAAACTGGGGGGGTCCCAGAGGGCTGGAAAGGAGCAAATATAGTTCCCATCTATAATAAGGGAAATACAGACAACACAGGAAACTGACTGGTCTGTAATTTAACCTCTGTACCAGGAAAAATAATGGAGCAAATAATTAAGGAATCAATTAGCAAACATCTGAAAAAGAATAAGGTAATAAGTGATAGTCAGCATGGATGTGTCAAGAACAAATCATGTTAAATGAACCTGATAGCTTTCTATGATGGAATAACAAGCCTTGTGTATAGAGGGGAGGCAGTAGATGTGGTATATCTAGAGGCTTTTGCTATGGGCTTGCCTTCTCATTAACAAACTACTGAAGTGCAACCTGGATGGAGCTACTATAAGATGGGTGCAAAACTGACTGGATAACCGCTCCCAAAGAGTAGTTATCAGTGGTTCCCAGTTATGCTGGAAGAGCATAAGGAACAGGGTACAACAACAGATATTGTTTCTGGGTCTGGTTCTGTTCAGCAGTTTTATCAATAATTTAGATGATGGCATAAAGAGTACACTTGTAAAGTTTGCAGATGATACCAACCTGGGAGGGGATGCAAGAGCTTTGAAGGATAGGTTCACAATTCAAAATGATTTGGACAAATTGGTGAAATTATGTGAAGGAAACAATGAAATTCAATAAAGACAAGTGCAAAATACTCCACTTAGAAAAGAACAATCCATTGCACACATACAAATTAAGCAATAACCGTCTAGGAAGGAGTACTGCGGAAAGGGATCCCAGTGTCATAGTGGACCACAAACTGAACATGAGTCAACAGTGTAATGCTGTTGCAAAAAAAGCAAATACCATTCTGGGATATATTAATAGAAGCATTATAAGTAAGACATGAGAAGTAATTCTTCCACTCTCAGCTTCCACTCGTGTCCAGTTCTGGTATCACTTTTCAGAAAAAAGGTGAACAAATTGCAGAAAGTCCAGAGAAGAGAAACAAGAATGATTAAAGTTTTGGAACACTTGACTTATGAGGGAAGATTAAAGGAGCTGGATTTGTTTAGTTCGGAAAAGAGAAGATGGAGAGGGGACACGATAACAGTTTTCAAATACCTAAAAGGTTGTTATGAGGAGGAGGGAGAAAAATTGTTTTCCTTAATTGCTGATGATAGGACAAGAAGCAATGGGCTTAAATTATGGCAAGGGAGGTTGAGGTTGGACATTAGGGGGAAAAAAGTCCTAACTGTTGGGGTGATTAAGCACTGGAATAAGTTGCCTAGGCAAGTTGTGGAATCTCCATCATTAGAAGTATTTAAGAGCAGTTTAGGCAAATGCCTGTCAGGGATGGCTTAAGAGGGTACTTGGTCCTGCCATGAGTGAAGGAGGCTAGGCTCGATGACCTCTCATGGTTCCTTCCAATTTCTATGATTCTAAGTTTCTGTATACCTATCATATCAATCCAAATCCTCATATAATACCAGGCAGTCCAGTTCACACATCTTAGTATTTAAACTTCTAGCATTTGTACGTCACTTTTTAGCTGTGTGCCTTGATGTGGTGTAAGAGAATAGAACATTGCAGTTAACAGCCTACCAAGATTTGTCTGAAGCATATAAACACTTTTCACTTTAATAGATTATGCCTAATTTGGCCAGGCATAGCTGTAAATCACACAAAGTGCCAATCTGCATTTGGAGGTTCCTACATACTTTTGTAAATCTAGCCCTAAGCAATGGCTGAACTCTGTTCCCATTCAAGTCAATGCTGAATACTTGAAAATGACACCAAAGAAGTTTGTGTCAGTCTGAGAATGAAAAATTCTCAGTGAATACTCTTCAGCTTTCTGCTTCCCATGCAGCAGAAGGAAGAAAAGCACTAGTGGGTCTATGAACAGGCACACCGCTGGTTTGCATGGAGAGAAAGAAAATACAAATAGTAACAGCCTTGGTTGGAAAGAACATTAAATAAATGATCACATTAGCATTAGAGTAGATTAAATAAGACACAGTACATTAAATTACTTTCCCTGGCTTTGCACACTTTTCAGCTGCCTTGTGACTGAAAAAAACATAGCTGGACTGACTTACCTTTCCAGGGAATGCCTTGTAGCATTTAAAGTTGAAATTTACAAGGTCCCATTGGGACTGAGTCCATGTTACATTTAAAAATTGATTGCTAGCATATGGGAGGCAAGAGAGAGATACCGGTAGCATGGGAGAAAGAGCTTTTTCTTTGTATTGGTGAGTTTTATATTTAAAATGTGCACAGCATACAAAAGGTCCAGCTGTTGGTCTTTATACTTGCTATAAAATAGCAGTGCAATTCATCGTTAGGATCTGGAGAAACAGATGAGGGAATGTTCCAAAGGGGTAACCATGTCAGCATAGTTCAGCAAAACAAACAAGGAGTTTAATGGCACTTTTAAAGACCAGCAAATTTATTTATGGTGTGAGATTTCATGGGAGAAAATCCCACTTCATCACGTGCTTGAATAAGGAGAACTACAGGTGAATGGAAGGAAAATAAATAAAGGGAAATGTAAGTCAGAGGATCAGGTCAAACTGTTACAGCAGATCAAAAGTTGTTTAGATTCAAACAGTGGAGAACAGCATGTTAGAGAGAGATGAAGTTAAAAGAAAGCAAAATTACTTGTTGTAATGAGGAAAAAAGTCAAAATTCCTATTTAACCCTAAAGCAATGGTGTTCAATCTGCATATGAATTCCAATTCTGCAGTTTTGCTTCGACTTGTAATCCATTTGTCTAAGTACAGCTATTAACAAATCATCAATGAAGTGAGCAGGGAGATTGAAGTGTTCCCTTATTGTTTGTTGCATATTGTTATTTCTAATGTCAGATTTGTGTACATTTATTCTTTTGCGCGGAGACTGTCCTGTTGAAAGGCATACAGGACACAGCAGCAGAAATACTGATAGCAAGGAAACCATAGCTGTTATCAACCAGGCAACAGCATCATCCATGGTCTTATTTCCCATTGTTGTTTTTCCCATTGAGGAGGGGCCATGAACAATGCCATAGGTGAGGGTTCAGCTGTTAGAGGAGAGACAAATCAGTGTAGTATCAATTACTGTATTTAACCCAATTGTGCAAACACTGATTGACCTTCTCCATGTTGGGGTCCTGCATTGGTTTATAGACACAAATAGTTTTGCTCTATGCCCAGGCTATGACTTAAGCTGGGGAAAAAAATTCAGCTGCAATATTATGGCTCAAAATACAGATTTATAGCAATTGGACTATTTCACCAGTTCATGTCAATTAAGACTGAAGTAGCAAATGAGGCAGGTTCTATAGCTTGGTAGTTTGAGCATCCAGGTGGGGGATAAAGATCTGGTGGTTCTAATGCATGCTTCAGACTGGGAATTCAAATGTGTGCGTCTGACATGCTGTGTGAGAGCCTTAACTGCTATGAGTAATGGAGGCTTCTCCTCTTCAGTTTTGTGAATGGCATGTAAATAGTCCTGTGTTTCTAAATTTCCTTTGTTTGCCTTAAAAAAAAAGGGGGGGGGGGTAGGGGGAAATGCCTGCAGTCAATATTAAACCTATTGTTTCAGGGTAAAAATTTTCTTCAAACCAAAAGGAAACTTTTTCAGAACGTTCAGATCAGTGACAATTCCAAAAAAATAATACAGGTTGCAGGTTGATCTGAAATGAATATATTTTTCCAGTTTTTAGACATGACAGTGAACCAAAAAGTATCGGTTATTCACTGCATTCTCCCCCACCCCTCCACCCACCCAGGATGGCGCTGCTCCAGCTGAGGTCCATTGTCCTCTGCAATTTTATTTGAGGGTTTTGAGCACTAACATCTCTCATGTGGTTCACACTGAGCTAAGTCTGGGCCAGGAACCAGCGGGAATTGTGTGAGGAGAAGTTAGACAGTCTGCCCTCTGGGAAATTCCCATGATTTCCTGGGAGGTATTCCAGGACACAGCTGATGAAAGACAATTTCCAAACTTTCTGCAACATGAAAGAATGTTCCATTCCCGCCCCCTGATTCAAGCCTATGTGTGTCTTAATGAGTGAGTGAGATTTTAGGGATTTTTGCATGCGGATTTACAGTAATCCAAGTATGTAATTTTTGTCTCTATGGGCAAATTATTCTAACCTGAGTCATACTGCAGCATATATGCAAACAACTGGAACCTTGTTAGTAGAGCTAGATGAAAAATGGGAGATGAAGAAATTACAAATGGCTTTGCAAAAATCAAAAAATCTTTTTTCCATGATTTGCAAAGGTTTTCTTCTGTTTTTCATCCAAATACCAAAACTTTGAACTGTGTTTTGGTTATGTTGTTTTCATGTTATATGCCATAGCAAGCCACAACCTTTTATTTTAAAAAAAATTTCATTAATTTAGGAGACTGGGAAAGCTGGTTCAAAAAAATTTTGGAATGCTTGGCATAGGTAAGATTATAATCTGTCCTAAAGTATAATTCATATTATGTTTTAAAGCACTGTGCTTTATTTCCTATGCTTCCCAGTAACATAGTCCAGACTACAGATGCTAATCCCTTTGGGAAATGGCTGCTTCTGATCTCTGACACTTTTTTCCTTATCAAAGAATGTGTTTTATATTTATGACCACATAAGAAGTAGCTCAACAGTATTCTGGGGGAAGAGTGTTTTCATTTTTCTTAGACTCTAAAGGAGGCTTACTTTGCTTTCATGCCACACTAGGCATTCCTTAATTCCCTAAATTAATATGTGCATAAAAATATTGATACCTGACTGGCAGAACAAATAGATTATCCTGTTACTGTGGTAGCAGTTTATTAGCAGCAATATAACCCCTCAAATGTGCCTCTTACAAAATCCACAGGTGGCGTTTGATAAAATGCTTCGCTCCAGTATCATTAACTGACCAACCATATACTGAACACAAAAATTAAGTAATTATATGCTTGATTACTGAGAAGTCCTTTTCAGAGTTGCACTGTAATGTCATCCAGTTATGTTTTCATCAATGAGTATTATTAGCTCTTTGTAGGTGATGATTTCATATAAATGAATTTTTCTTTTTTTAATAACCACTGAATATCATCTAAAGAAAGAGCAACGGTTGCAGTTCACTAGACAGGGATATGTCAATTGCATTTTGAATGACCACTTTGCATTTATTGAACACATAAACGTGAGCAGCTAGATTTTCTAGCATTTAGACAATGGGGAAATGGGATTTGGGACTCCTTGGTCCTGTTCCCAACTCTGCCATCTGCTTGGAATGGGGCTTTGGACAAAGGTCAGAACTTGAGTAATACTATTATTTCTTACAGCAACACCTAGAGGTCCTGTTATGCTTGGTGTTAAATATTCCATATGAGGGAACTATCTCTGCTATAAAAAGTTTACAGTATTGGTTACTGATTCCTCGGTGAGTTCCGTGTGAGCCAGCACTAATACAGAACTTCAAGAAGGACCAAGGTGTAAATAAGCAAGACAGACCAAAGTTGGGAGAAAGGAAATATCTTCATCCCCATTTTACAGGTGTACAGCTGAGGTTCCAATGATCATATGGAGTCTATGGTAAGACACAAATTAAAACCACGTCTCCTAAGTCCCAGTCCAGTCCCTTGCAGTAACCACAAGTCCACCCACTCTCTTGCTTTTCTCACTTTACTTACCTGTTTAATGGTTATAACAGCATGCTACTTACCTCCTGCAGATGCTGAAGAACCATTTCACTGTAAGTCCATTGGAAAACATGATGAGGAATCCTTTTTTAATTAAACATTCTCTTAGTTTGCCTCCAAGGTACCTGATGTTGAAGAGACAAATAGACAAATGAAAAAGTCATTTCTGCTAATTTGTTTACTTAACTTGTGTGAAGGAAAGGGGCATGCTAGTCTAATAGGCATATTAATGCTTTGTAACACAGTATTATCATTCAATTTGACATTGCCATTTAGAATGTGCTTTTGCAATGGTTTTCATTTATTTAGTTCATTTTATGTTCAAGGTGCTTAAAAAGTTATATGAATGACATGATTTATGTACTGGCACTGCAGTGGCTATGGACCTGTTCAGTAAGGGACTAAAGGATGTGCTTATGTGCTTTGCTGAATCAAAGTCCTTGCAGACAAAGACAGCAGCCATTAAATGATGGAATTCCACTTCTTTTCATGATAGTCTCCTTCACAGAAAATTCCCTTAATCCAATGTTTTTCAATGAGGTTAAGAGGCACATCTCCTATATTTCTCCCATATGTTCCCCTGAATTATTCTTCCAGGGCCCAATCCTGCAAGGTTCTAAGCACTCACAAACTGCCATTGAGCTCACTGGCATTTCAGGGTGCTCATCACCTCTCCAGGCTTGGCCTTTAAAACCCTGGTTAAAGTCAGTCTCCTAGTGGTATAAGGGGAAATGGCAAACAAAGATGGAGAAGTGGTGATGTAAGTAGGCAAAAATTTAGACGTGGAGGTTCTGTAAGTGTCCTTTCAGGCTGGTTGCACTGAGGGGGAAAAGGCTGGATACAGTAATGGGAAAAGGGAAAGGAGAAACACTGCTGCACTAGAGCCTAAGTGCTTTGACAGAGAAGACGAGAGTCTAATATACACAGAATGGAGGTAGATGTTAATTGCAGGCTAACACAACTAGAATGAATGCTTTAAATAGGGCTTTGTGAAAGATCTCCAGGTGCCCCTGAGATCGGAGCCCACGTTGCTGGGTACTGAACACCATCACAGGTGAATTTAAAGTTTTATTGCTGCCTACAAATGTCAGCAATACTGAACCTGATTTCACAGTGTTTGTAGATCCCTTCTGCAGCAAGTCTTGTTTCCCATCAAGGAGGAAAGCATTTCATAAAATGCCCTGAGCAGAATGTATAGGGGACTCATTGAAGTGGTTATGTTGTAGCTAATGACTCACACAACAGTAACAGTGTTGTCTGTTTTATCTCCTATTTGTGTATGTTCTCTCCCTTCAACTTCACCCTCACCATTCCAGGCCCTGGGGACCTTACATCTCTAGGGAATTGTCTGAGCTCCTATAAAATATTTGGATAACTCTACAGTCACTGACTGAAGAGAGAGCTAGCAGTACATGGCACCACATAATCCATAGCACTGTAAGTAAGGAAACTTGCAATGGTAAAAAGACACGCATCATTACTTCTTTACTGTCACACTAAGAATAAACTAATGGTTAAAATGCTTCTTCCAAAGCATGTGAAGACTGAAGCCTCCACTGAACATTAAAAATTGAACCACAAAAAGACCCATAAAAGCAGATATCCTGTGTTATTGTTGTCAAAGTATGAAATCTGCCTCTAGGTCTTTAAGGAGGACACCAAGAAAGCCAGAATTGCTGGAAAATCCAGGATGAGGAATCTGAATATGGGGTCATCAGGAATCACGGAAGGTTACAGACACTACCAGATGTCCAAATATGCCAGAAAACTTGGAAAATATTCAATATTCTTAGTTTGATTCTCCACGGTAATAAGATTATTTTCTGTGGTCCAAGGTATATTCTTTAGTAGGTGTGATCTTATGTCACATTTAACCCTCCAAAACATCTGAGTTACTTTGGGAAGTGACTGACATATTGTTCCTGATATTGATGCAGCCAAGAATTTCCTATATTTTGAATAACTGGCCCAGTTTTTCAGTTGGTGTAAACCCATAAATCTATGAAGCTATGCTATTTACATCGGGCCAGGATCTAGCCATCGTGTGTTTGGGAACAGGAGACTACTGCAGAGCTCTTTGCTGATCTCTCCTTAGGGGATATTATTAAAAATTGATGCCTTTCGAACTTCTAATTGGTTTCTTTTGGTGACCTTTCTCAATAACAGTGGTGATGTTCTTTATAAAACTCTGTAGTACCCCTGCTGAACCTGAAGTGGTATCTCTGTGGACATGGTAATACAGCACCTGAATTCTAATAAGCATCCCTGCCACACAGTATGAACTTTTCCTTCCTCACAAATTTCATACTGTTCTCTTAAAGGTGGTTGGTTTTCTTCTGTTTTTTAATATGTATCTTCTGTCTTTTTCTCCCATGTCCTGCCTGAACTGTGAAGCATTGCTACAGGACTCAGCATTTTGTGCGCATGGGCCAGAATTTTAAAAGATAGTGAGGTGCCTCAGTTTACAGATAGCCTCTTAATGGGATTTACTCAAACACCTAAGCAGATTTGGTGATTACCTCTTATTTAAATCAAGTTTTATGTGCCTTGTAAATCCCATTACCAATTAGACACCTACAGAAATTTGTAAGAATGGCCTTCATGTGTAAATGGAATGGATTATATTCCTTTCTTTTTTTATTTTTCCTTTTAACATTTTTTACCTATATTAGACCTTCCCTCTGACATAAGAACATCTTTTATGCTAAAATATTTAAGATAAAAAAAGGACTGTCTCTTAGAAATCTATATGTGAAAAGCATTGACTGTACCCAAAATATAAAATTGAGGAATCTTGTTCTTTTTCACAGTATTATTACTACTTCCCTGTCTTCCCAGTTAAAAGCTTTAAAAATCTATGGATTTATCATGCCACCAGTTCTAAGCAAGCTTCCAAATTCTGCCCAGAAGGATATGGGCCGCTGGCAACTAATCTAGGAGTATCTAGTCAAATACATTCTGACTCATATTCTGCACAAAATAGCAGAAGGGTATCTCACCTTCATTGAAGGCACTGAATGCAGAATCACTCTCTCAGTGACTGGTTTTACCAGGTTTCTATAGGACTGAAAGTTTCAGTTTGTTCTAGAGTCACTGAGCTGTTATGACACTGACCTGCAAGCTGATTCACACAGTCACATCCCTAATAAACAGGGGCAGTACCCATTAATGGGGCTGCCTTCTGAAATAAGGGGTTGCCCATACGTAATATTTGTAAGGATGAGTCTGTAGAAGGAATCCTGTATCCCATATCTCTCAACTTAATGGAAATCTATTATGGATGTCCAATATAACTCTGAGAGTAAGAAATAAAAAAGGCTGATGAACTTTGACTTAATCCAGGGTTGAGCTATCATGGCTAAAGAGTCATGACAAGGGAACCAACACAACACTCAGAGGTTCATTTCAGTCTGAGTAAATGCCTGCAGGTTAAGCTATTTATTGAAGCATCCTGTCTCTGCACATCCAAGACGAAAAGGAGTTCTGACAAGATGTACTTCCATGACTTCATCTCAGGTCAGATATATCTGGAAAAGAACCAGTCTTCAGTTTCGCACGTTTGTATCTGGTCAAGGATAGAACCCACAGGTCAAGTGCATGGGAAAAACAGCAGTACCAACAATAGCAATGAATAAGAAGTTCAGTAATTTATTTGAGCCCTGGAAATATTTATTTTGTTTTAAGAATTAAGCTAAATTTTATAGGTTTTTGAAGAAAATAAAACAAAATTAACTGGTTTTAATATCCTTAATGGAGAGTGAAGGATACTATGGATAACCCATCCTGTTTTATCCCGGCAAAAGAAAAAGCCTTGTTTTTTTTCCCAGTTGTGATAGGGCAGTTGCCCCACACTGGCAGAAGCAGAGTTAAAAAGGTCCTGGAAGCAGCAGCCAATGTGCTGGGAGGGGCAAAGGGGCAGTCAGAGGCCAGCAGCTCAGTATAAGAGGGAATTACAGAAAGGGAGCTCAGGGAAGAAGGTTGTCTCCCTGGCTGGTTAATTGATGAGGAGTGAGATGGAGTCAGCACCCTGGACAGCTCATTGGGTGATACTGGGAGCTGATAGGTAAAGCCTTGCAAATCCTCGGATATCTGCCTTATATCTACATCCACAGATACAACACGACTATCCATGGACCATTTCTTCTAGATGCAGATCAAATATGGATTCACATATTTTTATCTGCACAGAGCTAGAGCCCTGCAAATATGTAGATATTCCCAGATACCCGTATTATATCTGCATCTGCGGATACAACATGGATATCCATGGACCATTTCTTGCAGATGCAGCTTGGATACAGACACACTGCAGGCCTCTACTGATAGGAGCCAGGGATCCTGAAGGCATGGATCAGGGGTCTCAAACTCAAATCACCATGAGGGCCACATGAGGACTAGTATGTTAGCCCAAGGGCAGCACCAATGAAACCTTTTCATAGAATGATATTGCAAATATCGGTAACAATAGTGTCATTGCAGACCACAGGAAATAGCTTTAGGGACTGCATGTGGCCCATGGGCCACTTGTTTGAGACCCCTGGCATGGATGGTGGCAGAGGCTCCAGAGAAGCAGTCCAGAAATGAAGGTCTCCCTGGAATGGACAACAGCTGAGGCTCTGGGAAAGCACACTGGGATCAAATTGTGGAGCAACCCTGAAATAAGGGTCCATACAGACCTGGGAGCTGTGGAGAAAGTTATCCAGGGAATAGTAAGAGTGAATGAAGGGAGGCAGTGATGGTGCAAGGGTTGCTGCCCACAGGGCACCTGAGCTATAGCCTGAAGAAATGGGCAGGACTGGCTCTCTCCTTTCTTGCCAGGAATGGTACTGTACCTGTAGGCCATTGAGTTCCTGGAGAGTGGCCAGGTACAGCAAGTGGGACCTTGCCCAAAAGTTGCAGGGATTAAAGTATAATTTGGGGGCCCCCAGAACCCTCCTAAATTGGTGGCCACCCTCATCCTGGTGTGGGCCCTGCTCATGCCAGTGCAGGCCCCCTTCACCCACCCCAGCTACTCAAGGGTTAAAGTATAATTTAGGGGGCCCCGTAACCCTCCTAAATTTCCAAACCCACTTCACACAGCTCCGGGCCCACCTTCATGCAGGTCTGGGCCCACAAACACCTGTCCCCCACCCCAAGTAGGCATTTGTGACTACCTCTGAGTACCACATGCATCGGTTATCACTCTGCTCCACCCACCTCCCATCAACACAACCTGGTACACACCCTCCAGTTACACATCCACTCCCAACCACACCTGCACCCTCCCACCCCCAGCTACACACCCCCAGTACACAACCCCAGCTACACACCCACCTCAACCAGCTACACACACACACACACCCTGACCCACACAACTTCCATCAGCATTCCCTGTCCCCAGCAGCTCTGCCCCCCCTCATTTCAGAGGCCATTACAACCCTTCCCCCAGCCCAGCCATGCGGCCCCCCTGGGTCCAGCCAAGGCTTCACCTCACTGTTCACATGCTGGCTGACTGGCTGGCAGCTGCTTCCCAGCCACAAGCTGCTCCGGTCTCCAGGAGGGGAGATTTACACACTGCCAGCCTGCTCCAGTGCTCTGCTGGCTGGGCTTAAGGTGGAAAGCACTGGAACTCTGCATTCTGGCTGCTGTATCTATTTTCAGGGGGCCCCAGAACGCTGTGTTCTGGTGGATTCCTCTATTTTTAGGGGGACCTGGAACAGTGCTGCCTAAAAATAGGGGGCCCCAGAACTGTGTTCCAGTGTGTTCCACCTTACTTTAATCCCTGAGAAGCAGGGTATGGACTGGTGCCCTGCCAGAGGGCTGAGTTGCTAGGACTAGAGTGATGGAGCATGGGCTGTAGATAGGTAGACTACTTGGCTATGTTCACACACAAACTGCTTGTTTCGAAACAAGATGTTTTCAAACAAGCCGTTTTGAAATAATATTTTATTTTGAAACACCTTATTTCGAAAGATAAAAAAGTGTCTTTGAAATAAGGCAAACAAAATAGCATGTCTACACGAGACATGCTATTTTGCTTTGGGGGGGGCTGCAGACCCCCGTGGGGTGAGAGGAGCTGGTGCCTCACCCCACAGGGATCTGCAGGGGACTGCAGACCCCTGCGGGGTGAAGCAGAGCCAGGCGCCTCACCCTGCCGGCAAAAAAGCCTCTGTTCTTTCGAAATAAGAAGCCTGTGTGAACACACCCCTTGAGCTTAATTCCTCCAATACTATCACAAGAAGGTGCCTATCCATCAGGGAATGTGTACACCATCACACCTATAAAATTCACTTCTAGCTGTGGTTGAAAGGTAAAGCCCTGTTTGCATATTAGATTATGGGATTTTTTTATTTAAAAGATAATATTTATCATTTTTCTGTCATTCTCCTGAAAATGAGTTATGATCTATTTGGAAGACAGTTTTGTAGATATTGTATGAGCATTATTTTTATTCTATCATGGCCATGTTGCATCTTGGCTAGAACAAAACCTCTAAAAAATTTAAGATCTGTGCCTTTCTACATAATCTACCATTTTTACTATTCATTTTCTTGGAAATATATTTGGTCTCCTGCCAGCATTATTGTGCCAGCTTCCCATATGAATTTTAAATAGGCAACAATGAGGCACTATAATTACAGTGCTTAAAATGATTGGAAATAAATTGGCACTCCAATTATAGATGCATGAAAGAGGCTGCAGTATATCACAGTCAGTCCATTAATTTCTAAAGTAGTTTGGGCAATCTCACTATTTCAGTGACATTCTTTATTCACTGCTGCAATGAATCACACTGAACTATGGGGCCTTGAAATTAACAAGTTGAAGGACATTTAAAAAAAATTAAAATATTTCACTTGTTGTGTGTTCAGGGAGACAAAAACCTGGAAAAGTAAAATTAAAACCCATTTCCCACATTTTGAGAAAGACACTCAGTACATCTTCTGTCTCACCGACGTCTTCTGTTAATTTGCATAATTTACAAACTGCACAAAAATTTCATGGATGTCTGACTTTCTGTGCTGTTCTATGCAACAAATATTTTAATAAAAAGCCAGGACTGTTAATAGAAGTGTTTTATGTTATGTTTTCTTGTCTCTGCATGCTACTGTGCTCAGGACTAAGCATTATTAAGTAGCCATTGGTGAATTATACCAGTTAAAATCAGAACTGGGAATTGTGACAAACATAGAAGTAGATTCAGTTTCTCTATAAATCTAATGTTTTTATGCTGCTCAGAACTCTGGAAATGTATTAATATCAGGTTAGTCCTGAGTTACCAGAGTATCTGGTCTGTAGCCATGCAGGTACATTTGTCTCATGAATTTTTGATTCAGGATGAACTATAACCATTCTCAGTTAGTTTGTTGGAAAGGTCAGCAGGTACCAGTGCTTTCATCTGGGTAAGATAATGGGGCAGCTGATACAGCGCTCAAATAATAAGAATTAAAGGAAGGTAATGTAATTTATGCCAGTCAAACTGGGTTTATAGAAAAAAGATCTTTTCAAACTAACATGTTTTTTTAATAAGATTACAAGTTTGGTTAATAAAGATATAGTGTTAATATAACAGACTTCTGGGAGACATCTGGCTTGTTACCACATGACATTTTCATTGAAAGAAACCTAGAATGAGATTAAATTATAAATGGGCATTAAGCAGTTGTGTTTCCAGTAAGGTGCCACTAGCATGAGTTCTTCATCTATGCTGTTTAACATTTTTATCAATGACCTCAAAGAAAACAAAATAGTCACTGATAAAATTTGCAGATGACACAAACTGGCGGAATGGTAAATGATGAAAAGATGAGCCACTAATTCAGAGCAATCTGGACAGCCCGATAAACTAGATTATCAGATAAGAGAAGACTTGGATCTATGAGTACTTACTTGGGGAACAAATATTTAATGGGCTTGAGACAGGGTGTACTTACCCTGTACTGGGCAAGAAGGGGTTAACCCTACACTCTGTGTAGAGGACATGGCTCCAACATGGCTGCACATAATCCAACTGATGTGCTAGTGTAAAAGGAAGCAATATAAAAGGAAAGTGCTGGGCACGAAGGAGGAAGGACATGGTGGATGTTCCAGCCAGAGGAGTCTGTGGATGCCCTACAGAAGCCAGATTCACAGGCTGCTCTGTCCACTGAGGCATCCGGAGATTCTAGTGATCTCTGATTCCTGGAAGTCATGTCCCAAAGGAAGAGTTCCCTGTTCGCCTGCAAAGAGTAAGCATATTTTTGGCAGATCCCCACTGACTCAATGGCACTTATCAGTGACAGGGCCCTGGATTAGGACCTGGTGGAGTAGATGGGGCCAGATTCCCCTGTCCTGGCCACCACCTGCTCCTGGCCCATTCCACTCTCACCATTGGGCCACACTTCGCCAAAGATGGGATCACTCAATTGACTCTGGCCATTGGGCCATGTTACCCCAAAGGCCAGGGCTGCTCTATTGTTTTTGGTCATTAGACTGTGCTACCCCAAAACCAGAGCATTTTGACTCTGACCACTAGGCCACATAACCTGGGGATAAGGATAGCCTAATGAGCTTGATCACAGGTTATCTGCACCCCTATCATACTTAGGGATTGATAGGGTAATTTAAAATACAAAATCAAGGCATAAACACATGGAGTTGCCCAGAAATAGTTAATTACTGCAGACAAGGATACTCCTGCAACCTATTTGGCATGCACATGGAAGCAACAAAAGCTCAGGGAACAAATTCATATTCCACAAGAGAAGGCAACAACCCCACTCTCCTCTCAGAGCCAGGATAAAAACTAGGGGTGCAGGTTTCCGACTGTTTCAACCCATCCCCACTCCTCATTCAGAGCTCAAATCTTTTTTCTTAAATATTTTTCCATAGCAGTAAATGTTTTCCTTTATACCATCTCTGTTTGCTAAAATCTCTGCTGCCTGTATTTTTAGGTACCTCGACAGAGTTAATCTCTTTCTTGACTCAAATCTTTCTCCCTATTTAGACTGCCCTTTCTCCACGCTCTCATGTCTCCTCCCTTGTCCTCACTCTATGTCAGGGGTGGCAACCCAAATGATAAGAAGACCCATTTTTTTTCAAATTCTTTCAATAACAAAATGTTTTGAGAGCTGCAATTGGTGTAGCCTCCTGGTGGGCTGTGGGGGGGGGGGAGCTGAGCCAGGGCACTTGCCACAGGGTCCACTGGCAGGGGGAGAGGGAGTCCAGAGCCAGGAGTGGGCCCCTTCTCCCTGCCACTGAGGGATCCTGCAAGTGGAAGAGGGGCTGGACCCAGGAGTAGGCCACCTGGACTCGAGGACCAGTACCAGGGAGGAGGGGCCTGGAGCCCAGAGCTACATGGGGGCAGTCAAAGAGTTGGAGTCAGCTCCAGAACCACAGGCTGCAGACTCCTGCTCTATGTTAAAAACAAACAAAAAAATTAAAAGATAAAATTATTCTAAAAAAGATGAAGCAGCTTAAAGCAGAACAGAAACAAAGAAAAAACACAGGTAAAAAAAAGTAAGTTATTTTTAACTTCAGGAATGCAGCAGGTGGAAGGATGTTATCTATTTTGAAGATATGATTGCAAAACAATGGAAGTATTGACTGCCTGTAGTCCTTACCACTAACTGGCCCCATCTGTTTGTAACAGTAAATTTGTCCTGTTTGTTGTCCTGTGTTTTGTGTTGTGTGTGTGTGTCACATGACCAGTTTTTTTTTTCTTGAAACAAAAGCCAATTTTATGCTTTTTAAAATATACATGGTATCACACTATTTTAATATTAGGACTGGTATAAACATCATAATTTCACTTTTTTTCCTGTAAATCTCAACAAGGCCTTATTCATAAATATATGTAAATATAGATTGCCTTCACAAATAATGCTATAGCACACAAAATAGTTTTTTGTTCATCACTTTGTTCATTCAAAGGAAAAATATAAGGGGAAATCTCAATACTACTGTAAAGGTAACAGTAACAAATATCAGTTTCTGATCTGGGTGTTTATAATCTTTGGATTATAAAATATGGAAATATTGTTATAAAAATGCTGCAGTAAAACATATAACAATATATATTAGATGTGGATATAGTATAAAAACGTTACTTAAGCAAACAATTTCAACAGGTTTCCATCTTGTATTCTCAAATATAACAAAGCATTCTAAAAGTTTAATACCCTCAAAGTATTTGTATAGCCCTTACTTACAATTAATTTGAATTTAAGTTTCACTTTAGTTAATTGTAAGTAGAATTGGATATAATTTCAGCGTAACTATTTCTTTCATGCTATGTTGAAGAGAGGTCATGCTTGTTTGGGTGCTTGCCTCTAAACTGTTAACAAAGCAGTTAAGAATTATATCTAGTATAAAGTATAACTAATGTACCTCAGAAAATAATGTATGAAGTATAATTAATGAACCTCTGAAAAAATAAGTTTCTACAGCAACTGTAAAAGTATAGCAGGTGATAGGACAGACCTGGTCCCTATTACATTGTAAACAAACTAACAATCTGTGTATTAAGTTTTGGTTATTGAAAAACAAAAGAAATGTTACAAAATATGCAAAAATTTGATTCTGTTATGCTGTTCAAGGCTCCCTCCCACAAACCAAAAAGACACAAGAAGATATCACACCTGGAAGATACCAGAAGATATCAGTACATTGTAAAGAAACCCTAGAAAAGGGTCAAGAAAAGAAAAATGAAAGTATTGTATTAAAAGCAGACTGGTCTGGTACACACCTCAGTATATCCCCTGTGGACAATTAAGCTGGCAATCAGCTAGAGGACCACTAGCAGGAGCAGATTGATCTGTCATTTAAGTTGAATTTGGCTACTGTGTGAAAGTAACTGTGTTTGTACTGTATTAGTGTGCTGCAATGCAGTATTACTTCTACATATCTTTTACAATGTGCATAGCAATGCTAAACTGTTTCACCAAGCAGAAGTAAAAATTGACAAGCCAATGGCAGCAAATAACATAAAGGCAGGTAAAAAGCAAATTGGTTAAAAATGTTTATGTGGTAACAAACTGTGTTAACAAACAACTGGTTGGTCCTAATCAATTTGAGGTTAGTGCCAGTGTATCCTAACAGAGCCACACATTCCTTAAAACAATCCCACTCCAGGTCTAAGTATCAACATTAAGTCCTGACAGAGCAATTTAATAAGTTGGTTATTGTTCATTCAGTCATAAAATTACATTCCAGAAGCAAAGTCTTGAATTTGACATTCCCAGGCCCACCATAGGAAATTAATAATAATAGGCCAGTAAAGTCTGTCTGTCAGTCATAGAAGGGAATGTGCAGGCTAAGGTACAGAAGGGGCATGAGTGTATGGATGGCAACATACAATAAAGATGGACACATAACAGTGTTTAGCTACTGGTGTCACCTTCTGTCCATCAACTATGCTTTTTCTGGGATGATAGGTAAACATCTTGCCCATAAAAAGACAAAAGTGGGGGAATGTAGTAACACGAGCCTATAAAATATGTAAAAATGGCCAGAAATGAGGCCCAAGACCTAGCAAAACAAGACAAACCATAAGACTGAGTTGTATAAATGCTGACCGCACAGAAGGCAAGAAGTAATACTAAAACTTATTACAGTGGAAAAGTACCTTAAAAGAAGAAGGTGTTGGGTCAGCCTAGCACAAAAGAGAGGGCCAGAGAGCTAAGGAGAGGTGTTTTGCCCGAAATGTCCTGTGTAACGGATGTTTCAGCCAAATCATGACATTTTGATGGATGGAGACATTTAGTGGTATGCAACCAAATAGTGTAATAGATGGCATCAGGAGGAGTGCATGGACCAAATCAAGGTAATTTTAGACGTCTAAGAAAGTTGTTTCTGGTACAAAATGGTCTAAGCAGTGTATAAATATGAGTTTAAGAGCCCAGTTTTTATGCAGCCAACAGGGTAATGGAGAGTCCTGCCATTAGGTGAGCTGTTCTACTGCATTGAGAGCACAAGTGTACTTTTTGATTACAGTTTGCTTACTATTGTGCTTTGTTGCAGTAAAGCCTAGCTTAGCACCTTTGTTTCTGCAAAGATCCATAGCCAAATAGACACTCATGCTGAATGCACAACATTAATAACGTGTCTCCCATGGGACCACACCCAACAGATGTCTGCCTCTTAGACTCTAAGGTAAGACTGGACCAATATGATCATCTAGTCTGACCTCTTGCACAATGCAGGCATTGTTTGAGTAGTTAAACTGTCATCACTACCAAGTACTGTGCTTTAGATAAATTTGTTAATTGTTTAAAAAAGCCACATATACCTCTTCTTCCTGATCTGTAGATAGGCCCCTACCATGACATTACCCTTGGTTTTTACCCCACTTATCCTTACCCAAAGACTTTTAACGGCTATGTCCACACATACATCATTATTTTGAAATAAGTTATTTCAAAATGAAGTCCTTATTTCGAAATAAGTTAGTTCAAATTAAGGGAAAAGCTCAAAGCAAAATAACATGTCCAAACACAGGACTTGCTATTTTGCTTTAGGAGAGGGGCACCATGGGAGGTGTGGCAACATGGCCCACTCCCTGGGCCATGCCCCCACCCAATATAGGCTAAAAGGAAGGCACCCTGGGAAGGAGAAGGGCAAAAGTGTCATAACACATCCGAACAGCATTATTTCAAAATAACTGTTTCAAAATAACAGCCATTTCGATTTAAAGAAGGTTTAAGCTATTTCGAAATGACAGCTCTTATTTTGAAATGACGAAGCCCATCATTTTGGAATATGAATACATTGTGTGGACCTAATCTCTTTTATTTCAAAATAACCAGTGTTATTTAGAAATAAAAGAGACGTATGGCCATACCCAACAAGTCTTTCTCCTATTTCCATCTCAACATCAACCTCAAGCTATGAATCTAGTCTGACCGCTTTTATGAAACAGGCCACAAGACCTCCCTGAATCAATTCCTGTTTAAACTAACACATATTTTCCTTATGATTTCATTAACAAAAATACTATTTATGTGTCTCTAGAGCATTCTTAAGGCACTGAACTACTGCATCTAATGAAAAGAAAGCTCAAAACATTTCAACCTGCTGTGGAGCATATGGGCCAGATCCCAACTGGTGCAAATCAGTATGACTCCGTTGAAGTCATTCTCTATAGCTCTGGCTCTATGCATCAAAAACCTACACTCATAAATTCAAATAATGTAGTCTCGCCAGAGATATGGGTTCCCTGACTGTAACATATAAGGTATCTTTAGGAGATATCTGTTATGAAACAATAGGACTGAAATAATGGAGAATAAAGGAAGGATTACCACTTTGTTAGCATAGGGTATGTCTACGCTGGAGCCTTAGGTCGACCTAAGGAAGGTTAAGTCAACCTACAGACCCCTGCAGCCACACTGGGCTTTTATTAAGTCAACTTAAGCCAATGTAGATGGGGAAAAGCCCTTAAGTTGACCTAATGGGCCTCCAAACCCCCTCCCAGTTTTCCTGGCCAGAAGGAAGGGTAAACTTAGAAAATCCAGGCCCCCTCCTAGAGTTTCTGGCCACCAGGGACAACTACCCACAATGTACCACTCCTCCATCAACCTAGCACCTGCCAGTGTTGATGCAGGCAATCGACAGGAGTTTTCAGTGTGGACTCTCTAAGTCGACTTAACAAGGTCGACTTTTAGTTGACTTAGCCCTGGTCTACACGTGGGCAAAATGCAGCAGCAGTCAATTGCTGTTTATGAAAGGAACGTAAAATTGCTTGCATAAAGGGCGGTGACTTTTTAAGCCACCATTACACACTGGGGGAAAGCAGACAGCAAGCAATTTGCATCTCCTGATCCCCAGGACTTCCGGGGATGGCTTCTGGGAGTGGTGCGGCAAGTTCACACTCACTGTAATCCACTCCTGGAATCCCGAACTGACTGCAGCGAATTTGCCACCATCAGTATAGACATACCCTTAAAGTCAACCTTGTTAAGTCAACTTAATAAAGCCTCCAGCGTAGCCATACCCATGGTGATGGGGGAATAAGGGATTAGAACAGGGGTCTCAAATACGTGGCCCGGGGGCCACATGCAGCCCCTAAAGCTATTTCCTGTGGCCTGCAATGAAACAATCATTACCGATATTTGCAATATCTTTATATGGAAAGGTTTCAGTGGTGCGGCCCTCGGGCTAACGTACTAATCCTCATGCGGCCCACTACTAGTCCTCATGCGGGCCTCATGGTGATTTGAGTTTGAGACCCCTGGATTAGAATGATTGAAAATTGTGGGGGGGTAGTAGCCTCCCAACTCTGCACTAGCCCTTTGAGTAGGCTGTTTAAAGTGGACTAACAAAATCCCTTCCCACACTGGTATCCTCCTGGGATTGTGCAGTTCTGCACTGCCAAATATATGCTAAATGTTCTAGTCCAGATATTTGTGTATAAACCATCCAGTGGAGAAATAAAAATAAATAAATAAAAAATAAAATAAAATAAAATAAAACACTCAAAAATGAATTTAAAAAACTGAAGCTAGTCATTACTGCCAAGTTATCAAGGACTGAAATTACATTTTAAATGTCAGTACTTTCCTGCTGCAATTTCAAGGATTTGCAATTATGCCACTCTAGGCTAATAAGCAAGCAATTAAACTAGAAATTTCTTTATGCTTGTTCTATAGTCTCTAGCTAAAAATCATTTACAAATATATTTATTCAACAGAGTCCCATTAACATTCACCTATTGATTCTCGGGACTAGATGCTTCTATTTGGGCATTAAAGTTTAATTTTTCATCTTAAATTTGACCTCCCAGAAATTAACCCTATGTGTGCTGCAAGAGATTTGTGATCAGTTTTTATAAAGGCATTTAACAGGCATTTGGTTCCTTTTTTTTAAGTGAAGGAGATGGAAGTCTTTGTGATTAAGGCACTGAAGAGGTGTGGATTCAGGAGGTGAGATGTGGATTTAATCTTCAGTAAATATGCTGAAAGAAATGTATTTATGGTGCAATATTACCATTACTTTTCAGATCTGATTCTTGTATTCTTGATGGCACGTCCTTTGCATGAATACTTATAGGATTTGAGATTAAAATATCCAAAACTCTGCACCATTAATACATCCCTTCCAGCACATTTCATCCAGATTCTCTAGTAAAATGGGCAACCACAACACAGACCCCACTAAATTTAAGTTTTCCTAAATTCAGGGAAAGAATGGACTGTGGCTTAGAACTACCTGATTTACTTGTATACCTCAATCATCAACACTTGTTATGCAGTATTAATCTTCTCAATATGAGATACTATCATCTCCATTTGATAATCAAAGAATTATAAAAGGATAGATTTGGAAGAGATCTCAGGAGGTCATCTAGGCCAGCACCTTTCTCAAAGTGTGGCCAACCTCAAATAAATCAACCCAGTCAACTTTTTTTAAAAAGCCTGAAGGATGGAGATTCCACCACCTCTTTACATAACCTATTGCTTTGCCATTCTGTTAATGAAAAAGATTTTCCTAATATTCAAACTAGGCCTTGCCCACTGCAACTTGAGATCATTGCTTCCTATTTTGTCATCTGCCTTCACTGAGAACGGCCTAACTCCATCCTCTTTGGAATCCCCCTTCATGTAGTTGAAGGCTGCTATAATAAAATAGTGGGAACATATTGTTTTCCATGATGATGAAGGAGGTAAATATTATTCCTACTCCTGGATTACCCTTAATAATACCTAGCATGTATATGGCACTTGAAGACATCCTCAATCTCCTCATTTGTAATATGGGAATAATGCTACTTAGCTCTCTCCATGTGGCTGTGGACAGCTTTAAATATCAGCATGCCTTTTTATAGCAGCAGTAGTGAGAAATATATTCATGTAACTTTCTCGGGGGGAGGTCAAAAATTCATAAAATTGTTCCTTTTACAAATTTTTTAAAACAAGCAAATTTCAATTGAAAACTGTGTTCTTTTGCCTATCTCTGATTATCACCATATCATCATGATATGCATAGAGTCAAGGTGGCTAAAGGAATATATTTTAGTGATCCAACTTCTGTTGGTCAGAGAAATAAGATTTTTCAGGTCACTGACAGAAGCTGGTCCAATACTACCTCACCCACCTTGTCTCGCTGATATCCTGGGGCCAACACAGCTACAATAACTCTGGATACATGGTAGACAAAAGGCTCTAAAAAAAGAAAGCAGTTTATCAATATTTCTTGCTGGTCAATAGTATGTAAAGAGAAATACTGTCTAAGTGAGTAATTTGAAATGTTCATGTCTGATCAGATTTCTGACTCAGTTCCATCTCTGTGATGGACCATAATAAAAGTAAAAACAAACAGTCTGTCACCTAGCTCAGTGGTTCCCAACCAGTGTGCTGAGGCACACTGGTGTGCCGCAGCAACACCCAAAGTGCGCCGCAAGCACCCCTGAGAGCTGAAGTTAAACTTCCTTCCCGGCTTAGCCCAGCCACGTGGGCTGTGCAGGGCTGGGAAAAGGCAGGGGTTAAAGTAAGGGGGAAGGAATTGAAACACAGTTCCAGGCCCCCTATTTTTAGGCAGGCAGCATTCCAGCCCCCCTAAAAATAGAGGAAGGCACTGGAACATGGAGTTCCAGGGGTCCCCCTAAAAACAGCAGGAGCAGCCCGAATGCAGCATTCCGGTGGCTCCACCTTAAAACCCACTCCACCTTAAGCCCAGCCAGCAGAGAGCTGCAGGAGGCTGGGAGTGTGCAAATCTTCCCCTGCAGGGCAGAGCAGCTTTCGTCAGCAGCCTGCAAACAGCCCGGGGGAGGGCTGCTGGGGGTTGTGTTGGGCAGGTGTGCATGTGTAGCAGAGGTGGGTGGGAGTGGCTGTGTAGCAGAGGGTGTGTAGCTGGGGTCGGGGGTGGGTGTAGCTGGAGGTGGTGTGGCTGTGTGTGGGGGGGGGGTGTAGCTGAGGCTGGAGGCCTACTTGTGGCCCCTGCAGTTATGGGAAGGCCCATCACAAGCAGCAGGGAGCTGGGGGAGGGGAGGACAGGACCCACTGGGGTGGAAGGAAGCACCAGTGGGGTGAGGATTTGCCCTGGGTGGCAGGGAGCCACTGTGAAGAAGGGGGAAGTGAGTGCTGCATCGTGCTCCCCTGCCCTACCGTCCCACTCCCCAGGTTCCCCCTGCCTCCCCCACTAAGCCACTCTTGTTCTCCCTTCCTCTCTCTTCTCTTGCCACCCTTGTGCCGTTCCCCACATGGCTGTTCTTGTCGTCTTTTGCCACACCTTGCCCTGCTGTGCTCCCCATTCCCACTTCCGCTATTGCACACGACTCCTGAGCTCCCCTGTTTTGCCACCCCTACTCTGCTACCCCTACTACCCTACATAGCAGCATTTCTGAAACACTCTGCCATGGTTCATGAATATTCATAATTTAAGTTAATTTGAATATTCATGAGTTTGTTAATAGTGGTGTGCCTCAAAACATTTGAAGGTATCAAGGTGTGCCACGGCTGAGAAAAGGTTGGGAACCACTGACCGAGCTATGTATGTATGCTGCTATCTTTAAATTCTCTCTCTTCTTGAATTAGAAAGATATGACATAAAAATTGGCTTATTAAATAGCATTGTGGGGGTGAAAAAAATCTCTGCTATTAGACCAAGCCACTTTAGACACCTCTCTAACCTATTGAACTGTACAAACCAAACATACTAACAAAAATATTATACATTAAATTTGGTACATGCATTTGAGCTTTTCTGAGAAAATGCAGTATATCTGCCAGGTCAAACCGATTTGATTTAAGAGGAACAGTGATTCCCAAGAGACAAGTGAATGATAAATTAAAGATTGTGCAGTGTATGTTACTAACTGGGAAGCAGGGATGGAAGTATTGCAAAGTACTTCTGTGATCTATAATTGAGTGAATTTTTTATCAGAAGCTTGATTTGAATTCTCTTCATCAATAATGTTTCCATGACATTGATTTTCTTCCCCCTCATTCAAATTTGTCTCTTTAAATTTTATACTTTTTTGGAGTCAGAATTAGACTTTTCATTCTCCCCATCACATTTACTATACAGAGTTATGCTGATTCAATATTTTTATTGTGCGTTTCATTCGATAATGGTAATAAACATTAAAGGCAGACAGAACAGTGTTAATATGACAACTGCCTAAATATAAATTTATGTATTTAAATATTTATTGAATCATGAACTGTTTGGAAAATTCCAGAAGACTAGAAGAGTGTTAATGTTTTGCCAATAAGTGGGATGATGTGGGTAACTAGAGGTTAATTAGTCCAGCAACAATTCTGGTCAAAATAATGGAAAAATTTATATGGGACTCCACTGATGAAGAATGGAAATATAATTAATTCCAGACAGCAACCAAATCAAATTTTATTTTTTTCATAATATTGCCAGTCAGGTTGATAAAGTCATACAGCCAATGTAACAGATCTAGTCTTTTACTGCATAATAGTTTCATTAAAACTTAGCACTATATAATATCAGTAACACACATGTTGAAGGAATTAAGGACTGGCTACCTGACAAATTTCAAAAAGTCATTATTGATGAAGAAGTGTCATCAGATAAGTGTATTCTTATGGATGAGATTCTAGGCCTGACAATGTTCAAGATTTTCATCAGTGATTTGGAACTGAATATAAACTCACAGCTGATAAAATCTGCAGATGTTGCAAAGGCTTGCAGAATTTGAAATAATGATGAAAATGAGCAGTCGTGCTGGGTGATCAGAATCATAGGGTAAACTGAGCTCATTCAAACAAAAGGTTTTTTACTACAGCCAAATGCAAAGATGTGCCTTTTGAAACAAGGAATACCAGCAATACATACAGAATGGGAGCTTGCTTCCCAGGCCCATCCTTGGCGGGGGGGAGGTGAAAGGGGCAATTACCTCGGCCCCTCAGTTCCCTGGGCCTCGCACTGCCTTGCTGTGAGCAGGGCAGCACAGGGCCCAAACTGCTTCCCCCCCAAGACATGCTGCCCCCCACCCCCTCCCTTCTGCTTTCAATGCGGAGCCAAAGGCAGCAGGGAAGGGGGGGTGGAGCACAGAGCCGGCCTCACCTCTTGGCCAGTCCACCCTGCCCCTAGGGTGGGGAACACCTGGGCCAGAGGCCAGGAACTGCTTTCCCGCCCCTCCCCTGGGCCAGATGTTCAGCCCTAGAGGCAGGGATGGCTGCCCCACTGGTGGGGCCAGAGGGCAGAGCCCAGCCCCAGACCAGCCCATGCTGCCCCCTAGCTCAGGGGATGGGCGGAAGTGCAGGGCCAGCCTCTGGGCTGGGTAGCCCTCCCCAGTGCAGGGGGCCCCCACAGATCAATTGGCCCTGGACCCTGCACAACGGGTCAGACCTGTTGCTTCCTAGAACAATGATTCAGAAAGGAAAGGATTTCGGGGTCATAGTGGACAAGCAATTGAACATGAGCTCCCAGTGCAATGCTCTGTCAAAAACAATTAGTGAGATCCTTTGATTTATAAACAGGGGAGCAATGAGTATGGAGTTGATTTTACTTCTATATACAGCACTGGTGAGACCGAAACTAGAATACTACATATAGGTGTGACCCTTACATTTTAAAAATGGATGCTGAAAACCTGGAGAGGGTGCAGAAAAGAGACACAGAGAATGATTTGTGTCTGGAGAAAAGACCTTATATTCAGAGGTGGATTGGGGGCATAGGTTTTCTGAGCCTCCCCCATTGATGGCCTCCTTCTGCCTACCCCCTTCCCAACTTAAGGCCCTGGCACAGGTGGGCCAACACTGGGGGTTTCTTGGACTTGAGGCCAACCGCGACCTGGCTGGTTGGCCCTCAGGTGGTGTGGGGCCAAACTGGAGCAGTCTTTGGCCACACTGCCCATGCCAGTTGGCCCTGCCATCCTGGCAGGGGCCAACCAGGCAGGCAGGCCTCAGCTGGCCTGCTCCATCCACAGGATTGGAGTGAACAGCCCAGGCGTGGGGCAGGAGCTCAAAGCCAGGCCTCTGGGCCAGACCCCCTTTTTTTCCCCACACTGCCACCAGGGTGGAGGGCCCCCACATCATGTTGGGCCCCTGGGCACAGGCCCACTTGGCCCATGAGTCAATCCACCCCTTCTTATATTGAGAGACTTAATGAGCTCAGTCTGTTAAACATATGTGAAAGACTGAGAAGTAACTTCTTTATAGTGTATAAGTTCCTTCACGGGAAAAAAATAGGATAAAGACCTCTTCTGTCTACTGGAAAAACACAAGAACCAATAGAACCAATAGAAGCTGAAGCCAGACAAATTCAAATTAGAAATAAAACAGTAATGTTTAACAGTGAGGATGATTAATCACTCAAACAAACTGCCAAGGAAGTGATGGATTTTGATTTTCCATCTCTTGATGACTTCAGATCAAGACTAGCTGTCTGTCTGGGAAGACATGTCCTTAGCTGAGGTGTTAACAATCCCCAGCACATGTCAAAAGTGACACACAAGCCAATTTTGGGCAGCACTCGGCAGCATTCTTACTGCCACTGAAAGAGTCTCTGCCACCACTGAAAGCTCCCCTTACTGGCTCATAGCAGCAACGGGCACACCTCCTTCCTTCTGGTGCAATACCACCCCAGGCACAGAGGTTTTTTGGCAACCAGGTGGGAGTGTGTGTGTGCAGCCTGCTGAAAGAGTCTTCGTCACTGCCTTTTTTTCAGTGGTGCTACAGCATGAAATAATACACACCCTCCTTGGCCTCCAAAAAAATGTTAACATCCGGGGAGATTTCAGGAAGCAAGAGTCTTTGTTGGCAGCTTTTTTTGGTGGTGGTGGGTGGCAGCAGCAAGGTGTGCATGTTCCTTCTTCCAGCCAAAACCACCCTAGTGCTGAGTGTTTTTCAGGGTTGGAGGGGTGTTATTCGACGCTGAAGTACCACTGAAAAAAGCCAGCAACAAAGACTCTTTTAGCAGCCCTGCAGCACAAAATAATACACGCCCTCCCTGGCCACTGAGAAACAAGTCAGTACCCAGGGCTATTTCAGAAAGAAGGGAAGCACACCGCTTGCTGCCGCTCTCCTGAAGCCACTGAAAGAATCTTTATCAGAATTTTTTTTGGTGGTGCTGAGTCGCCACCAAAATCACAGCTTGCAGCTGATTCTTTCAGTGGAGGGGGCTTCTCTATCCAATTACCAGCACTGGGAGAGCATCAAGGAGCAGAGTTGAAAAGGTTACCGCCCCTTGCTTCAGCCAAACTCAAGTTATTGAGCTCAGTACAGGCTAATGGGGTGAAATGCAATGGGCTGAAGTTTATAGACTGTCAGACTAGATGAGTTAACTCTCCCTTCTAGCTTAGTCATTTTGGGCAGAGCCTTATTTATTATCAATAACACACAACATTTTTGAAAAGAGTTAGTGAGCACAAAAGCCCAGCTTCAGATACCTTAAAGGGCCTGATTGATGGAGTGGCTGCTCAGCTCTCTGAGAAAATCAAGTCCAGCTCTTACTGAGGAAGTCATGGTTTGGTGTCTCTGATACCCCTTCTCCTGCCAGGAGTTGTGGATTGCGTCTGTCTATCCAAGTGACTCAATATATACACCAATAGATACAAACTGAAGTTTTCCCCATCTTTAATATGGCATCTTTCAATATGCCACATTTCCCATAAACACTGATGCCCATTTGCAAAAGAGCTCAGAACCCAAATAAATAGTGAAATTGTTGGAAGAGTTCAGTGTGCAAGGTACTGAGTGATTGTAAAAATCTGGCCCCAACTAATTCTGAGCACCCAAAATCTCTCCCTAAACTTTTTTTAAAGTTTGGCCATAGGGCCCGGTCTAAATCCCATGGAAATCAAGGAGACTTAGATAACATACTAAAATAGCACTTTCTATTTCCTCAAAAGGCTGCACAAACATTAAGCAATTGATCGTCTAGCATTAGAAACTTACTTTGAAATCAAAGAATGAAAACACCGTTATTTTAATAATCATAGTTCGACCCTGACCTTTCACACCAAACCCAGAGGCCCAGTGACTGAGATTAAAAAGCTTTATAATTTTGAAATTCCGTTCTCCATTCCATCAGCTTGATTCAGTATGTTTGGAAGAGGTCATTGTGAAATTACTGACTTTTTAGATGTATAATCTGAGTTTAATTAAAGGCTTGATGAAACTTTCCAAGTAAAATAATTTTTTTACAAATAGGAGATAATTTAAGATCCTCACTGACTACTTCTTTTATTTGATCTTGTAACAAATTGAATTTGACAGGAAAAAGTGTTGTGCTCTGAATGTAAATGCGCAAGCTGTGCCTGTTAACCCTGTGTTTTCTTCTCGGTTTTGGTTAATCATATTTCTGATGTAAGGCCCAATAATTAAAAAATCATTATTTCCTGTATGATTTGCCAAGGCCAGTAAAACTCAAATGTGCCTTTTGTGGTTAATTTTCACACCTTTCATTTCCTTGCTATTTAGCCATGTGTTGCATTTTTGTATTAAAAGTCCATATCTAATTCTGGATGGAGGTCTTTGGTGGGTCTTATTAAAAGTGCTATGATTTGATCTTTTTAAAAAAAAATGGTTCAGGAATATTGCCAGAATACAGTCTTTCCTCTTCATAGCTGACTGGGAGGTTTTAACTTACACCTTGATAACATCTCAACTTGATTACTGTAATTCCCTGTTTGTTAAGCTCCCTGAAACATCGATTGGCAGAATCCAATTTATTCGGCATTCATCAGCCATCCTTCTGATCCAACATGTAACTGCTATCTTGGAGTGCTTATTCTGGCTTTTGATTGTATCCAATATTGATTTCAAGAACTTATTTCTAGTTTCATAGACACTTTACCAGCTGGGCTCCTTGTATGTGTCTGATTTGCACACAGCATATTTTCTGCCATAGTTCACAGGGAGCAGATCATGAACCTCAAACTCTTTACTGGGGAGCAGTTACACACGTAGTGAGCAAGTGCTCACCAATGTGGTTAAAAGTTCCAAATCTGGCCCTACATCTTTCTCAGTCTCTTAGTTATGCAAACTTATGGCAAAGAATTTCAAAAGAAGCTAGTTATCCAGGTCATCTCAATATTTGGAGCTCAGCCTCAATTACTTACAGGGGTGTTTTTAGAAAGGGGTAAGAGGTGAGGAGTCATCCTTGGCCATATGGGCTATATATACATTAACAGATGGAAACACCACATGGGAACATCTAACCCATCCATAATGTTTTGCCCAGTAGCAAGTCCAATAACTTGTGATTGAATTAGAACATATGTACATAAATACACAGAGAAATAGAGAGCTGAGAAGAAGAAAAAGCTACTTTAGTAGAACATTAGGGTTCTTTTAAAAATCAGTACAAATGAATACTGAATTTGTCCTGTCTTTTTGTATGCGTACAACCTATGGATTAACTTGGAGAAGACAGAAGGTTTGGATGGAGTTTTCCCCCTCAAAGAAATAAATAGCAAGCTGCTCAGATGAAAGTAAATAGGAGAGGAGGAATTAAAAGTGTGTGGGAGGTGACACGGAAACTTGCTTACAAATCATGTGTCCATTGTATCTGAAGCATCTGGACTTTCCTGTCTAACCATGAGATGATTAGTGTGAATAACCCAGCAGTATTGTTATAGACAGTTATTGTAAAGCTGTGCGTGTTAGCCCCTCCAGGCAGGCATTGGGAAGGAGTTTTTCATTTCATACATCATTTACAGCTCACTGCAATGATTCCAGCAGAGCAGGTGGTGTAAAATGTCCAGGAAAGAAAAATGCTTCTGGGGGTTAGTTAATTGAAAAGGTTGTAGAATGTGTACAACTGCACACAGAGGTCTGATACTAAATCCATTGTTCAATATATTTAACGCTAGTTTGGGCTATGCCATGGGCTGCTCTTGGTCCTGCATGGTGAGTGGCCCCTTTCTGGCTGATCCCCAGGATTTGTTTTGTTGTGAGTTGGTGCAGTACCCCATATAATCCCATCCACAAGAGACAAATGCCAGGAATATTCCATGTGAGGCAACTCACTTGGAATATGGCTAGATTGCAATTAGACACTTGTGATTGGCCAGTCCAGATGACTTGGGCTTGCAGGGCTCAGACTAAGGAGCTCATTAACTGAGGTGTAGCTGTTCTCATTTGGACTGCAGTCTGTGCTCTAGGACCATCCCTACTTGCAGGGTTCCCACCTCAGCCTGCACATCTACACACCAATAAACAGCCCCATTGCCCAAGCCCCATGAGCCTGAATCAGTTGGCAAAGGCAACAGTGGGTTTTTAATTGCAGTGTAGACACATACTTAATCTCTGCCTACACCCTTGGGAAGGGAACAATCTGGCCCCCTGCTTTCACCATGATTATACAACATACAGGAATCAGCATTTGCCAAGCATTGATGCAAAGTGGTTTCTGAGATCCTCTCCTCCTGGACCTGATCATCCACAAACTCAAGGAGATCTTTAGGGATGGCTTAAGAGGGCACTTGGTTCTGCCATGAGTGCAGGAGACTGACCTTGATGACTTGAGGAAGCTTAGTCTGGACTAATTTCGCCCATGGCCACACTAGCCTTTCCCTAGTCCGAACCAAGAAATTTCTGAGTTCAGACTAGGCAAAGGTTAGTCCAAACTAGTAAGACCACTTGGTTAGTTCAGACTAGCTGGCTTAGTTTGAACTTTAGTTCAAACAAAGCATGGGCAATATGCGAAATAATGGCTAGTTTGAATTTTAAAAGTTCGAACTAAGGCATTAGTTCAAACTAGCCATGCATTCTACTTCAAACTAAAAAGTTAGTTCAAACTAGGACACACAGCTAGGTCGAACTAAAAAGCCACGGTTAGTCCAACCTAGCTGAAGGTTAGTTCGGCCTACCCTCGGACTTTTTTAGTTTGGACTAGCAAGTCCAAACTAAAATTTCATATGTAGACATAGCGTCTGATTCTATGAACTCTGAATCTCAGGCTCATACGAGGTAAGATGGATTTTTGCTCCTTGAGTTCAAAATGTCTATTTTCAATAGGACACTAAAATTAAAGGATTTTGTCAAGAAATAAACTAATAAAAGGGTAAACCACCGTAGAAAATGATGCCTCACAACACTCCTTTAAGGATCTCACTTTCAGAGCTGCTTCATCTTGATCTAACGCTTAGGCTTGGACCATGCTAGCAAAGCATGGTAATATAACCACGTTGCTCAGTGGGTTGGAAAATCCACAGCTTCTCACATTTGCATAGCTGACACCTCTCAGGGATGTGGAGTACCTACAACTGATGGGAGAAGCCCTCACACTGGCATAGGTAACATCATCACTGAGCACTACAGTAGCAGAGCTACATCATTTAAGCTCACCAATGCAGCATTTTCAATGCAGACAAGCCCTGACTTTCCCTATTTACCTTCTCTCTTCCCACTTTTCTACTCTTCCCCGCCGTTCAGAACTTAGGGTCTGATCCAAAGTATTTCCCAGTCAATGAAAGTCTTCCCATGGATACCAAGCTTGTCACTGTAAAATCCAAGTGCCTTAGCTGAAAAGTAAAACCCTCTCGCCAGCATTTTCCCATTATTCCCCTTCATTTCTCCAAGTCTCTGGACTTCACAGTCCCTATCAATCCTCAAACCAGATTTTCTGAAATACCATGAGCAGGAAGTCCAGAAATCTCATGAGAAAGCTTGTTCTTTATGGGATTTCTAGTGCAGACTCTAAAGGTTAAGATGCAACTTGAATAAGTGTCCAGACTTTGAGGGGCAATATCAACCAAAGCTGATTTTTTTAAGGCTAGAACAATAATACCTTGTACATCTATATCACCAAGGGACCTCATTGTTTTACCAACAATTATTCATCCAGACTCAACATGCCTTTGAAGTACAGTAGTTACCATTAACCCTGTTTGACTGATGAAAGAAACTGAGGCTCAAAATCGTTATGTCGTTTTCCCAAGGTCACATGGGAGGTCAGTGTCAGAGCACAAAATACAACCTACTGACTTCTAACTCCCTGCTCTAGTGACTACACTGTGCTTCTTGTCCAGCAGATGTCTCAGATGTTTAATTGTGACTGCAAGTGGTTTTTTCCCTTTCAGAAATTTACTGAGTCACTGATATGGAGGTCAGACTGCAGCCAACTGAGCTTAAATGCAGTATAATGTGGAATTCATGTTAAATAGTCTGTCTAGGATGTTAAGCTGAGCACAAAGCTAAATTAAGCAGTGCATCAGCAAACTAATATATTAATTTGGAAGCTATATTTATCTATCCTCCAAACTATCAGGCCTAACAGCTTTATTTGAATTCACTTCCTTCAGTCACAATATGTGCTAAGGACACGGCTCCTGAGTATCACATACGCAATTACCCTTGCACTGTCTAACAGCTCCAATCCAACCGTTATCACCCAGAAAAGTTTCTTCTGACACTGGCAGGGCCTGTGTTCATTCTCTAAGAAAGAATTTAAAAGATTTACAGTGTCTTGTTTACTACTATGCTACATGCCATCACAAACCAGAACTAATTCAATGTGATACACATTCCAATTTCCATAGCACTCACTCAAGCAGAAAATAGTCTCTTTGGTTTAAGGATCATGGACATTCTGAGGCTCTCCTGCACTTAATATCTACTGCAGTACTCAGTTTTTTTCAGTGCAAATTCTTCTCTGCAGCAGCCAGGAATGCCTAACAAAGCCACAAATGCAAAGCAGCTTGAGATGGAGGAAACCTATTGAGTCATGACTATGATTTTTCAGTGTTCCTGATCACCTGCAGCACCCCTTGACATCTATAGGAAATGAGATTTCTTAGCACCTCTGGCAGTTAGTATTGAACCCAAGACCCTAGTTTCAAAACAGTACTACTTTAATCAGCAGATAGAGTGCCACTGATTTCAATGAGCGTGGGATCAAGTCTCAGAAAGCTCTCCTCCCACCTCACTTGAACTAAAGGAAAACTCCCTTATTGAGAAATGACTTTTAGAGAAGAGAAGGATTTCTATATTTGGTGGTGATCAGATTTCAGAAGAAAATATACAAATTATGGACTCAAAAAGGTGGACATTGCACTGATTACTTATTACTTTGATAATCTCAGCCTTCAAAGGCCAATTCCCTTTTTATTCTTTTTAATATTCCCAGGTCTGTGAGTAAAAATGATTTAATCTCAGTCACTTGGACAGAATGATTCAATGCTTGACTTTCTCTCTTTACAGAAAACCTACTTTGCTAATATGAATTAATTATCCATGGAGTAGAATAGGTGTAATGATGTTCATATTCCAAAGCATGACATGACCAAAGAGAGAAAGGATAATCTTGTAATGAATGACAATATGTTATATACTTCTACTGGAAAAAAAAAAGGCTATGTTTGCAGTCCCAAATCTCTAATAATCTTTATGGCCCTGGTCCAAAGTCAACAGGGAATTCAGGAGACTGATTATCATCTAACACTCTTCCACAAACTGCAGGTAGAACAGTGCCATTTACCTCCCTCTGGACTTAGTAGAACCATCAGCTCTTTTCTCCCTAAAGAAGTCTTGATTGGCTAACGTATCATAAGAACTGGACCAACATTTATGGCTAGATCATATGCAGTAACAAACTGTCCAGAGCACAGAGTAGCACACAGCTGCACAAGCCCACCAGCACTCTAGGAACAGTCCTCAGATGTACGATTCCATCCATGCACCTTGCTTGATTCAGGGTGGCTGTTATTTTCTGTTGGTCCATATGACTGGCAAATTGTGAGGTAACTTCTATGCCAATTAATAGTGCTGGGGAGACAGAGCCTGCCAGCTCACCGTTTATCTATGTGGGGAGCTACAAGCAAACACACAGACCTACGTACTTCCATGCACCTTGACCAAAAAGTCAGATAAGGCAGCTAAGTAATGTAAAAAGAAGTTTCACTCCCCTTTATTCTCTTGTGTGGCCATACAAAGCTAAACCTTAATGTCCCTTGAACTGAAGCGGGACAGATACAAAAAACTCTCCCTTTCCTTCTGTTCCCAAAAGGCAAATCATTTGGCCCAAACTTTAAGACTGAGACAATGTCTTCACAGCAATGGGGAGGGAGCTTCCCCATGTGAGCAGACACACACATGCTTGCTTTAGTAATGCTAGGGTCCTAAAAATAGCAGTGTGGCAACAGCAGCATGGGACTCTCTGTGGGCTAACTGCCCGAATGAGTACCCCGGAGGTTAGGCAGGACTGCACTCAGGGCTAGTCCATTACCCTACCCATGCCATTCTACTGTAGCAGAGCTCACAAGTATCTGTCTAGCCAGACCAGGAAGCAATCTCCAAACTGCTGTGCAAACACCCTCAGTCCCATGGTGTTCAGTGGTGCTGTCATGGAACGCACATTTATGCACCCCTAGGTTATGATCTATGTAACTTTCCTGTTCACTTTTGCAATGTAATTGTATGGTTTGATGTCAAATATTCCATACAAGGTTTCTCTGTGGATGCTCATAACCTGTTTTCCAAGATTACTTCGGTGTCATGCTTCCTGCAGCATCAAGTATGGTTACAGATGCGAAACATGTTACGTAGCACAGATCCTCAGAACCATCTCTAGAACAGAGGCTGGAGAATTACAAGCAAAATATTAAATGGTAATTAAAGAATATTTGAACTCCGAAGCTCCAGCTAACCAGGCATCTAAAGTTTTGATTAGATAGATAAATCCACTATTGACTAATTCAGATTACCAGACTTGATAGTATCCTCCTAGTGGGAAGAATAAATTTCTGCCCAACACTGGAAGAAGTTCTTTGGCGTGTGTTATGCAGGAGGTTAATCAAACCAGTTGATCACCGTGGTCCCTGTGAATCTGTTATTTGTTTGTTTTAGTGCTCGGTGCTGCTCATGACATAAAAGTTAGTTTGATTTTGAGAACGGTGAGTTACTTATCAGTTACCATCCTCCTTCAAGATGGGCTGCTTGGATTCATTCAGTAATAGGTGTATCTGTGCCGCAGCGCAGGATTGGTCAGAAACTTCTGCCCTAGCCTGTCGGGAGAAGGCTGGTGACCACCGCCCCCCACGCCACCCCGTGGCTTTATATGTGGCCATTGCCCGGCCCCTCCTCAGTCCCTAAGAGTCACCAAATCCAGTTGCAGGGATGGAGGGAGGGTTCTGAATGAATCCAAGCAGCTCATCTTGAAGGACAGTTACTGGTAAGTAACCCACCATTCTTTTTCAAGTGCTGGTTGGATACATTCAGTAATAGGTGACTACTAGCCGTGGTCGAGGATGGTGGGCGGAGTTGGCCCTGTCCACCTCCAACACTGCTTTCTCACATAAGGTAGCTGATGTCAAACCAGTGAGGTCCCCCAGAGGGACCTAAGGTGTCGGCCTTGGACCTGAAGACCAGGTAAAAGAAACCTGAGCCAAGAGATCTGGCCCCCATGGGGAATAGACGGCCTATTAAATAGAACCTTGTACATGGGGTTTTGAGGAAAAAGGGGCTTCAAGATCACGACCCTTCTAACCAAGGTAGATGATGGCTAAGATTCAGCCTCCAAGCAGAGACTGATAAAATGCAAGTCCTGCTGCAGTGGAGAGGCTGCTAATCCACAAAAGGCAGCAAGGCCTAACCTCCCTTAATGTGGGACTTCCAATGGACTCAAACCGAGGAAGTGACTTCGTCTAAGGATCTGAGCAGTTGGTATTAAGGAACTGCTAAGGAAAAGAAATCCAGTATCCTGGCACTAGAGTCAATTGGAGTGTAAAGGTTACAGGAGAAAGGTAGTGGATCTTGGCGCTACCCCTCTACCAGGTATAGGTATTGAATACTGTGGAATGCGAGGAAGATGGAAAAACAAACAGGGGGAAAAAACCTGCTCTTTCCTTACTTGGACCAAAAGGAGCATCAGGAGGATGAGGCTTGGTGTATTGCCAAATAGGACATGATGGCTACGCAACCCCCTAAGCACGCCCTGAGGGACAAGGCTGCTCACCCCTGGTTGTATGGATGGTGCAACTGACCGTGTCCAGGGCAAGCCACAGCACTATTTAAGTGTCAGCTGAGGCTAAGGTGTCTTCGGCGAGGACATCATAACCTTCCCAATGTTCTTGTGGAAAGGAATCAATAAGCATTCCCAGGCGTTACAACAACCAAGGGAAAGCATCTAGCAACTGGTGCCCAATAATCAACAATTTACCAAAGATATCAAAATAAGGGAATTCAGCCACGGGGAGAAACCCTTCTCCACGGCCCATAGCCGCAGCCCTAATTCCCCTATTGCAGCACTCATGCCACGGAGGTCATAGAGTTGCATATCCAACAGGACACATCCAACTTTTAGAGCAGATAGGGACCAGGAATCCAGTACCCTGAATGCAAAAGAGGGGTAGGGAGAGAGAGAGATTTTGAAAATGAAATGGTCAGAAGGGGGAAGACTCCCTCAGGCTGAGTGGAGCTGGGGTGTGTCACCATAGCAAGGCTCTGATTACCCCTTTTGACTGATTTCTCTCTCTGCTTCTTCCCGACCCCACCCTTTTTTTTTAGGGAAGTGATAGATGACCGACGACGAGGGTCATCTGGTTTGCTCAGAACTGAGGTCAGCGCTTGAGTTGAGGGACGAGTGACAACAGGTTCCCTTGGCTGTCTGGCACCAGAACTTGTGCATGCCAAGGGTTAACCCTGCTGGAGAAGGCCTGGGAATGTAGAACCTTGTTCAATAAGGCCCCTGGCTAAAGTGTAGGAATTGCCAGGGAGAATAACTGCCATATGCCTGTGTCGTGAGGGTGGGTGTTCCGATGGGGGAGAACACCTGTTGGTAAGGAAGCTCCCGACAAGGAGCGGAAGAAACCCCTTTAGGCTGCTGTTCTAATTGAGCATTATCACCGGCCTGAGAGCCAGGATCGAGGCTCAACAACCTGAGTTGGGCAGCAACTTCATCCCACCTGGGAGAAGGGAGGATGAAGGGTACCCTAACAACAGCCAGTCTACTGGGATACACCCGCATGGTGTGCAGGCACCAGAAGCCACTTAAGGCAATGTTTACAAGGAACAATTGTGACAGGCCTCTGGGTGGCATCATAAGGACTGAACACCAGAGTTGGACAAGGATGCCTCCTGGGAGAGGCAACCAAGAGACAGATGGTCCCAGAGTATCAGGCCTGACCTGTAGAAGGGGGAAGGGGGCTGGGGTAGTGGGCCTATGCTGTCAGTTAGTGGTGGCTATCAGAGGTGTTTGTGTCCACCCTAGGGTACTTATTGAGAAGCCTTACGCTGCTTTCCATCCCCCCGTAACGACCAAAACCTTTCTGAGTGCAGGAGAACAAAGCTCTGCTTCATGGGATGCTGGGGTATCCAGGACTGCCCGGTAAAAACCTGCAGCCCATCAGGGGGCCCCAGGCTAGGATACTGGGGAAGCGGAGCTCTCTTCCACTAAAGACAAGAGATCTTTTAATTTGGGAAGGGGAAAACATAAGGTTCAGTCCGGAGGCCTTAACGTGAAGAGGTGCCCCCAAGAGTGTTCACCCCAAGGTGGAGATAAACTACCAGGGCTTGAGGCTGGTGCAAGGAGGTAACTACCTCCAAAGGTCTCTGATCCTGGTGCAAGAGGTCAGGTCTAAGATATCGATCTGAGGGCCTAATGCTGCTGATGCATGTTGGTACCATGGCTGGTAAGGGGTGGGCCTGTGATCTGCTGGACAACCATCAGACCTGAGGGGTCTGTGTTGTGTCATCGGATTTCCATAGGATTGAAGGCATGGACGGAGGGCACCTTCATAAATGGTGGGAAGGCATGGGGCTCCAGAGCTCAGATAGAGACAAGACTGTTCTGGATCTGGGCACATGGGATTGTGAGGTGTGCCCTAAAGGTTAAGCGAGTGGATGTTTTGCTGAGTTTCAACCGGGACACCAGAGGAAGTGTCCCCAACTTCTACTGGGGGGAATAACGCTGTTCCACCCAAGATTTATGGGGGCTCTGCCCTGTGTGCCCATGGGGGGGGGGGCAGACAATCATTAAGTGTGACAGCAAAATGGGGGGGGGTTCCCTCCCCGATGGGGAAAGGCCCTAATGAGGATTCATGGTTGGCACCCCAGGAGAGGAACTTTTTACACCCATTACCCCGGTTACTAAGGGGGAGTGTGTTGGGACAGGGCAGTACGTGGTCCCTGTCTAAGGGAGAGACCAACAAGCCAGAGCCAGAATGAGAGGTTGTGACCTCTGGTGGTGTTGGGTGGGCCCCTCCGTGCATGGAGGGTGCATGACCCCTGGACAGGAGAAACTCTCCTGTCCAAGAATGGACCCAGGCCTGAGGGGTCAAAGTGCCACAACTTGGCCATTCAGCCAAGAAGGGCAAATCAGGGTACTTACAAACCCTATTTGGAGGGAGGGTGTTCAGGAGCCCCTGAGGGGAGGAGGCCCAAGTTCTTAAGCTCCCCCCAAGGGTCTTGGGGGGCTGGTGATAACTGCCTCTGTCTCCACCAGAAAGAGGTCCTCCCTGTTGAAGGGGAGGTCAAAGATGGCCTGTTGGGAGGCTGGAGGTACCTGCACCTTCCAAAACCACGCCACATGGCAGAGGATCACAGCCTAGGCTATTGTATGGGAGGCCGTGTCTATTGTGTCCCAAGCCAAAAGGAGAAGGCCTTGGGACGCTATCCTGCCTTCTTCAAGGAAGGCATCGTAATCCTCCCTAATCTCCTCTGGGTTTAGGCATCTGAATTTGTTCACCGACTCCCACACATTGATCATATGCCTGCCCACCAGGGCTTGGTTATTTGCCACACGCAGCTGGAAGGTGGAGGAGGAGTATACTTTGCACCCTGGGAGGTCTACCTCCCTCGCATCCCTCGACATCAGAAGGGGATCACAGGGAATTTGGCCTGGACCTAGGGCCACCTCCACCACACTCCAAGATGGTACCGGCTGGTGGATGAGGGAGAGGAATTGCATTCCCGGAACCTGATATTTTAGGACCACCATATCAGACACCAGGGGAATAGAGCACAGACTTTGCCATCTTGACAATGTGAGGTCCCACACACTAGGGTGGAGCAGGACCATGACAGGGTCGCTGGATGAGATCACCAGCCCAAAAAGTGCATCGGTGGACCCTTCAGGGGATTGAACTTCCATCCTCGTATGGGCAGTTACACGGCACAGAAGGTCAAAATGTGCCATGAGATCTCCCATGTGAGAAGATGGCATGGGGTTTAAAGTTCTGGCCGGTGCCAGAGGTGCCGGTGCTGCTGGGAGCTCCGTGGCACTGCGAGGGCTCAAGACAGTCTCCTGCGGAGACCACACATGGGGTTGGTACCTAAATGGTGCCAAAGCTGGGAGCCCTTGAGGGACCCTCCTCTGGACTCAAAGGAGGGGAGACTACCTGGGACCGCGATGATGGTGTCAGGGATGGCAAGGTGACATGGTGCTGAGAAGAAAGCTCAATGGTACCAAGGCTCTGGCTAGGGGGTTCTGGTGTAGGGCAACTCGGAACCGAGACTGGAGAGAGTGTTTGGTGCCTTTTGTGGGGCCAGGCACTAGAGGCAAAGGCTGGTCTACCCCTTCTCCTGGGGGTACCAGAGAGGGCGGTGTAGGGAGTAAGAGAAGCATCTTCACCGCCTTGAATGCCTCTGGGGTAGCAGGGAGCAGTACCAACTCCCCGCAGTCCCCTGGTGACCCCCAAGAGGGAGACCGGGACCAGTGCTGGCAGCGCGGTACTAGCACCAGTAACGAGCCAGCCTTTCTGCAGCCCCATGGTGAGCAGTGCCAGGAAGGCTCCAGTGCCGCAGAAGCACACGGTGCCGGAGAAGACCCCGAAGCCTTAGGGGTGGGCTGGCACACTTGCCCGGAGGCTAATGCACAGCACCTTTGCTCCCTGTCTGTTATTGTCCTGGGTTTAAAGGACAGACAGATGGAGCAGGAGGTGACCAAGTAGGCTTTGCCCAGGCACCAAAGGCACTTCGTGTGAGGGTCGTCCCGCAGGAAGGCCTTGCCCCAGGCAGCACAAGGTTTAAACTCTGGCATGGCGGGCAGCAGAGGAGAATGGTGTTGTTGCTCTGGCAGGCACTCGGAAGAGGAAACAATCTTCTGTGGAACAACGTCCACAAAGAGGTGTTCCCAATCGAGCTGGTGGCTCAGACACAAAGGAGACAGGCAGCTTGCATGATCGCAAGGAGCGAGCTGTTCCACAAACCATCAATGAGGCAGACAAAATGGAACTGAGGAGGGGCCAGACAATGGCCACATATACCCACATGGTGGGGGGGGGGGGCGGTGGCTGCCAGCCCTCTCCTGATAGGCTGCGGCAGAAGTTTCCAACCAATCATGCACTGTGGCATGGATACACCTATTACTGAATGTATCTAAGCAGCACTCAAAGAAGAATAGATGATCACTTACCTACGCCAGTTAAATCATTAGCAGCTGAAGATGTTCAGCAGTTTGAAAAATCAGGTTAAAGATCATCCTTGTCCAAAGAAACCCCACACTAAATCACCAAAAGATGCACAACAGAATACACTGTACTATCCTGAGGTGGTGGCATTTTTTTTAATTTATGAGAACTTACTACTCAGGACAGGGGCTACACTTTCCAGATTCTGAAAGCCTCTGTAGAGCTTTTAGCCCAGTTGTATGTGTAAAAGTACCATGATTCTCCCAATATTTGAGGGAAAAATATGTCAGATTGTTAAACATGCTGTCTATTCTTGGTTCTTAAGCACTGTACCCCTATAACTTTTATGTTTTTCTTTTGTATCAAAGGCATTATTTGGTACAAGGGATAATGTGACACATTTGGTAGCTTCATAAATGTATGTTTGAAGAATCCCAGCTGTCATAAGATAACCAAGCTGTCAGATTGCAAAGTCAGAGTGAAGCAAGGTGGTTAACTGGAATGAGACTCACATGAAGAATTTCCTTGTCACTCTGTGCAGGCATCTGCTGCAAATACAGACTCTCAAGTCGACAGACATTTTGATTGTGGGATGATTTATGTCAGCCGTCAAATGTCTGAGTGGCAACCACACATCTGTCACCAGGACAATGTGGTATAAAAGGGAATTTAATTGCTTCTGGGTTATAAATAAAATGAACATTGCAGGAATACATTACACTGTTAATTTGTAGACTGTGCTATCAAGGGCAAGATAAACTACTGGGCATAAAAAACTACCATTATTTTTGCTACTAGAAGGTACAGTCAGGAGTAATGTTTTTACTAACAAATGGCAGCAGCCTCCTTTTAGTAAGAGGCTACACTCTGAAAATGCTTCAGGCTGAGATCCATCGCATCTGTCCCATATTTAATCAACAACTATAGCTACTAATGGAAGCAACAATCTGGAAGAGAGGACTTGTATAGATCAACTATTAAAAACACATTTCCTTTAATATTTAGATGACTTTCTCCCAATCTCCCTTTCTTGTGCAGAAGGTGACTGTAGCAAGGGGGCATGGCCTCTCCCCCAGACAGACAACAAGGCATGTCTTGTTGCCCTACAGTAACCCTTTTTGAGAGACCATGGCTTTCATTAAATATGGTAATAGACTAAAAGTCAGGCCATCTGGGGTCTATTCCTGACCCTTCCCATGAGCTGCTTTGTTGGTCTGGGCAACTCACCTCACCTCCCTGTGCCTGTAACTCCTCCCAAGCATTTAGGGTATGTCCACATGAGTCTTTTATTTCGAAACAACACTGGTTGTTTCGAAATAAAAAACTGAATGTCCACACGACATTTTCTTATTTGAAAATGACAGGCTCTGTCATTTTGAAATAAGAACCGTCATTTCGAAACAGCTTAAACCCCATTCATTTTGAAATGGCTGTTATTTCAAAATGGTTATTTTGAAATAACACCATGTTGTTTCGAAACAACACCATTGTTTCGAAACAACTGTTTCAAAACAACATGTCCAAACGGCATTATTTCAAAATAACTATGTCGAAATAACATAGCGTTTCGATAGCAGGCTTTCCCTTAATTTGAATTAACACTTTCTTAATTAGAATTAACTTTGTTTTGAAATAATGATGTATGTGTGGACATAGCCTTAGTGTCTTGTCTGCCTGACTGCAAAAACACAGTTCTAATCTTCTATCCAGGTACTTGCCTTAAGGATATACAGATCTCAAAGAAAAGGATACTTTGCTCAACAATTAGGTAGTTTAGGAAAATGTATTTTGTTACTAAAGTTGAGGCATGGAGGATGCCTGCCTTTGCCTCACTTTGAAATCACAGAAGATTTTTTTTTCACTTGCCGGCCTTAATGAACAATAATGATGTGATGCATGATTAGCTGAGTTGATAGCAGGTGTTTATGAAGACCGATGTCATATGCCATCCAAATGGGACACCAAAAAGGCTCTGCTGGCCTCCACTTTGACACATTGGTGGAATGTAAAGTTTCAGAAATGGTCTCCTTATTTTATTTATGGTGATAAGTAACAGCAGCTGTGAAGGAGTGTCACAAAATGGTGAAAAGCTGAAAGTCAATATCTTTAGAGAATGACCCCCATCAATATTCTCTCTGACTGAGTTGTTTATTTGTAATTTCCCACTCCAAGTGTAAAATTAATTCAAAGTCAACATTAAAGGCTTAATTCGATTTAACCTGGCTTAAGCTGATTTAAGCAAAATTTAGATTATTTAGTCAAGAACTTGCTTAAGTTTTGACTTAATAAAACCTGCCCTGCAAGTCAACTTAAGCTATTAAATTGACCTTGCAGGGCATGAAGGTTGGGTCACTGGCATTGCCTCGTGTGTGGGGGAGGACGACCCCATCAAGGTGAGGTTTCCTCCCAACCATCTGCTGGTGGTGGCAAGCAGCTTGGTGCTTGATCCAGCTCCATGCCCCTTGCTGCCAGTGGCAGAAGCCGGCTCCCACCCCCCGCCATCTGTTGCTAGGGGCTCAGAGGCAGATCAGGCTCTCCACCCTTGCCTCAGGCAGGTGGGGCCAGCTCCAAGTCCCTTGCCACTTGCCTTTGACTTAAGAAGGTCAACTTTAACTCATCTTAAAATAGCACTCCCTTCCCCGTGTAGATATAGCCATTGAGACTAGCAAGCGCCACAGAAACATTTGCAGTAGAACTTTTCTGAGGGTACACTGATGAATCATAAAAGGACTGTGATCTGATTTGATCCTTTTGAGAATTATTACATATATAGTAACACGAAGAATGATCTCAGGTTAAGGAATTAGGCTGCAACTCAAGGGATCTAGGTCCACTATCTGGCTCTGCACAGACTTTTTGTGTAACCTTAGACAAGTCACTTACTCTCTGTTTTTCAGTTCCCCATCTGTAAATGAGACCAGTAATGCTTTCTTCATCCCAGCTGTTGCCTCTGTTTAGGTTCAGGGCAAGTACCATCTCTTACTATCTGTTCTGTAGGGACAATGCATAATATAATGATACTCCTATGTGCTTCTGCAATCTACAAGATTCCAGGATTGTTTCTCTGTCTGTGTGTCACTCTGAAGCCCAGATTGTCTACTTGAGTAAGCGTTAAGTGACAGACATCAACCACAAGCAAGGGTGAGAACTTTTTGTTTAAACTATGACCATGTTCTGTTGCCATCCAATTTTTAAAATCTCAGCCATTTTTACTTTACAAATTGCATCCTTGCACCAGCAAGGCAAGTATCTATGCTATGCCAAGAGTCCTAGATCACAGATTACTCAAACAATCATTTTCCTTAATTTACAACTAATTTTCATGCAACAGTTTCATTGGTTGTATAAGAGACTGCACTGATGGCGGATTCCTTGGTCGAAGTAGCATAATTCACTGAAAACCCACACAATGATACAGCCAGCACATACAATAACTCCAAGCACACATAGCCACTCATGGCAGTGCACAGCTCTTATTCACCACAAAGCCCTCAGGATTGTCACCATATCTGTGTGTCACTCTGAACCCTAGATTGTCTGTTGAGTGAACCCAAACAAAGGAACTTTCCTAGAAATTCAAATGATGATTCAAACTGTGGATTCACCAGGACAAATTTTTGGGGGACTCAGTGCTATCACCACAGCCTACATACAGTTTTCTGCAGTCATTTAACATGCAAAGGGATAATCTACATAAGAATGGTCAGATTGGGTCAGACCAGTAGTCCATCTAGCCAAGTATCCTGTCTTTCAACAGGGGCCAGAGCTAGACGCTTCAAAAGGAGTGAACAAAACAGGGTAATTTATTGAGTGATCCATCCCCTATCATCTGATTCTAGCTTCTGGCCATCAGACATTCATGGACTCTGAAGAGCACAGGATTGTTTTCCTATTCATCTTGGCAAATAGCCACCAATGGATCTATTCTCTATGAATGTATCTAATTCTTTCTTAATATAATTATACTTTGGCCTTCACAACATCCCCTGGAAATTAGATCCATGAGTTGACTGTCCATTGTATGAAGAAGCACTTTCTTAAGTAAAGTTTTAAAACTACTGCCTATTATGGGTTGCTACCCTGAATGGGGTTACCTGCACAGTTCACAATACAGGGTTAGTTTGGATTAAAGAATAAAACAAGTTTGTTTAACTACAAGGAAGTAGGTTTTAAGTGAGTGCAAGTATAAGGCATTGAAGTCAGACATTGTTACAAGAGAAATAGCGAAAATCTTTTTGGTGAAGAAGAGGAATAGGAACAACCAGATCACCATCTTAGCAAATGAGTGCAGGGAACCCCTTTCACTCAGGGATGCTGATGAGCTTGGGCCCACAGAGCCTGTGCCCCAACTGCATGTTGGCATGCCCTGAGTTGGCCCTGCAGCTGCTGTCAGCTCACCCAGTGCCTGACACAAGGCACAGGGTGGGAGAACAATGGTAGGAAATTTAAAAGGCCACTCAGCCTGGGCCTGGACAGGAAGCAGGCTCTGGTGACTGGTGGCCAGTTCCTTTGTGCTCCAGTGGGAGTAAGTGAGCCCCTGCTAGATGAGGAATCAGGAACTGGGCAAGGCGCTGGAGGAAGGAGCTTCGGACATGGGCAAATGAGGGGAGAGCTCACTCTGGAGCCTAGTGGGCAGGTGGGTATGGGGTGGAAGCTAGAGCTTGCTTGGGACCCCAGCAGTAGCCTCAGGGGAGCCCGGAGCACTGGCCAGGAATGGGGCATGAGGAATCCAGAGTGCCAGCTGGGTGCAGGGCACCCGAGAGCCCAGAGCACTGGCCAGATCTAGGGCATAGGGCTCAGGCTTGCCTCAGGGGAGCTAGGAATGTCAATGGTCTGTTGACTGTCAGGGGAGCTGGGAGCTGGGCAAGGTGCTAGAGTGGAGAGGTCAAGTAGCCAGGGTCCCTGCCATACTGCTCCCCATGCTCCCCTGCCCTACCACACTCCCCAGCCACCCTGACCTCCCCTAGCCTGCCACACTCTCCTGCCACCCCATTAGCCAGTATCCAGCCCCAGCTGGGGACCCAGAGCCACCACCAATGGTATTTTCCTCCAACAAGAATGTGAAATTTCATTACTTTATAGTTACTATCAATGAGCAGTTCAGCTATTTTCAACTTGGACTAGATCTTATGCTGCACTTTGGACTAAATCAAGAATTTCTTTTCTCTGTGGCTTTGAGGACAAGCTGCTCCAAGAAACTGTCATTAATGATGTCCAGAATGTTTATCTCTACATCCAATCCTAAGATGACGTGTACCCTGCCAATACATGGATAGTTCAAATCTCTCATTGTTATTGAATTTCCTGACTTAATGGACTCTCTAATCTCCCTGATCATTTCACAATCACCATAACCATCCTGGTCTGGGAGTCAGTAATATATTCCTACTGCTATACACTTCTTATTCAGACATGGAATTTTATTCATAGAGATTCTGTGATGCAATTTAATTCATTGAATATTTTTATTATATGACTATATTTAACTCTATTCCCCTGAACAGAGATTCTTCATTAACTATCTTTAAACCTGGACTTCTCTTCAGATTCCCCTCTAACACACACATCCACCCTTGAACTGTAGGTTACTCACGTTTGTGCAGTCACCAGCATTCTACAAGATGTGCATCCCCATGCTGCTCTACTCAAGGTTTACTTGTGCTCCCCATGTCTTTGATCGGAGATTTTCTACCATAGCTCCTCAGACCACATGCATGTCCCTAGCAGCATGCAGCTGTTCTAATGGCCCTGAGGGACATGTGCATGATTCCAACCCCTCAGTTCCTTCTCCACCCCGAAGAAGCAGTGACCCGTACCTGTGCTCCAAAGTAGAGGGGAGGAGGGTGGGCAGTGGAGCAGCACAGAAACACACATCTCGAAGAACCTTGGCTACTGCACAAGGGTGAGTAACCTTCAGTTCTATCTTTGAGCACTGTCCCCATGGTGCTCCACCCAAGGTGACTACCAAGCAGTTCTCTAACTGGCAGTGCGTTCTTCGGAGTTATCCCTTTGAACTGCTCTAAGCACTGATAGTTCAACCACCGTATCATATGATGTTGCCTGTTCGATGGCAAAATGCTTCACAAATATATCTGTTGATGATCATATCATGGCCTTGCATATGTCCCCATTTAGAACATTTGCTAGACATGTCACCAATGTCATTGGCTTAGTGGAATGTGCAGTTAAGTGTCCCAGCAGATCAACGCCTGCCAGTTCATAGGAAATGTGTATACAGCATGAAATGCATTTGGATAACCTCTGTTTAGATATAGCCACCCCTTTTGAATCTCTGAAATGGACACAAATAGTTTGGGTGACCTCCTGAATGGTTTTGTCCTGTCAAGATAAAAATGCCAGTGCTCGCCTAACATTCAGGGTGTGCAGACTGGCTTCATGCTAGCTGTTGTGTGGTTTAGGAAAGAAGCAAGGGAGGTGATTCGTTTGGTTCACATGAAAGATCAAGGAGATCCTGGGCAGAAATTTTGGATGTGGTCTTAAGGATATTTTATCCTTATAAAAGGTCGTGGATGGTGGGTGTGCCATGAACACCGCCATTTCTGACACTCTTCTTGCTGATGTTATGGCAATTAAGAAAGTGACCTTCATTGACATGTGCATGAAAGCACATGGCCAGAGGTTCAAATGGGATTTTTGTAATAGTCTTGAGGACTAATGTGAGGTCCCATGGTGTGACAGGAGGTCTCACTTCAGGGTAGAGGTTCTGTAACTCAGTCATAAACCTCTTTACCACCATATGTGTAAAGATAGTGTTCTTATTAAATCGGTTTGTGTAAGGTGGGCACGGAGGCAAGATGGTATGCCCTTATGGTATTATTGGACAGTCCAGATTGCCTTAATATAAGTAGGTAATCCAGTAGCTGCTGTATAGGCGTTATGCTCGGATCTAATTTCCATTGATGACACCACGCAGCAAAATAATGCCATTTCTGCAGGTAAGTCTGTCTGGTTGCAGATTTCCTACTGCTTAGTAGGATTTGTTTGACTGGCTCTGAACACGATTTTTCTATTTCATTGAACCATTCAGGAACCACATTGTGAGGTGTAGCCTGTCCACTTGATGATGGAGTAGCAAACTGTCATTCAGCAACAGTAACTCCTGTATCTTTGGAAGGATGATCAATGGTTCCATGGACATCTTCCTCAGGTAAGTAAACCAGGCTTATCTCGGCCACACCAGTGCTACCATTATGAGTTTTGCTCTGTCTTCGTTCACCTTGAGTAGGGTTTTGTGTATCAATGGAATCAGAGGAAAAGCATTAAACAGGGAGTGATTTCAACTCATGAGGAATGCATCCCTAAGAGAGCCTTTGCCTCTCCCTGCTCTGGAGCAGAATCATTTACATTTCTTGTCCCAGGGCATAGCATGGCAAACAAGTCTATTGTTGGAAACCCCCTGTATCAGAGGATCTGGTGGTGCACACCCATGTGGACCTCCCACTCATGGTTCTCTACAAATTTTCTGCTTAAGTTGTTAGTGGTGACATTTTGGTCTCCCAGTAAGTATACATCTGACAGATGGACTTAATGAGAAATGCACCATTTCCAAATTTTTGTTGCTTTCATACATAGGGACTGTAATGAGCCCCTCTCTTTCAATTGATATAATATATACATGCCATGTTGTCCATCTGAATCTTTATCCTTTTGTCCTCTATTTTGGGCAAAAATATCAGCACACTTTGCAAACTGCCCAGAGTTCTAATAAATTTATGGGTTCCATTCTTTCTTGCAGTGACCATTTGCCTTAGGCTGGGGATCCCTGCAGATGAGCCCTCCATCCAACCAGTGATGGTGAGTAAAGCAGATGGTATCTCCAGTGTGAATGGCACTCCTGCCAGGAGGTTGTTTGAATGAGTCCACCATATGAAGGAGGCCCTAATTTCTTTCAGTACCGAGTGCTTGCCCGGTCTGTATACCGTTGACAACCACATCTGCAGTGGTCCCATATTGAGCCTTGCATTTCATACGCCACCATGTGTCCTATCAACTGAAGACATGTACGCACAGATCATCAGGCTTTCCTGAATGGTAAGTATCAGTTTTTGGATGTTGTTGAACCTCTCTTCTGGCAGATGTGCCCTTGCCTTGACAATATCTATGCGTGTCCCTATGAAATGAATATTCTTTGTAGGGCCAAGGGTAGATTTCTTATAATTTATTAGAAGGCTGAGGGATTGAAAAACCCTCTATGTAACTTCCACCTCTTGCCTTGCCAACTGAGACATATATGCCTTTATGGGGCAATCATCCAAATAAGGGAAGATTGTCACTCCCAGTTTGCACAGAAGCACCATCACCATTGCCAGCACTTTGGAGAATACTCTTGGTGCCACACATAGTCCAAAAAGTAGTAATGTATATTGGTAGTGCCTGTCCCACAGCATAAATAGGAGGAATTTCCTGCGTGAAGTACATAGAGGAATATGAAAATAAGCATCTTGAAGATCAAGGGAAGCCAACCAGTCCCCTTGGTTGAGCACAGGAAGAATCATAGTGAGGGTAACCATTCTGAACTTTGGGCTCTGATGTATTTGTTCAGATTTCTCAGACTGAATATGGATCACCATCCTCCTGTCTTCTGAGTGAAGCAGTAATACAAATAGAACACTTTTCTCCTGAACTCCTTAGGGGCCTCCTCTATAGCACCGATTGATAGGAGTTTTTCCACTGCCTCCTGAAGTAATTATCCGTGAGATGGGTCCCTGAAGATGGATGGGGAGGGGGATTAGAAACTGGGTTTTGCTGTGAATGGGATCGAATATCCTCAACTGATTATTTCTAAAGTCTATTAATAGTTCTCCATGTATGGAGAAATGGGTGTAACCTGCTGCTGAACATTGGCATACCTTCCTGTCACCCATCAGGGTGGTCTTGCAAATCCTTGACCAATCCTTTAAAATTGTTGTTTCGGGGAGTGCCATCCCTGAATTAGACGATTGTTGATTCGATTGCCTCTGATGTTGTTGGTGGTGCCTCCATCTATTTCTGGAGGTATCATATCATCTATTATTTTTGGTTTGTGGATATCTAGGGTTATATGGTTGGTATCTAAAATTTCCTTAGAGTATGCAGTGTAGCATGAGAATTCTTCATTGTGTGCATGGTTTCATTTGTCTTTTCCACAAAAAGATTCATCTTGTTAAAAGGCATATCATTTATTGTGGCCTGCGTTGCTTTGGGAGGCCAGCCAAGTGGAGCCATGATGCCCTTCTCATGACAACTGCAGTAGCAGTGGCCCTGGCCGCTATGTCTGCACCATCCAGTGCTGCCTGTAAAGCTGTCCTGGCTACTAAGTAGCCCTCTTAATCGCTGAGAATTGTTGTCTTCTTTCCTCAGGTATATCATCAATAAACTCTGCTATTTGAGTAATTGTCATGGTTGTAATTTTACAACATTGCTGAATAGTTACTTATCCGCATTTGGAGTGTAGTGGAGTTGTACACCTTCTTTCTGGGTGAGTCCATTTTCTTGTCCTCTTTATCATGAGGAGTGGATCTAAACTAGCTTTGTTTTGTTCACTGACTGGCAGTCTCCATCACGAGAGAACTGGGCAGTGGACGGGTAAAGAGGAATTCATTTTTCTTTGAAATCACAAAGTACTTCTTGTCAATCTTTTTAGATGTTGCCTGTATTGTAGATGGTGTTTGCCAGACAGTATTGGCTGGATCCATAATTCCATAATGCATTGGCATTGCCACCTTGGAAGTAGAGGGGAATTGCAATATATGATATAGTTTGTGGGGTGCATCAGTGTGTTGTAAAGGCACATCTATTGCCTCGGCCACTCTTTTAAAAAGCTACTGAAATTGTTTTGAGACATCTCTTGACATACTAGCACCGTGTACTGTACTTTCTTCAGAGGGAATCATAGGGCTCTGCACAGATTCACAGTCCTCCTTTTCCCCCAAATGGTCCTGAGTCTCAGACAGTTGTTCTGCTTGTGGAATTATTGGCACAATTTCCATACAGTCTGGAATCTGTGCCAGGTATGGAATGGCAAGTCTGGGATATTGTACTGAACTCTGTGAGTATGCCTCCCAACTCCTCCAGAGCATATAAATTGATGGACCGGTATACCATGGTGTGGGTTGCCACCTGAATTCTGGTCTGGCATATCCATATCCACAGTCCATGAGATCATAATGCCTCCTGAACTGCTATTGATATGGATGCAGGGAGGATTGATCCTCTCCAGACTCCTCCCCAATGCCAAGGATGAATTGTCAGAGAGACTCCCAGGACTTGTGTTCAATATAGGTAGCATCACTCAATGGAGGAGGCGAGAGGTACTGGTCATACTCTCAATGTTTAGTTTTTGCTTTCTTCTTTCTAGGAGGTGTGAATAGTGGCTGGGGAGTCTGCTCTGTTGCACCTGCCCCCCCATTTGGTTGCAAATGGTGCCGCTGCTTGCAGACACCCCAGTGCCGATGCTCTGTCCCCTGGGAGTTCCGATAACTTCCCCCCTGTGCAGTATGGTGCCGCATTCTTTGATTATGACTTGCATCCTAGCCTTGGCGCTGGAGCTACGGCCAGACTTTGTGGGTGGCTTGGTGGCATGGAGAAGTATCAGCAATGCTGCTGGTGCCAGCATGGATTTCAGTGCCGATGCAGACATTGCAGCGGTTAAAGGAACCATTGCTGCTGGGAGCCAGTTTTGCTTCTGTCTGACCTGCCAAGGTTTATCCCTAAGGATTGTCTCCGATTGGTGCCCTGTTGTGCCAGAGATTTCTTGCCAGCATCCATAATGCCTTCAGGTCTTTTAGCCCTTTTTGCAGGTGTGAACGAATGGGAGGAAGCAAGCCATCTCCTGTGCACCTCTTCTTTCTGTGATGACCACCCAGGGTTGGAGAAAGGTCTCAATGACCACTCGATGAGAAACAGCCTTCTTTCTAATTCTCTGTTATGTCTAGATGGAGATGACAGACTTTTGCAGTAATGACATTCCTGAGACTGATGTCCCTTGCCCAGACATTGAATACAATCTGGGTGGCCGTCCAAGGCAGACATAGCCTCCTTGCAGGTGGGACATCTTTTGAAGCCTGAAACTGCCCTCATGACAGCTTGAACCCAGGATGATGGTTCTTCGCAGTGAACTAAAAGGCTTTCTTCTTTTTTTTTTTTTTTTTTGAACTCAGTCAAATGTAACTAAATGTACTGAAAAATGACTAACGTAACTAAAAGTAATTGAACTAAGACCTATCTAACTCTATTCTAACTGTAAGACTAATTGCTCTGCAGAGTGGGTTAAGACGCCATCTCAGACCAGAGGCAGCTGAAAAGGAACTGAGGGGTTGGGATCGCACATGCTTCACTCAGGGCTGTTAGAACAGTCACACACTGCTAAGAACATGCTTGCGGTCCCAGGAGCTCTGCTAGAAAATCTCTGACTGAAGACACAGGGAGCACAAGTGCACCTTGAGTGGAGCACCACGGGGATGCCACTCAAAGATAGAATATACAGGCCCCACTTAACGAAGCTGCTAGGCAGTTGATGCTTTAAACATCAGATCCAATAGCTGGAATCACTCTCAGACTATTGACAAATACTTGAATGTTATTATTTACTGTTTCTGTAGCACTTTGCATCTTCAAAGAGCTGCACAACATTAACTAAATTAATACTTGTTATGAGAAGACAGAAGTCAAGGGAGCTGCATCTATTTATATCAGTTACACCTGTGACCTTCCCAACATGCTGAAGGAGTCAATTGCATTCTACCTCAGAGTTTTCCCTAAAAAGGGTATTTCATGGAGTTTACTCTGGATAAAACAATTTACCCTATGCAGGACTGGATCAGAGCTATAGGGGATGAAGCCCCAGGCCCTGACTTAAATGATGGCCCTGGATTCCGGCTGCTAGATCCCCTGCCTTGATCTGGTCCTCGCTGCCCCACTCAGCCCTGGAACAATACTGGTAGGGTCTGTGGGGTGGGATAGTGCTGGGAAGGCACCTGCCAGTGCTGGGGAAAGCAGGGCCCTAGGGCCAGAGGCCAGGCTTTGTGGTGCTCTTGCCTCATCCTTGGGCTGGCTGATTCACACCCCCAGGGGCAGGGCCGGCTGGTATGCAGTGGGATTTCTGGTGCAACCTTCCAAGATCCATGGCCCTGGATGGCCACAGCGGAGGCCACACAGCATGCCAGACTGCATCACTCCCTGGGTCAGACCACCCAGAGCGGGGCCAGGGTGGGAATACTGTGGAAAGCAGTCTCTACCTCCAGGGCCTCCCTTCCCCCCCCAGCACTGGCCCACCCACAGGCCACTGTAGTGGGAAGTCAAGGCCCCAGCCAGGAGGGTGGCTCACAGTAGTGGACAGTATGGGACCACAAGGTCCCTTAATCTGGCCCTGGACCTATGGTATGGTTGCAGAAAATTCATGAGGAATATTTTTGCCTTATTGTAGCTGTGCTTTCATTAAGCTACTAGGCATCAGTTTTTCTTTCAGGCTGGGAAGGCCCTTTGAGTAAGATGCTAATAATTGCCTTTTTAACAAAGAGATTATATAGTTTTATAGATTTTAAATCAGAATGGGTCAGTATGATAATTTAATCTGACCTCCACAAAACACAAGCTGTAGAACTTCACTCAGTACTTCCTGCTTCAAACCCTATAGCTTGTACTTCAACTAGAACATAAATTTTAGAAAGATGCTAATCTTGATTTAAAGGTTCCAAGTGATGGAGAACTTGTCCTTTGCCCCGGTAAGTTTTTTAATGAGCAATCAAAATGGCTGTTATAAAATTGCATCTTGTTTCCAGTATCAATTTTTACTCACTTCACCTTCCAACCACTAGATTTTATTATGCCTATGCCTTTACTAGATTGGAAAGTACCAGAAAAATATATTCTCCCTTTGTACGTACTTTTAGACCATCATGTTTTCTCCTTATCTTATATTTCATACGCTAAAAAAGACTGAGCTTCTTCAATTTTCCTTGAGAGGTGTGTTTTCTTGACCACAAACCTTTCTCATAGTTCTTCTCTGAGGTCTCTAATTTTTCCAAGATTCATTTTGAACATGGAAGCCTGAACTGGATACTAAAACCATAGAGAAGTAATTGAACTACATTCTTGCTCTATCATATATGTCTCCATTCATGCACTGAAGAATCATTTTAGCTTGTTTCTTAAAATGCCAGTGCAGATTACTGTATTTTTAAAGAAAGATTGAATATGGACATCAGCTCTAGTAAGAGATGCTTCTTTGTGTTACTTACTCCTCAACAGAAAAGCCAAGATTAGTCACCTTTTTCTTCATTCAGTATGGATCTCTTGATGAAGGCAGAGCACGTAGGATTTAGAAATCCAAAAGACATGTAATCAGTCTCTCACCCTAATCTCTGAAGTCAGATTTCTGGGAAAACACAGTCCCCTATGGATAAAGCTTGTTCAGCTAAGTTTAAAATCTATGTCTCTTTAAAAAATTGCAAGCAACTTTTCTATTTTCACTGGGATGACAAAAGGTGAAAAAGAGTCACGCAACCCCCCCCCACCCCGAACTAGCTCATTCCGGCATATTGTTACTGCTACAGTCAATGTTAAATGATATGTCATTAAACTTTTAAAGTAGAAAGTTCCTGCTCTCGTGACAGCTGTTCTATTGTGTAATGTGCTGAGGAAGACACCATTAAAGGTAATTAAACAAAGAGCATGAAACAGAAGGGAAGAGACCTTCTTTCTCCTCAAGATGAAAATCCTCTTTGTAAAGACAAAATTATCACTCATCATTGACCCCTACCAAAATATGGCAGAATAGACAGATGTCCAACTGACGGCAATCAAAGAGGGTAAAATATCCTTCTGGTCTTCACATAATTTCCCTCTCCACATGCTTTTCTGACACCCACTTCCCAGTATATGCTGTGGATTTTTCTAGTCTTCCTCTTCCCTTATGTAAACTTGGTCCTTCTCTCCCCCCTGAAAAAACTCTTCTTTCCTGCCTCATTGCCTTTTCCAGTCTTGTATCACTTTTGTACCTAATCCTCTTCTTGTCTGTTCCCCTGTACATTCTCTTCCTTTCCTCTGCTCCTGTGTGTTTGCTGTCCAGATGCCTGGTTCACTGCTTGGCTCCTTGGCTGCCTGCTCCCCTGAACTGTTGCCTGATCACATAGTCCCCAGCATAGATTGCCTGACTGCCTGGCCTCCCTCTAAATTCTTATCTTCCTCATGTGCTCCACACACACTCTGCCTCATTGCTACTTTTCTGAACAGTCCTCTCCTGCTGGAGTCTCCAGAGCCATTGCTTTCTCCTAGCTCCTCTCCCCTTAGCAAGGGCTGGTAGGAGCCTGACAATTCTGGGTACGCTTTGTGGCTCTGTTGGTGTGGCTGACTACAGTCTTCCAGGCTCTCTTATTCCTGTGCAGCTCCTAATCTTGGTCACTTTGGCTAGCTCCTCTTTCTTTCCAGGACTTCTGCAGGCATTCAGGTTTCTCTTTGATATGTAAAGCCTGGCCGTGGTCTCAGAAGAGGACATGCCACCAAGTACCACTTCAGTCAGTACATGACTCTCCACTGATTTTAATGTATATTTAATCAAGTCCCATACAAGTGCTACATGGGTCACCAATCACTCATCACTTTTGCATGTTGTACATAAATCTCATTTTAGGAAGGTTTTCCTGATATTCATCTTCCACATTCTCTGGATCATTTTGCTATTCTCTCTCAGTTATATCCTTCATTGAAGCTTTTGGAACAATTCCTTTTCCACCTTGGTGTTTAAGTCTTTGAAAGATTTATAGACAGCTACATGCCCTCTTAGCTGTTAGAACAATATATTTGCTTATATTTAGTTTTTAATCTTGTTTCATGAAATCAAGACTTTCAGAACCACAGTCATGGCCATGGACTGAAATCCCACCAGTTTGCACTTGAAACAAATCACAACTCCTGAAAAATCTTAAAAGATGCACACAAAATGAAAAATAAAAAAGAATTTTTCTTCCAACAAGTCATCTGATGTGCCATAGTTTGAAACACACAACTGCACAAATCATATTCATTATCCTGGAAGATTCACAAGCAAGAAATACAAAGCACTGAACACAGTGCAGTGTGTTGTCCACACATGTTTAATTCTTCCTATTTAACCCATCTATTTAACCTGGGTCTTTATGGTTAGATTGTGAAAACCTCACAGAAAAGGGCTGTATAGAGCTGTCTCATCTCAAAGAGTGAGACTTTCTGACTCAGTGCTCCCTGGTGTAAGAGGAGTACATGTTGCCCTCTGATCCAGCGTGATGTGGGTCTGCTACAGGCCTCCAGCCTCCAGTTACTGAACCTGACTCTTTACCTCAAGTTGGAGTGACAGTTTATGCTTGCAGCTTTAGAAGGTCTTTATTCAGTCCCCAGTGTGTGGAGCAAGATGATATCCATCTCATATGTATTATGGCATATGACGTCATAAGGGCCTGCATGCTCTTCCTGGAACACCCAGTCACCTCTTCAGGCTAGTTCATGGGACAGATGTGTGCCCCAGGGCAGGAGTCCTAGCACTTTCATGAGCAGGTAGATTGGAATTTTACACAACACTTAAACAGGTTGGTGGAACAGCAAAAAAACAACAAGGAGTCGTGTGGCACTTTGAGACTAACAGATTTATTTTTTGCATGAGCTTTCGTGGGAGAAAAATCCCACTTCTCACATCCTCCCTCCTAGGCTATGTCTGTGCTAGGAAAAGTTAGTTTGAATTTGTTAATTCAAACTCATAAGTTCGAGTTCAGTTCAAAATAAACTTGAACTTTTTAGTTTGAATTAACTAAGTGGACTAATTCAACTTAACATTAAGTCGAATTAGTCCACTTTGTTAATCTGAACTAACTGCCCTTAATTTGAATTTATTAAATTTGAACTAAAGGTTAGTCATAGTCTACATTGTCCTTAGTTCAAACTAATGATAACACTAAGGGCTTAGTTTGAACTAACCAGCAGGTCTTACTAGTTCGAACTAAGCTTTCATTAGTTTGAATTAAGGAATTCCTTCATTCGAACTAATGAAAGCCTAGTATAGACAGGTACTAAGTTAGTTCGAATTAAGGAGGCTTAATTCGAACTAACTTGCAAGTATAGGCATACCTGTAGTAAACTTTGTGTAAGGGCCAGGCAGCATCTTTCATTAGCACCAGTCACCCCAGTATGTAGGTGCCATCAAAGACAGATGTACCCACAAGTGCTAGTCTTCACAGTGCGAGAAAGGAATTAGTACCACCTTGGTGACTAAAGACTGCAAAAGAAATGCATACACAAATCCATATAATGTGCACAAAGTTGAGTAATTGCACCCAGTGACAGAACCTGATAGTTAGGGCACTCACGTGGGATATGGGAATCCCAGGCTCAAGTCCTTGCCCTCTGCTTGATTCAGAGCAGAGACTTGATCTTGTCTTCCTCAAATCTCAGTTGAGTGCATTAACCACCAAGGCTATGTCAACATGTGCCACAGGAGGTTTGAACTTGTTGTTGTCAAACTAAGAAGTCTGAAGTTAGTTCAAACTAACACTTAGTTTGAACTTCTTAAATTCGACCTAAGCATTAGTCCAGGTGTTGGCCAGACTTACTCAGGTGATTAGTCTGGACTAAGTGCTGGTAATAACTATTTTGAACTAAGCTTTCCTTAGTTCAAACTAAGAAATTTCTTAGTTACAACTAGGGAATGCCTAGTGTGGCCATGGGCTAAATTAGTAGACTAATTTGCCAGTGTAGACATAGCCCAAGATGCTGGATATTCTACAATGGTGGAGTCTCTCATTCTCCCCCACTTTACACCCCAGCCCCCAAAAAATAATCCACCCTGGAGCTGGGAAATCTTCCTAATGAAACCTGTACCTTTCCTTGTAAAATTTGGTTTCAATAAATCAACATCTTCTGATCAAAAAATTCACAACCAGTTGTAGTGATTAGGCATTCTTTGTGGACAGACCTCAGCTTGAGGACTTTTCTGCCCAACTTTCATTTTTTTATATAAATCTTAATTGCCTGGGAGTTTTTGTCAAATGATCACAAGTCTCCTCATTGTCTTGTGGGCTTTCAGCTTGTCTCTTTTTACCACCTTTCTTCAATCAGAATGCCAGTCAAATGCAACCCACTAGCTCAGTCCACTTCAGTCTCTCAGATCATGATAAAGAAGAGGACCAAAGTTACCTCATCTCTGTTTATTTCAGAGGACCTCATCACATCAGTCTTACTTCCTGCTACTTTGAAATCCCAATGCAGGCAGAAAAGCTGTCGTCCTTTCAGTTGTTCCATTACAACCTTCTTCACAATTTAGAGAAACTGAAGTATGCCATTTTCTTTCAATTCCATCATATTTAAATCTCTAATTGTACTCTGACATCTTCCTAATCATTGTACTTTACTTAATGTTTCCCCAGTAGGCTTCACTTTCCTTTCTGTTTGGATAAAGGGAATCAGACATGTGGCAGTATCAGCTTGAATAGCAGGCCAGTACAATGGATGAAATCACTTAAAGTCAAAGATATTTAATAGTGTATTTGTAAATAAAATGTACTTTATGCAAAAGACCTTTTCAATCTGCAGAGGAAAATCTCTCGTGTGGGTGTGTGACTCCTTTAATGTATGAAAGCTCTAGGAGCTCCTGCAGTGTTCAATCTCTTATCAACTTTTCTTTAATTAAGATTAAGAACTCTTTGAGATAGAAACTATCATTTTTATTAGCTGTGTACAGCACCATCCATAAAGGTCTGTGATCCATAGTTGGGACCACAATGTGCCACCATGATAAAGAAATAAGAACAAGCTTAAAGGTTTTGTGTCATATTCAGTTCTGAAGGTTCCCAAAGGCCAAGGAGCTTGTGAAATAGGACTTTATGCTTGGACTCGTCAAAAATTTCTTAGAGATTGTTGTTACATTATATATCAGGCATGGCCAAACTGCAGCTCAGGAGCCACATGTGGATCTTGAATGAAAAACTGTGGCTCCCGGAAAAACGTCAGCAAATCAATTTAGGAAAGCAGCCCCCGCCTAGGATTTCAGGAGGGGGTCGGGACAGTGGGGAGAAGGGCAGCATGGTCAGGATTTTAAAAAACTTGCCACTAGCCTGCAGTCTTCTACATCAAGCAGCAGCTAAGTTTTTACCTTTATAGGCCTAATTTTCCTGGTAACCTTAAGTATTAGAATCTGACATAAGTAGGATCACTATTTGTCTTCTTTTTACGATAAAATTAAAGTGTGCAATGAGTTTTAAACTTAGTAATTTTGGAGTAGGTAAAAGTATATGGCTATATGCCTCAGTGCGGCTCTCGAAGGTTTAATAATCAACCTGTGTGGCTCTTGAGTTCCATAACTTTGCCCACCCCTGTTATAATTCTAGAGTTAGGCCAGATGTGGAGAAATCAGCTACAGATCCCCCAACTGCAAGGGTGCAAGTTCTGTTTCAGGCCCATTTCTTGTTACCTTACATCATTACTAACCTTGGAGAACAAAGGCTATGTCTACATCTAACTGCTTAGTCCAAACTAAGCAGTTTAGAGTTAGTTTGAACTAACCACCAGTAGTTCGAACAAACCAGAACTTTTTTGTTTGAACTAACCATGTTTTTTTCAGTTCGAACTAAGCAGTTAGTTCAAACTAACTTTTTAATTTGAACTAAAAAACACAGTTAGTTTGAGCTAATTACTTAGTTCAAACTTACTTGGTTCAAACTAGCATGGCTACATGGTGCTAATTTGACCTAAAATTAGAACTAAGTTCAAACTAAGCAGTTAGTTCGAATGGGATCAAATTAGTCTGAATTAAGCCTCTTTAATCCAGACTAATTTGCTAGTGTAGGCATAGCCAAAGATAGTAAATGACAGCTATCTAGATCTAAAAAGCATACTGATTGCTATCACACCTTGGGGCCTAAGCAGCAGAAATAGATAACCCTCTGCCCCAAGACTTTTATTAAGACATGCTAAGGTTGGGATTGATGGCTAATGGGTCTGATACTGAATTTTGAGTGAAGCCTTCCTTCAAGAAGCTTGAAATAAGAAGTAGGGCCAAGTCAGTAATGAGCAAAAGCTGTTTGTGTGTGCTGACTCTTTTGTGGCCTTTCTCCAGTTCCTAGCATCCACATAGAATCATAGAATCATAGGGTTGGAAGGGACCCCACAAGGTCATCTAGTCCAACCCCCTGCCAAAAGAAGCAGGACCACTCCCATTAGATCATCCCAGTCAGTGTTTTGTCCAGCTGGGACTTGAACACCTCCAGAGATGGAGATTCCACCACCTCCCTAGGCAACTTATTCCAATGCTTCACCACTCGCCTAGTAAGGAAGTTTTTCCTAATATCCAGCCTGGACCGCCCCAGCTGTAACTTGAAACCATTGCTTCTCGTTCTGCCCTCTGTTACTACCGAGAACAGTCGAGCTCCCTCCTCCTTGGAGCAACCCTTCAAGTAGTTGAAGGTTGCTATCAAATCCCCCCTCAGTCTTCTCTTCTGCAGGCTAAATAAGCCTAGTTCCTTCAGTCTTTCTTCATAGGGCTTGTGCTCCAGCCCTTTGATCATTTTGGTTGCCCTCCTCTGGACTCTCTCTAATTTGTCCATGTCCTTTTTGTAGTGGGGAGCCCAAAACTGGACACAGTATTCCAGATGTGGCCTCACTAGTGCAGAATAGAGGGGAATGATCACATCCCTGGATCTGCTGGTAACACTTCTTCTGATGCAGCCCAGTATGCCATTGGCCTTTTTGGCAGCAAGAGCACACTGCTGACTCATATCCAGCTTCCCATCCACCATGACTCCCAGGTCCTTTTCTCCAGTGCTGCTATTTAGCTGATCACTCCCCAGCCTGTAGCAGTACATGGGGTTTTTTCGTCCCAAGTGCAGGATTTTACACTTATCCTTGTTGAACCTCATGAGATTCCTCTTGGCCCACTGCTCCAGTTTGTCTAGGTCTCCCTGAATCCTGTCTCTGCCCTCTAGGGTGTCTACCGTTCCCCCCAGTTTGGTATCATCTGCAAACTTACTAAGTGTGCAATCTATCCCATCATCCAGATCATTAATGAAAACATTGAACAGAACTGGCCCCAGGACCGACCCCTGGGGCACACCACTTGTTACTGCCTGCCAACTTGACATGGAGCCATTGATTCCTACACGCTGAAACCGTTGTTCTAGCCAGTTTTCTATCCACCTTACAGTCCATGCATCTAACCCATACTTCCTTAATTTGCCAATGAGAATGCTGTGGGAAACCGTATCAAAAGCCTTGCTAAAGTCAAGGTATATGACATCAACGGCTCTTCCCGCATCCACAAATCCAGTCATCTCATCATAGAAGGCGATGAGGTTGGTCAGGCATGATTTACCCTTGGTAAATCCATGCTGACTATTCCTGATTACTCTATTTTCCTCCAAGTGTTTCAGGATGGATTCTTTGAGAAGCTGCTCCATGATTTTTCCAGGGATTGAGGTGAGGCTGACAGGTCTGTAATTCCCTGGATCCTCCTTTTTGCCTTTCTTGAAGATAGGTACTATATTTGCTTTTTTCCAGTCCTCTGGCACCTCCCCTGTTCGCCACGAGTTTTCAAAGATAATGGCCAATGGTACTGCTATCTCATCAGCCAGCTCCCTCAGCACCCTCGGATGCAGTTCATCCGGCCCCATGGACTTGTGCACATCTAGTTTCTTTAAGCAGTCCCTAACCTGACCTACTGTCACCAAGGGCCTCTCTTCTTCTCCCCAGTCCCCCGTACCTAGTGTAGTGGGCTGGGAGCTGACCTTGCTTGTGAAAACTGAAGTAAAAAAAGCATTGAGGACTTCAGCTTTTTCCTCATCCTCTGTCACGAGGATGCCTGCCCCATTCAGTAAGGGACCTATACCATCCCTGATCCTCTTCTTGTTATTGATATACTTGTAGAACCCCTTCCTGTTATCCTTCACATCCCTTGCTAGTCGCAACTCCATTTGTCCTTTGGCCTTTCTGATTTTATCCCTGCAGTCCCGAGCAATGTCTTTATATGCCTCCTTAGTCATCTGTCCTAGCTTCCACATCACAAAAAACACCCACTGGACAAGTCTAGATCAACAGCAGTGAAGAACTACAACAATCTGGTGGCTGTTGGGAGACTATGAGCCTGAGTTTTATGGGTGCTTAGAGCATCCAGTGCTCATTGATTTCAGTTGAATTTCTCAGTACTTAGCAAGTCTGAAAACCAAACTGTTTGTGAGTTGAATTGATTGTCACAGTTCCTATTCCTAATGGAAGTGCCCATGTCACAATACAATTTTATGTGGATATCATGCCAGATGTTTGAGCTGAGGAGGATTGATTAGGCTATAGAAACGGAGCTCCTCTCCCACACATGTGCTAGAGGTAATCTCAGCAGGTCAAGGCTGAGGCACAGCAGAAAGAAGATTGCACCAGTACTGCCTTAGTTGTCTCTCTTCCACAAATGAAAGGGGGACTTCAGTCACTAGGCTGTCAATCTGACACCTATTTCAGAAAAAAAAATAACCCACCACAGTGACATTTTCTTTCTTCTTCTCATTTCAGGTTTCTTTTTATTCCATCCTCTGTTACAGGATTGGACTCAAGATTTTAAAGAAAAATCTGAAACACTTTGATTGTCTGCTCCCCTAAGACATGCAACCTCCCTCGCCCTCACCACCACAGTTGCTTTACATCTGACACTGCCATGATCAAACTTCTTCAAATTTAACTAGGCCTATTAATATCTCAGGCTCTGTCATTACAGCGCTGTCTTGGCTGTTATCACTTGCCTCTTCCGTGTACCTTTCAATCAAAGCAATGTAACATTTATCTCCGAATGAAAAAACATTGTGTTTTACTCGAGGCTTCAAATCATTAATTCATGGTAAGATACACATGCCGCCTTTGCTGGCTTCCTGCTTGAAGATTTGCTTAAAAGGACCATTTGTAGTCAGCAGATTTTTATCCTTGTATTTGTCTGATCATTTGAAAAGTCAAAAATGATTTGAAGAATCACAGCTGAAACAAAGCAGAATCTCTCCTTATTAAAGAGGATTTTTGTACGTGGGAAAACTTATAGATGTAATTGGACTTAAATATAAATTTGCTCATCAAAACATCCCTCTTCCTTCTATTCATGTCCCCTTTGCATCTGCCATTGTCTTGTCACATGAACAGTTTTCCTCATTATTTAACTAGTTTTTTTTTTTTTTAATAAGCTCCTTGCCATCATGGAATCTGAAACCCTTTCAGGGCATCTGATAACTCTTAGTCAGTACATCCAAGCTCATGGGGTTATGTATTTTAAGGTCAGAAGTGGGCATCTTATTTGAGCTTCTAGATTTCATGAGCCAAAGAATTTCAGGCAGATACCCTCTGTATTGAACCCAGCATCTTTCAGCAGAGTACTAATTAACAAGAAATAACTAAATGTCAGACAACTAATGGTCTCTTTGCCAAATCATCATAATATACCAAGCCATACATAATGGGCCAGGTTGGCAACTCTTCTTTTTTACATGAAAAAGTGTTGCTTTAAAAAATACTTGAGATTAGAATGTGATATGGGAATAGGGGGAAAAAAAACAGAAAGCTTTTTTCACTGACCCACCCACCCACTCACAGTTCCCCTCCAGCATGCAGAAAGTGGAACCTCTTATGCTAACCAGTAGTGTCCCATTGTTTCTTTGTACTGCCCCATTGCTCTGCATCTTTCTGTTGCCTTTTGTCTACTTAGATTGGAAGCTCCCTGGTGCAGGGTACGGCTTTTTCTTTTGAGCTTGTACAGAGCCCAGCACATGGGAACCTGGTCCATGGTGGATGCTCCAAATCACTATGATAAAACAATTTAAAAATAATAATATTGCAAGCCCTTGGACTTCTTCACTCAAAGGGGTCAAATGAGAAAGACACACTAACCTGAGGGGGGGGGCCTCATTAGCCATGGCAAAACATGCAATACAGTTGCTGAAGGAATGGTGTACCTAGCACACTCCTTATGGAACTGTTTTCCCCAGTTCTCATATGGGGTCCCCAAACTCTACATTCACTAACAACTTCCAGGGACATTGGAACATGGCAAAGCTCATTCCTGTGAAGTGAGCCCAGTACAAAGATAAGCATTATTTATGACCTCGATGTAAGAGTCAAGTGACAGTCTTTGTGCAGGCCCTCTGCATGGCATGACTTTCAACCCAGGAGACTATACTAGCTTTTACAATACATGCAATGAACACTTCATTTTCTACACAAACCTTAGGTAGCTAGACCATCATTGTGTCCTTCTCTCTAGAGTAGTTCAGAGTATTTTCTGGCTGCCATTACATGTACATTTATGGCATAACATCTTAAAATAAGAAATTATTGTAGCTAAGGAAATGGGTCAATTTTTACATTCACTTATTGTGGCACTCACAAAAATGTGTATATATTTTTTCCCTGTGACCTTATTCAGGTATCATTTCTGATGTGCACTGTGGCCTAATATGAACTATGACACCTTAGTTCTCCACCTGTCTTAGCAATGACCCAACCAGCTTTCACTCCCTTATCTCCTGATTTGACCATGAGGTATGTTTTTCAATTCAAAATGTCTCAAGTAACAAGTCTCAGTCATATCAGCAGCAAGGTTGTCTCAGCTTCTTTCTTTTCACAGCATCTACTCTCCTGTTTATTCTCCTTGACTAGTTCTGCCTGACCTTATGATAAAAACAAAAGTATTGGCATGGGAATTGTCTTTCCCAGTCATCTTACAGATCTTTTTAATAAAGAAAAGGAGGGTTTTTAATTTTAAGTAACAATGCAAATTAAATTTAAAAAGCAAGAGTGCCAGTAGGAATCATAGAAACTAGAAGAGGTCATCGAGTCCAATCCCCTGCATGATCAAGTACCCTCTTAAACCATTCCTCACAGGTGCTCGTCTATCTTGTTCTTAAAAACTTCCAGTGATGGAGATTCCACAACCTGCTAGGAAACTTATTCCAGTGGTTAATCACCCTGACAGTTAGGAATTTCTTTCCTAATGTCCAACCTATACCTCCTTTGCCATAATTTAAGCCCATTGCTTCCCGTCCTATCATCGGCAGTGTAAGCAAGTCCCGAGTTCCACCCACCTGGAGGGCACCTCCTGGTGGTGTTGTGGAGAAGTTACTGCTCAAGTGGTCCTATAGTCCACCCCTTCCAGGGAGAGAAAAGGGAAAACGGTATGTTTCAACCCCTCAGTGGGGGAAACAAGTTGTCTCTAGCCCTGAGGTAGGACACTCCAACAATAGTCCAGGCCTTTCAGGTAGGGCACACAAACAACAAGTCCTTAGGTTAGGGGGTAAACAACTCTAGGTATCAGACGAGTCTTCAGTTTCAGGATGCACAGCCCCACAGCTAGTGCCATCTTAGAGAAGGGGAGAGGAGAAGGGGGACACAGGCCCGCCCAACTCCATTGTGTCCCAGCCCAGGGCCCTGACAGTGGCCGAGGATTCAAGCACAGGTTCAGCAGGGCTCTGGCCGCAACACTTGACTCCAGTATGGGGCTCAGGCCCGGATGCTTGTGGTGTAATGCCCCTGGGCCACTGCCTTCCCTCTCTCCCAGTAGTACCTGTTTGGCCCCTTTGGCAGAGTCTTCCAGGTAGATGTCCAGGGGCAAGCAGCAGAAGCCCTCCATTTCATCTGGCAGGGTAAGTCAGGCAGCTCCACTTGGACCTCCATCTCCTCTGCTGGGGGCATTTCAGGGAGCTACACTTGGTCCTCTGCAAGAGGCAGCTCCTCCAGATCCTGGCCCCTAGGGGGATTGTCTTCCTCCACAGCAAGTGGCAATTCCTCTAGGTCACAGCAAGGTGGTGTTGGGAATGGGTCCCAGAAGCCTGGGGCTTCAGAGGAAAACTCAGGGATCCCTGACTCCAGCAGCTCCCCAGCTCTCCATCACCAAGAGGCATTGAACCTTCCACAGGAATACCTACCATGGGAGGCCCAAGCCAGCCCTCCCAATACTGCGATGGAGGTCCATGCCTTGGCCTGAGGGATGGCTGGAGCTGAGCAGCTGATTGAAAACCATCCTTCCTCCTTGGTGGCCAGGGCTGAACTGAGCTGCTTGGCCTTGTTTTTATCCTTCCTGTCCCTCCCCCTGACTTTTGGTTTGATGGACAGGCATCTCCAGGCCCCACCCACCAGCTGTCCATCTCCAGAGGTGGTCATATTGCCTCCTTTCCCTCTGGAGATGGCCATGTTGCCTCTTTTGCCTCTGGGGGAGGCCATGGTGCCTCTGTGCAGGCAGTTAAGGAGAAAAATTGTTCTCCCTCTTCCCCTCACAACCTCTTAAATATTTGAAAACTGTTACCAGGTCTTTATTGAATTTCATTCTGTTTACCTCAGACCATTTCATCATTTTGTCCAAATCATTTTGAATTGTGATCCTATCCTCCAAAGTACTTGCAATCCCTTCCAGCTTGATATCCTCAGCAAACTTTATAAGTGTACTCTTTATGCCAGCAGCTAAATCATTAAAGAAAATATTGAACAGAACCCCGAACTGATCACTGTGGTACCCCGCTCATTATGTCCTTTCAGCAGGACTGTGTGCCATTGATAACTAGTCTCTGGAAATGGTTATTCAATGAATATTTCACACACCTTGAAGTAGCTCCATCCAGACTGTATTTCCCTAGTTTGTTAATGAGAAGATAATGTGAGACTGTATCAAAAGCCTTACTAAAGTCTAAATACACCACACCTACCACTTCACCTCTATCCAGAATTCTTGTTACCCCATCATAGAAAACTATCAGATTGGTTTGATATGATTTGTTTTAGACAAATCCTTGCTGACTATTATTCCCTTTAGATGCTTGCTAATCGATTCTTTAATTATTTGCTCCATTATTTTTCCTGGGACAGAGGTTAAGCTGACTGGTCTATAATTTCTTGGGTTGTCCTTATTTTCCTTTTGATATATGGGCACTTGATTGATGGGCACTATAATGGCTCTTTTCCAATCCTCTGGGACCTCGCCAGTCTTCCATGATTTTTCAAAGACAATAGCCAATGGCTCAGATATCTCCTGAGTCAGCTCCTTGAATGTTCTAGGGTACGTATCATTAGACCCTGGTAACTTTAAGACATCTAACTTGTCTAGGTAATTTTAAAGCTGCTCTTTTCCTATAAGATTCTTCTATTCACTTTTGCAAGGCAATTGTATGGTTTGATACCCAATATGGCATGCAATGTTCTTTTATCATCACATATTCCACATGAGTGCTATGGTATCATGTTTCCTGCAGCATCATGTATGTGTGCCCATGGGGAGCAGGTTATATGGTTCTGGGGGGAGGGTATCAAAGAGAACTCTCTTCCAGCAGCAGTAAACAGCCAAAGCTGTCAGCAAACAGAGAGGCTGGAGAGGTGCATGATAAAAGAATCACCTTGGCAAGAGAGGAGGGGGCTAAGAGGAGACTGAAAACAAAGTGAGACAGTTTGAATAGAAGAGAAGCTGCTGTTGACTTGGGCTAGAGAAACACCATCTTAGATGTATGTGCAAGACACGCAGCCTACCTCACATTGCCAGGGGGGCCTGGTCTGGCTGAAAATCACCAAACAGCCAGACTTGGGGGTAAGAAAGATGAGAACAAACTGAAGTGTGATCCTAAACAGTGTTATAGCATAGTCTATATGTTTTATCTTTTATCTTCTTGTGCACTGATTTCCTATACACTCACTTAGCGTCATATCCTGATCAGTAAACTAGCTGCTGTTTAAAGCTGTGTGTACTTTAGAGGGTATTAGTGAGGAAGGTTTGGCACATTCCATTTCTTTGTTAAATGGACAGCTCCCAGCCCCTGTAAGATACAAGTTCCCACTGTGATATCTGGGCCCGGGGGAGCTTGCTAGGCAACTGCCATCGGAGCAATGGGAGTGTACGCTCTCACTGCCTGGGAGTGATTACATGCAGGAGGTTGATTTGGACTGACTCTAGAGTGAGTGGTCACACAGCAATGTGGAGTGAATTGGGGCTCAGGAGTGGAGGTCTGGGGGCACGCCGGACCAGAACCAAGGAGCAACATGTCACAGATGGAGATTCCATAATCTTGCTAGGCAATTTATCCCAGTTCTTAATCACCCTAACAGTTAGGAATTTTTCCCTAATGTCCAACCTAAAACTCCCTTGCCATAATTTAAATCTATTGTTTCTTTTCCTATCATCAGTGGTTAAGGAGAATAATTTTTCTCCCTCCTCCTAACAACCTTATATGCTCCTCTCAGTCTCATTGTAATGAGTAGACCCAAAACTTAACAATCATGCAATGGAACTCTATGATTAGAAATTAAATTGATTTCTGCTTAAATTGTAAACTTGATACCTTTGAGGATTTTTTTTGAGCTCTCTAATTACATTATGACTGAGACAAAGAGAAGAAGGCTAGTCCTGTGTTTAACACATTAAACTAGAAGTCCAGTGATTCATGTTCACTTCCTGTGAGACCCTCAGCAAAGCACCTGATCTTTCTGCACCTGTTTCCCATCTGTAAAAATGGGGATAATGCTTCTTTGTCTCACAGGATGTTGTAAAGATAAATTCGTCAGTGTCTCAAAGGTAATTAGCTTTTATGGCATGAATAAGGCATATACAAGTATAAAGGTAAGATCAAAATAAATTCTTTATATAAAAATTCAAGCATAGTCAATTATTTGTGGATAATATGGTTCATATTCCAGATTGGAGGAATGAGTTGAATTCATTTTTTAATTCTTTTTATACAACATGTCTGTTGATTTATACCTTTTCATTTATTCTTCTCTATGGTATGAATAAAAATTTACTTTAAACCAGAAAAATATACGTTTCCTTTGTAAGCTTCCAAATCCCTCTTCCACACAATTCATTTAATTAACCCTCCACCCAAGAGACTGATTCACAAGTCTCTCAGTCGTCCTTTCTATGCAGCAAGAATCAATAAAGCAGCAACATTGTCAAGTACATTGCAAATACATTTATGTATATTTGTTATTGGTAGTACCTCAAGTGTTCATGTAAACAGTGCAGCTCCAGAGTTCTTGCCTCTGTGGGGGGACATTATTATTCATAAAATATTGTATATTGTTGTTTATCTGAAATATCATTATGCAGGGAATTCTTTAAATTAAATTCTGTCTGTACTGTAGATCTTGGCTTCAGGTGTGTGTGCACACGTGCATGTGCATGCGCACACTCGTGCACAGATGTATTAAAGACACACACAATCGTTAAAGATGTAGGAATTTTAGAAGGATTCGGCATTGTCCGAGCAGTCTTCAATAGGAGCAGAGTTAACTCTTAGTTCATTTTCCTGAAGCTGGAGGGCATATAATGCTTAAAGACACTTCATTGACAATGCTTCTGCTCAGGTACATGTTTTTGCAGTGCCTGGCTTAAATTTTGCCAGGGAAATTGTTCCCAGATGATTTCTGTACTAAAAAACAAGAAACATCCACTATCCTCTATGGTATCACAGAGGAAAATAGACATCCTATCTGTTTGCAAACAGTGCTTCTTTACATCTAAACACTGAAGGAAAACAATAATTAGGGATGGCTGGCTCTGTTAGAGCTAAATCTTGCGTAGTGCTGAGTACTCCTGCAAGATTAAGAGCATAAAAATGACAATACTAGGTCAGACCAATGGTCCACATAGCCCATTAACTTATCTTCCCACAGTAGCTGGTAACAGTTGATTCACAGGGAATGAACAGAACAGGGCTATTGTCAAAAGAGCCATCCCCTGTTGTCTAGTCCCAACTTCTGGCAGTCAGAGATTGTAGTGCCATCCAGCTCGTGTGGAGACATACCAAATATCTTGGCTAATAGTTATTAATATACCTATTCTCCATGACTTTACCTAATTCTTTTTAGAACTCAATTACACTTTTGACCCTCACATGCTCTGGCAACAAGTCCCAAAGGTGTGCTGTTTCGTGTTAAAAAATAAAAGCTCTTATGTTAATTTTAAATCTGCTGACAATTAATTTCATTGGAAGGCCCTGTTTCTTGCATCATGTGAATGGTAAATACACATACCTATACGTTTTTTCTGCACCAGTCATACCCCCCACTTACTTGTCTCTTGAACAGTCCCTGTCATTTTATGAAAATGTCCTCCTATGAAAGATGCTCCATACACCTAATCATTTGTATTGGCTTTCTTTGTACTTTTTCCCATTCTAATGGATCCTTTTTCATATGGAGTGACCAAAACTGCACACAGTATTTTAGGTGTGAGCAAACTATGGATTTATCTAATGGCATTATGATAGATAATAAGACAGAATGTATCTGTTTCCTAATTGTAGCGAGGGCATGTGGCCTCTCTCAGGGATGGAAAGGGAGGGACTGCTTACCCCTAGTGGGTAGAGCCACAACCATCCTGTCTACCGCACCAGCAGGGGAGCAGGGCAGGAAGTACAGAAGGAGAGCCCTGGAGCTCAATCTGGGCTGAGCTGCCAGAGGAGAAGGACATCTGTCCACTCAACCTGGTGCCCCAGCCTGACTGCTGTTGGGCTGAGGAGCTGCCTGGGGCCCTGAGGAACTGTCCATCACCTCTGACTCTCAGATGCTGTCAGTTATCTATGATCCAGAGGAGCTGCCAGCTACCTATGATGAGGAAGAGTCATCACCTGGATGTGTCCTAAAAGAGCTGCCTTCCACAGGTGACTCCAAGGAGATGCTGAACCTGCTGCCAGTCATCATCAAAGGGCTGTGCAACCTGCCCGTGGCAGCAGGGCCATAACTATAGCAGGGCAAATGGGGCAAAGCCCCAGGCTCAAATTTAAAAGGGCACTAGATCCGGAGCCAGGGAAGGTGCTCCCCCTCCAGCTGATTCTGGCCACGGCAGGAAAGGGACCCCCTCCTGCCTGGCACTGGCCACGTTTGCCAGAAGGTGGCAGGAGGAGTAGAAGACAACTCTCTGCTGACCATGGCCACAATCAGCCAGCCAGTGGGGGAAGACAAACCCCCTTCCCAGCCATGGCTGTGATTGGTGGGCCAGCAGGGGAACCTGACCTGCCCAGCCAGGGTACTGGGGTCCGATTTGGCTGCCCGCCGCAAGGACAGATCAGGCCCAGAATGGATCAGGGAAAAGGTGGGGGAGTGCCTTCGGGCTGCTTGCCCTGGGTGCCAGATACTCTAGTTATGGCCCTGCCTGGCAGAATACCCCAAGCAGGCTGGAGGTGATCCAGAGGACCAGGTACTCCATGGAGAGGAGGAGGAAGTAGTTCAAGGGAGCTGAATGACAGTCTGGTGGTCTTGAAGCCTGCAACTATATCAGTGAGTTGTGGATGAAGTCCTGCTGACCCAGTGGCAGATTGCTCTGCTGCTGACAGGGACATGGGCTGGGACACAGTGGAGTCAGGAGAGCCTGTGTCCCCCTTCTACCTTCCCCATCACCCCGGGGTGGTCCCTTCATCCCAGCCTGTAAAGCTTCCAAAGTATATAGACTGTTTGCCCTGCTTAGGTCCAATGTTCCCTCTAATTACTTGTAGACTGTGTGTGCAAACAATTTCTTTGTGTGCGCAAGAACATTTCTTTGTGAGCACCAATATTAGCACTATTGAATTTTTCTGTGCACACTTAATTTTGTTTTGTGCGCAGGTTTCATGACATGTGTGTGCGTGCACACGCGCACAGCTTAGAGGGAACAGTGCTTAGGTCTATAAATTGTGTGTTTGCCCTGTCCAAGCTGCCTAGAGACTGCTTACCTGCCCTGCTCTGCCCTGCCTGAGGACCAGGCCCCAGAAATTGATTTGCCCTGCAGAGAGCCAGAGTTTGCTTACTCACTCCACGCTATTTGAGAGGTCTATGGACAACCTGCTCACCCTGCTAAGAGCTAAAAGAAGCTTACTCACACACCCTTCCTGAGGGTTTGGGACTAGAGACTGCTTGCTTAGAGATGGAGTAAACACCTGTGACCCTGGAAGCTATCAGGATCCCTGCCTCTAGTGCTAATTCCTCTTTTGTTTGAGTCTGCACCCCCAGGAGTGTGGTAGCAAACGGATGTGGCCTCTGTCCCAGACAGACAAGGAGGGGACAGTCCAATGCCTTACATTCATAGGTTCTAATGTTCTGCTAGGGATTTTTTGACTGTCGCTGCATATTCAGCAGATGTTTTTGGAGAACTATTCACAATGATTCAAAGATCTCTTCCATGAGTACTAGTGCTTAATTTAGACTTCATCATTTGTATGTATTGTTGAGATTATGTTTTCCAAAGTGCATTACTTTGCATTTATCAACATTACATTTCATCTGCCATTTTGTTGCCCAATCCTCCAGTCTTGTGAGATCCCTTTATAACTCTTCTCAATCAGCTTTGAACTTAATGAGCTGATGTAATCTTCTGTCATCTATATATTTTGCCCTATTTACTTCTTTTTCCAGCTCACTTATAAGTACATTGAACAGTACTAGTCCCAATCTGGAGCATTGGGAGACCCCACTATTGACCACTCTGTACTGCAAAAACTGTCCATTTATTCCCACCCTTTATTTACTATTTTTAACCAGTTACTGATCCATGAGAAGATTTCCCCTCATCTCTAATGACTGATTACTTTGCATAGGAGTCTTTGGTAAGGGATCTTGTCAAAGGCTTTCTGAAAGTGCAAGTAGACTAGATGCAGGAGATTACCCTTGCCCATGTGTTTCTTGAGACCCTCAAAAAATGCTAATATATTTGACAGGCACGGTTCTCCTTTACAAAAGTTATGTTAACTCTTCCTGAAAGTCTTGTGTTGATCTAGGTGTTTGAGAATTCTGTTCTTTACTCTAGTTTCTTACAAATCAGTAATTGCCAGGATTACAATCCTACTCACTTTTAATAATCCCTGTCCCCTTGTCAAAGGATTCTAGGGATCAAAGTATGGCAGGCTAGAGCTTCGTAATCAGGAAGAGAGTCTTGCTAGGAAGCCCTCAGTCTTTCCTAGCAGGCTCAGAACACAGCCCCCCAAGCAGACCATAGTATAAATTTCAATCAAGCATACACACAATACCAAACAGACAACAACCCCACCAGCTCAAGTGTCATGTAACTACCCCTCCATCACCTGGAGAACTGCTTCACAGAACTCCCTTGTTTGTTACTCCTGTTCACTAGGTTATGGACAGTCTCAACTCCTACCAAAGTAACATGAAGGCTCTCAGGCTCAGATTCTCAAAGGGTATGTCTACACTGAAAAGTTTTTTTTCAAAATAATGAGGCTTATTTTGAAAAAACTTTCACCTGTCCATGCAGGCATTTTGTTATTTCAAAATAAGTGCTTAGTTATTTTGAAAAAGTGGGCCGCTATTTCAAAATAACTAAACCTGCTTTTATTTTGAAAAAGCAATTATTTTGAAATAAGCCATTCCAAGCCACAGAATTGGCTTTTTTAGAAATAATGGCCCTATCCTTTTCTTGGCCATCCCCTATTTCGAAACACAGAGGCTAGGGAAGACTCTCTATTTCGAAATAATAAATCTGAAATAATACTATTTCAAAATAATTATTTTGAAATAAATTCAAAATAGTAATTTCAAAATAAACTATTTTAAAATATCTTTGGCAGTGTAAACATAGCCAAAGGGATTTAGATGCCTATCTCCCATTGAAATTATTGGGACTTATGTCTGACTTTGAAGATGTGGGTTCAGCTGCTTTCAGGATAGATCTTTAAGTCTCCCACAGTGTAAATGAAAGGTGATTTACTCTACACTAGGTCTACATCAGGGGTGTCACTGGTGCTGGGCTTACAGGACTCGAGCCCCGAGTCCCAGAGCCTGAGCCCCAAGTCTGCCCCAGGCTGGCTGCAGCAGCTGCAGCACCAGCAGCAGCGCACAAGCCCTGAATATCAGCATGCCAAGCCCCAGATCTTTTTCCAGGGTAGCGGTGTTCCTGGTCTACATTATGGAAATGTAGCTACCAGTGCAGACAAAGACTTAGCTGGGCTCCAAAGGTCAAATACAGACTTATGGACTTCCTAATTTTGGCTCAGTATTAGCTAAAGTAGCTAAGCTGATATCTTTTATTGAACCAACTTCTGTTGCTAAGAGAGACAAGCTTCTGAGCATATGCAGAGTACTTTTAACTGCTCCCATCACCCATGTTATGGACTCTAAGGTCAGAAGAGACCAGGATGATCATCCAGTATGGCCCTGAACAATGCAGGCCACAGAACCTCACCCACCCATAGACTCATTTCTGTAATAAAGCTCTAACCTATGACTGCATGATTAAAATCCTCAAATCATGATTTAAAGACTAAGGTACAGAGAATCCACCAGCAAGTAAGTCTGTACCCCATGCCACAAAGAAATTGAAAAACCCCCAGAATCATAGAAACATAGGGTTGGAAGGGACCTCATAGGTCATCTAGTCCAACCCCCTGCCAGAGGCACCACCACTCCCACTAAACCATCCCAGTCATGGTTTTGTCCAGCCAGGCCTTAAACACCTCCAAACATGGAGATTTCACCACCTCCCTCGGCAGCTCATTCCAAGGCTTCACCACTCTCCTAGTAAAAAAGTTTTCTCTAATATCCAGCCTCGACCTCCCTAACCGCAACATGAGACCATTGCCCCTCGTTCTGTCCTCTGTTATTACCGAAAACAGTCGAGCTCCATCTTCCTTGGAGCATCCCTTCAAGTAATTGAAGGTTGCTATCAAATCCCCCCTCAATCTTCTCTTCTGCAAACTAAATAAGCCTAATGCTTTCAGTCTTTCCTCATAGGGCTTGTGCTCCAGCCCTTTAATCATTTTGGTTGCCCTCCTCTGAACTCTCTCTAGCATGTCCCTGTCCTTTTTGTAGTGGGGAGCCCAAAACTGAACACAGTATTCTAGATGTGGCCTTACCAGTGCAGAATAGAGGGGAATGATCACATCCCTTGATCTGCTGGTAATACTTCTTTTGATGCAGCCCAGTATGCCATTGGCCTTTTTGGCAGCACGAGCACACTGCTGACTCATATCTAGCTTCCCATCCACCATGACCCCAGGTCCTTTTCTACACTGCTGCTACTTAGCTGAATGTTTCCCAGCCTGTAGGGGTGCATGAAGTTTTTCAGGCCATGTGCAGGATTTTACACTTGTCCTTATTGAAGCTCATAAGATTTCTATTGGCCCACTGTCCCAATTTATCTAGGTCTCCCTGAATCCTGTCCTTGCCCTCCAACGTGTCTACTGGTCCCCCCAGCTTGGTGTCATCTGCAAACTTACTGAGAATGCAGTCTATTCCATCATCCTGATCATTGATGAAAATGTTGAAGAGAACCGATCCTAGGACCAACCCCTGGGGCACACCACTCAAGACTGGTTGCTAGCTAGACATGGAACCATTGATTTCCACATGCTGAAACCATTGATCCAGCCAGTTTTCTATCCACCCTATAGTCCACCTATCCAACCCATACTTCCTTAATTTGCCAATGAGAATGCTGTGGAAAACTGTATCAAAAGCCTTGCTAAAATCAAGGTATATGACATCAACGGTTCTTCCTGCATCCAGAAAACCAGTCATCTGATGAAAGAAGGAGATGAGATTGGTCAGGCATGATTTATCTTTGGTAAATCCATGCTGCCTCTTCTTGATCACTTTATTTTCCTCTAAGTGTTTGAGGATGGATTCTCTGAGAATCTGCTCCATAATTTTTCCAGGGATTGAGGTGAGGCTGACTGGTCTGTAATTCCCTGGATCCTCCTTTTTCCCTTTCTTGAAAATAGGCACTACACTTGCTTTTTTCCAATCCTCTGGCACCTCCCCAGTTCTCCATGAGTTTTGAAAGATAATGGCCAGTGGTGCTGCTATCTCATTGGCCAATTCTCTTAGCACTCTTGGATGCAGTTCGTCCAGCCCCATGGAGTTGTGCACATCCAGCTTCTTTAAGCAGTCCCTAACCTGACCTTCCGTCACCAAGGGCCTGTCTTCTTCTCCCCCATCTGCCACACCCATGGTAGTGGGCTGGGAGCTGACCCTGCCTGTGAAAACTGAAGCAAAAATGCATTGAGCACTTCAGCTTTCTCCTCATCCTCTGTCACAAAGATGCCTGCCCTATTCAGCAAGGGGCCTACACCATCCCTGATCCTCTTCTTGTTATTAACATACTTGTAGGACCCCTTCTTGTTATCCTTTACATCCCTCACTAGCCGCAACTCCATTTGTCCTTCGGCCTTTCTGATTTTATCCCTGCAGTCCCTAGCAATATCTTTATATGCCTCCTTGGTCATCTGACC